>OY856186.1:455803181-456061311 GCA_963693315.1 Diogma glabrata | reverse complement strand
ATGGCATACAGACGGACATTTTTGTTTGCCCAGTTAGACTGGTTATGATCCAAAACGTTGAGAAATGATTGTACACTTGTTGAGAAATCATTGTACACATCCCCAACCTCAATTTTTTTGAACTACCTTTTATTTTCTCCACAAACGAATCTTTGTGGCCTTTGTTGTGTTACTCTATTTCTTCCTTCTGGGTTTGGTATTTGTTATTTCTCCTATTAATCTGTTTATTTAGCCATTATTTAGGTTCGTTCTCCAACTTCGTAATCGATATCATTAACATCCTTGGTATCTCAAAAAACTTTCTTGGCATCCAATACGATCTCAACCAAAACAAACCTCATTTACTTGAGCTAGGTGAAACACAAGTTTCAAATATCAATAATGTACGATTCGGCTGTAAAAATCATTCTCCGGAGCTCTAAACACCGTGTTGTAATGATATACGTATATACACAAGGATTTTAAACATACAAAGCTCCCCCAGTACGAAACAAGTAGTATTTCTGTATACTGCTTTATCTGTCTCAAAGTCGTCGCAAATAAACATGACATCTATTTGTGTTATTTACACCGTAGTTATCCTTACCACCATAATCACCCCATTGGACGCGTTTAATTCTCTTAAAGACAGAATTGATAGTATCTTCATCACTGCACCTAATCCAGTCCTCACGGAGAAATAGGGTGTAGCAATTCATGACTTTGGTGAGTCTCATAACATTTCCCTTGATATATCCAAGGCGTTTGATAGAGTTTGGCATCGGCTCTTATCAACAAATTAATTTTATTTTTAGTCTTTTTATTCCAGAGATCTCTTAGTAGTTGGTGTTGTTTCGGATAATTTCTCAATTCAAGCCTGCATTAATCAGGGTTCGGTTCTTTCGCCACCCCTTTTTCTGATCTTTTTTAACGGTTTGTTATCTAGCACCACAAACCCAATATATAGATCTTCCGAAGCTCTATCTAACATTCATATATTAAGAGAATGAAGAAGAAAAGAAGAAACAGCCATCTAGTCTAACTGCTAATTATACTCGTAGAAAAATGGTTCAATCCTTGGATCTTAAAACGTCGAGAAATGTCAAAAAAAAGTGGGGGTAAGAATTTCACTTTGAGCTCATGAATGTAATACTTAGGTCTTTCAGATCGAAGTAATATTGATTTGCTAACATTGCCAATGTTTTGACGTTTTATCACTCATTGGAAATGGATTTTACTAAAATATGTGAAAGGTCTCTAGAGTTAAAACAAAAGAATATTTATTGCATGACATTGGGCCAAACTTCTAGTTAATGGATTTACCAATTTTTTAGAATGAACCGTTACTGTTGCTTTTGTATTTCAGAGTATTGGAATTATTCAATTCTGTTTCTGTTGATTTGAAATTGAGTAAACATTTTGTTTCTTGATTACTTGAAGTTACTTAAAACAAAAATTAGGTTATCTTGATTCTTGACATACAAATTCTTTGAAAATGTTATAATTTCATATTGACATAAATCCTGTTTTATCTAATGCAATTTTGTTTACTTATCTTTTTTTTAGAATTAAATTCAACGTTTCAACAAGAAATCAATGAACTAAATGATAGACAAATTGATGATGAAGATATTTTATATCAAAAAGGTGCATCGTTTAGCGCTAAATTAGACGATTCAAATATCGATAATATTGAAAGTAATTTAATCAATTTACAAAACACTAATGAACAATCATGGATAATTCATAAATTTAATAGGAAACAAAATAAAAATAAAATTGATAAAATGAGTAGAGATGTTGATGATGGGGATGAAGATGTTGACGATGCAAGTGATGAGGATGACGAGGAGGAATATAATGTAAATGAATATATGAAAAGTAAAATGAAAAAATTGCCAGGCAAACAAATATCAAAGCTTTCCTCTCCAATATTGTTATCAACGAAGTCCTTAGAACAAGTTTCAAGTACAGTGTCATCAGTTAATTATGATGTCAACAATATTGATGAAAACAGTGTTGAAGACGACGATGATGATGATGATGATATTATGGAAGATGAGTTTTATTCAAAAGAAGAAGATATGTCTGTTTACGATGATGTTAATAACAATAAGTTAAACTTAAATAATTTGCATAGTAAATATTATAACTTAAAACCTAAAAGTCGTAATAGAATGAAAACTAGAATAAACGATATGGATTATCAAAGTGATCAAAGTAACAGTAAAAGTTATATTCAAATACATGAATATATTACTCCATCAACAGTTATACCGACTAAACAACCAATGGCAGAGATTACAACGAATATTGAAGAAATCACAACGAATGTTGGATCAAGTTTTAGTAGAAAGCAGGGAAATTATTCAGGAATTTCTAATCATAGCGGTATTGTTATTATTATTATGGATAATGCCACGGATAAAAGGTGAGATCTGTTATTTTTACAAAAACTCAGTTTTTATTAGCGCGAATGTCAAAAATTGGATTTAGCACGTGACCGAAATCAAAACAATTATGTCGTCAATAGTCAGTTATTGATTGTTTCCAAATCAAAAACCGATTTGTTTAACGATTCCAAAAAATGTTCCCGAGCCCTACGTCAATGGGGTAGGCTTCCCCAACGATATTTCAATTAGTATGTGTTACGAACAGTATGAATGTGAATATGAAAAAAATCGTCTAAGTCATAATTTTGAATGAACCAACGAACGAAACAGTATTGGTTATTTTCTTTTCTTTTAAATAACTTGCTATACAACATGTGGATGATCGATATTTCACTTTAAATATTTGAGGAAATAAATTGCCAAATTACACCAGATGCAGCTGTTTAGTAGATTGAAATATTGTACAGAGCTGAATTTACTCTTACTTTACTTTACTTTATTGAAATACTGATGATAGTTTGAAAGCAGTTTTTGACTTGAAATATTTTGGTTTATCAAAATCTCAGACTGCATGTTGCAGTGGGATCTTAAAAGGTTTTTAAACCATTAGTCGTTTTAGGTTTGACACATGTTTTAAACATGAATGAGAATTTTAAGATTATGTTAAATTTAAAACTAATCTCTGTTGCATTTAAATAAAATAAAAGTAATAAAGCCCTAAATTGTTTGATAGTAGTATGTGATTTTTTTAAGATTGGACGTATTTGAATGATATGAAACCGTTATAATATTTAAGTAAATTATCTTATCTATATTTTCGTTTGTTTTTGCATAGATAAATCCATAAAAAAATGGTCTTATAAAATACAAATATTTGCAAGGAATGCACGAAAAATGTTTTCATTTACTCAAATGCTAAATAACAGCGATTTTGTAATGTTTGTCATTAAACAACACCGAAGCTAAACTGATGGATAAACACTTAATAAGTTCAAATTTAATAAGTTTAATACGTTTTTATTCGCCTACATATTAAAGTGGTACTTTATAACTGTGATTTGCGGCCGTAAAGTGTCACTTTTTAACCATATATTTTGTTGTCATAGTTACGTTCAATAAAGTAAAAAACATTTGTATTCGTTTGAATTCTATAAAAAAAGGAAATTTTTATCAAAGAAACCTTTAAATTCAAAACTTCATTATCCAATTAAAATTATTGTTATTATTTGTTGTCATAGTTAAACTATGATTGTGAAAAAAATAACAAATATTTTGTCAAAGGTTACTTAAAGGTTACTGATTCAACATATTTTCATTTCAAAATTTATGCAAAGTTATAACTTTGATTTAGAATAAACAATTTTTTTTAAATATTTTGCTAGCGGCGAATAAAAAATAGTATATGACGTACGGACAAGCTATTTTAGACTTAATGCTAAGCTATTTTAGACTTAATGTAGCAAGTTATTTTAGACTTAATGTAGGTGCAAATCGAGGCGCTAGCCGAAACTCCACATACGTCCAAAATCTTTAGCTTTACGTCCTTGCATCATAATGTACTATTTCTTTAATTTCATACAACAACCTTACTTAAAAAAATGTGAATTTTTTATTAGTATATATAAATGCTTATGTATAAGTCTACATTCACATGATTGTTTTTCTCGTTGTTTTTTTCATTTTTGGTTTTTGTTGTTGTTTTCTCCTAACAAAAACACATAGAAACTAGCGCCCCTTTATTTCAATCTCAAAACTAAAGCTCACCAAAACACTACGATATAAACAACCAATTTATCTCGGTCATAATAATTTTGGTTGTTTTTTATCGTTGTTTTTCTTTAAAGTCGATAAGTTTATATCGACATTCATACTTTTTTATCATATAAATAATACACAAAAAACGAAAAAGCGTAGCCATACCATAGGAAAGAAGACTGAAGAGTATACGGTAGGAAAGAAGAAAAATAAAAAACGGAACATAAACGAAATTTTTTAAATTTCTATTTTCTCTTCAAATTTCAATTTAGTTTATGCTTTGCTTGCGTAGTGGGTCTATCCACTTTTATTATTATTATTTTAAATATAATTTTAAAGCCTTAAAAAAATATTTGTTTTAAAATTTCAGCTGTGTTTAAATTCATTTTTCACTTTCTTTTTTTCGGGAAATTAAAAATGAAAATATGGAGGGGCTGAAATCTCACAGCTCTGAGATATCAAGACTTCGTTCTTGGTTAAGGATTTTGAAATAGTTTTCGGCATAAAACTTTTATGAGGACATGGTTTTTACTTTTGGGCAGCGATTTATATCAAGCATAACTCTTTGTTAAAGTAGAAGTATTTTTTATCTCTGTTTAAAAATTTATTACGAAACTAACACGAAACATCAATACGTTGCCGGAAAATTATAATCCAAATTCCAAAAATATTGTTAAACTAAATAAAATCAAACTTTTTTCAAAATTCCAAAAATATTCCAAAAATTAGAATAAAATCAAATATTTAAACTTTTTCTAAATTCCGATAATATTCAAAAATTCTAAAAAATTTAAACTTTGTCAAAATTCTAAAAATATTGCAAAAATTATTACAAAATCAAAAATTAAAACTTTTTTCATAATTCTAAAAAATATTGCAAAAATTATAACAAAATCAAAAATTGAAACTTTTTTCAAAATTCCAAAAATATTCCAAAAATTAGAATGAAATCAAATATTTAAACTTTTTCTAAATTCCAATAATATTCCAAAAATTCTTAAAAATTCAAACTTTTTCCAAAGTTCTAAAAATATTGCAAAAATTATTAAAAAATCAAAAACTGAAAGTTTTTCAAAATTCCAAAAATTATAATAAAATCAAAAATTAAAAATTTTTCAAAATTCTAAACATATTCAAAAAATTCTTACAAAATCAAAAATTAAAACATTTTCCAAAATTCTAAAAATATTGCAAAGTTATTACAAAATCAAAAATACAAACTTTTTCAAATTTCCAAAAATATTTCAAAAACTATAACAAATTCAAAAATTTCCATGTCCAATTTCATTCTCAATTTCATTTACGTCATATGTTTTTATGCTGCATGCTACATTTTTTTTCCAAAAAATTGGATAAAAAATAAATGAAAGCATTTTCTTGACATTCATGAAATCAAATCATTTTTTTGACAAACTTATAATGCCATAATTCTGTATAATAATAATAAAATTTCATGTCATACAAATTATTAATTTTATTTTTTTCCAAAAAATTGGGTAAAAAAATAAATAAAAATCTATCTTTTGACACACTTGACAACATTTTTTTGACAAACTTACAATGCAATAATCTAGATGTCTCACATACCAATCCCAACCATCAAGATGTCTCCAAATTCAATATTTCTACTCGTAATCACTTAAAATGAACGTTTTTTAAGCAAAAAATGTGCAAATTTCCTTGTTTTGACACACTTGACGATTTTTTTGACACACTTTTGGTACAGTTATCAAACACATCGTCCTTTCGGCTCTTCCCATTGAGTAAACCTATTTTTAGTAAAAAAAAAATTTTTGAAATCCGTCCAGCGGTTTTCTAGATTTCGTCGGTTGTGACGGACAGCTGGACGGCCGGACGGACGGACGGCCGACAGACAGACATAAATTTGTTTTGCTTTTTTAGAATCAGTAGGTCCTAAAACGTCGAGAAATGCCAAAAAATTGGGGGTAAGAATTTCACTTTGAGCTCATGAATGTAATACTTAGGTCTTTCAGACCGAAGTAATACAAACTTTTTTCAACATTCCAAAAATGTTTCAAAAACTATAACAAATTCAAAAATTTTCATTCCATTTACGCCATTGAATCAACTAAATTTTTTGTTCAAAAAAATTGGCGAAAAAAATAAATAATATCATTTTTTTGAAACACTTGACACTATTTTTTTGACAAACTTATAATGCCATAATTCTTTCTGTATAATAATAATAAAATTTCATATCATACAAATAATTAGTTTTATTTCTTTCCAAAAAATTGGGTAGATAAAAATAAATAAAAATCTTTCTTTTGACACACTGGACAACATTTTAGTGACAAACTTATAATGCATAAATCTAGTTTTTGGTATCACATACCAATCCCGACCATCCAGGTTTCTCCGCATTCTTTGTTCCTACTCGTAATCACAAATGAACGTTTTTAAGCAAAAAAATGCATATTTCCTTGTTTTGACACACTTGACGATTTTTTGACACACTTCCGGTACAGTTATCGAACACATCGTCCTTTTGACTCTTACCATTGAGTGTACCTATGTTTAGAAACCAAAATTTTTAAAATCCCTTCAGCCCTTTGCTAGATTTCTTCAGTTGTGACGGACGGACGGCCGGCCGGCAGACAGACATACATTTTTTTTTTGCTTTTCTAGAATCAGTAGGTCCTAAAACATTGAGAAATGCCAAAGAAGAATTTCACTTTTAGCTCATGAATGTTATACTTAATTCATTAAAATTAAGAATACGAGTGATATTTTATAAGTAGAATATTTAGAATCGAGGAAAATTTAAAAATCTCTAACCAAAACATGAATAAACTTTACTAGCTATGATAATCTTATTTATTAAATTATTTACAAGTTAAATAAATGATCAAATAATAAAAAATGTTAACTTTTCTCTTCAAAATAGTAATATTTTAACAAATTTAGCGGGGGAAACAAAATTTAAACGATATCTTCATATTTTTGTTGTTGTAGAACGATATTAAAAAAACAACGAAAAAAACAATCATGTGAATGAAGACTAATCTTCTTTTTATTCTTTCTTGTCTGTCAAAAATAAAAAAAATTCAATGAAATCAATCTTTTTTCTACAATAGCAGACAAAAAGTCTATTTTATACCGATTTAATCCCCTGTGAAATTTTTTTTTCCTCTAGTGTAAAACCATTTTCCCTATATACATAAAAATTGTTCCATTCGACTCTAACGCGTCTCGAGAACAAATTTGCACTCACGAAAAAGGAGCGTTTTCATGTCTTGTGGCAAAATGTACTATTTTTTTTTAAATAAACGCCTTCTAATAGAAAAATAAATAAATTTTTTGGAGCTGTGTTGTGTACATTCATATTTATATAATTATATCATAATTGAAAAAACTCAAATATTTGTTATCATATTATAGCACTATCACTATTATATACATACTAATTTCAACTTTGTTTTAATCAAGATTTACTAGTAAACTCTTTAAACTACTAATACTGTCCAAACTTGTATGCCTTTACAACTGTGGCTCCAAAAATACTAATTACAATTTCTAACTATTTTAACTCAAACTGTATACCAAAACTAATAAAATAAAATACAATACATAAAGTATAAATAGAATCGTATTTTATTTTTAATGATCGATCTGTTTCGTTGAAAATTATAGTATGTTTTGCTACAAGAGATGAAAACACAGTTTTTTCGTGAGTTAACTGTTGTACACGAGAGTTCATTTGGCCAAGTTTACGAATGAAACTACGATTATGTTTACGGTTGCAATATAAACTATTTTAATTATAAATTAGAAAATAACAGTAACATTCAAAACTCATAACAATTTTTTTATACGCCTACATATTGCAGTGTTACGTTATTACCGTGATTTGGTTGTAAATTGTAAAGTGTCACTTTTAAACTCTATATTTTGATGTCATAGCTACGTCCTAAAGAGTTAAAAATCATTTAAATTGGTATAAATTTTATCAAACCAACTTTTCAATTTAAAATTTCACAAACCAATCAAAATCTTTGTTAGTTTTTGTTGTCATAGTTATACAATTTGTTTGAAAAAATAACAAATATTTTGGTCAAAGGTTACTTGTTCAACATATTTTTTATTTCAAAATTTTTGCAAATTTTTAATTATGATTTGGATTAAAACATTTTTTTTAAATATTTGTGTTGCAACAAAACGTAAGCAGCATGAACGTATGCTATTTTGGACTTAATTGAGTCGCAAATTTCGGATGACACCTTGATTCGCAAACTCCACATGCCTCCAAAAACCTTTGTTTTACGTCGTTGCGTCATAATCTACTATTATCATCGTTAATTGGATTTAAAGGTTTTTTAAAACTACACGAAAACATAATATGATAGCAAGTACAATTGGTTTTTTGGTGAAAATTTATTTTTATTGGAGAGATAAAGACCAATATCACTGGAAAATGTAGTGAGTTCTTCTCATCGGGCTTGGGATTCTATTTGAAACTTAAATAACTTCTAGCCATCGTCTTTAGTTTTTTTTTTTTTTTTATTCAAAGTTAGGCATGTTTAGTGTTAATTATAATAAACTATAAATTAACGTCTCTGAATATCCGAAGATACCATGCCAACTAGGGATAAGAATGAATTGCAAATTAAGATTCTCTGAGAAATTTATGAACGTTAACTTTAAAGCCTTGAGGATTAAATTCATCAGGGAAAACCCAGGAAGGTAAGGCATTCCAAAGATGAGAGACTCTGTTGAAAAAGTCACGTTGGAAGGCTACAGTTCTACACCTAATTATTTGAACTGTAAAGGGAGCGCTGCTACGTTTGCTCTGGTGTGACGCGAAAGGTTTGCTGATTTAGGTAAAATCAATTTGATCTCTTCAGAAGCTCGTTCATCCATAATATATTTATAAAATATATAATAATATAATATATAATAATATTTGATAAAAATGTGTTTAGTAAGACACAGGATATGCTTCGTATCCAATTTTTTACTTCGGTCTCCCGAACCCCTCTAAGTTTAAATCTTGAATAACTTCTAATCCCGGACTAACAGTTTCCAATATTTCTGCATACCAACTTCCGGTTTGTCACTTCCGGTTAAAAAGTTTTTTCCAGGTGTTTATCCCTACTGTAGCCTACAATTACTGATCGATTTTCATAAAACGTTGGTAAACGCTTTCAAGTAACATGAGAAAGATTTTATCAGCTTTTGGAGTACATTGGATAAAGGGTTTGGGGGTCCACCATACAACAGGTGGTTTTTTCCACAATGTTTTTATGTTTGTTGGAATCATAAAACATTCATTCGTGAATTCGGGAATGAATTTTAATGACACTTTGGAAAAAGATGCAAGGTAAGGAACTGATCAGTTTTTAAGCAATATTGAACCAAATGGTGTGGGGTCCCTGGAGCACCTTTTTTTTGAAAGCTCTATAACATCTGTACCTGATAATCAAATTGAATGAAACTTGGTACATGTGCATTTAGTACGATTCACAATAGTCCTGCATCCCAACTTCCGGTTTTTCACTTCCGGTAAAAATTTTTTTTTGTACTTTTTTGAAGTTTTTTCAGTGTGTTTATGCACACTACAGCCTACAATAATGAAGTGATTATAATGAAACTTATGAAAAAGGTTTCAATTACTGTGAGAAGAAAGTTACCATCTTTTGGGACACATTGATCAAAGTGGCGGGGGTCTACCATACAAATGTTGTGCCTGCGAGGATCGTGCTTACAAATTACAACACAAACACTTTAAAGATGAAAATTTTAGTAATTTAGTTGTTTATTATTATTAATTTATTCACGTATATTATTTTAAAAAGTTGAATTTGTTTAACTTTTGAATTTGTTTGACTTTTACAACAGTCTATTACTATATTTCACTTAAATATTCATGAATTTTATTTAATTAGTTATAAATAAGTTTTGAACATAAACTCATAAGTCATAACTTGTAACTTAAATAACGATTGTCTTAACAGATTAACTTTAAAATGACTGTATTCACAGATTAACTTTATAACAGAGGTACTTCTCAGATTAACTTTTAGATTAACAACTTTAAATCAACTGACTGATTCTTAGAACTATTTTTTACAGACTAACTTCACAACTGATGGCTTTTACAAACTAACTTAACTGATTCCACTGATGGCTTTTACAAACTAACTTAAATGATTCCACTGATTGCTTTTGCAGACTAACTTAACTGATTCCACTGATGGCTTTTACTAACTTAACTGATTCCACTGATTGCTTTTGCAGACTAACTGATTCTTTTTACAATTTATTATATATATATATATTATTTTATTTAATAATTGACACAGTTTTTGTGTTTAAATCAAAATAATTGCCAAATTAAAATTGCAAATTCCTGTACTTTAAATTTATAAACAAAATTGTTGTATATAATATATTTTCCGTTTTTTGTTTATTATAAATTGACATTATTTTATTTTTACAAATGATTACCAATTGCTGTAATATTTAAATTAAATTAATTCAGGTTAAAAACTAATGCGGTTACTATGTTTAAAATTTCAGTTTTTTTTTTATTAAAAATTTGGAAATAGTAATTTTATAATACAAATTCGTTTGTTGAAATTTGTTGCATATGATAAGTTAATTAGTGCACCGGCACAACACAAATGCTGACTTTTCACACTTTGTTTTTAAAGTTTGTTGGGAGCATACAGACTTCATTCATTAATTTATTTTAATGACACTTTAAAAACAGATGGAGACTTAAATGACAAAGAACTGATTAGTTTTTGGACAATATTGGAATAAGTGGTGGGGGTCCTCCCGAACACCTGTTTACTGTGTCACCATTTTTTCAATGTTTGTTGGGAGCACACAGCATTCGTTCGTTAATAAATTTTGATGACACTTTGGAAAAAGATGCAAACATGTTTGGCAAGGAACTGATTAGTTATCGAGCAATATTGAACAAAGTGGTGGGAGGGTGTCCCATACACCTGTTTTTTGAAAGCTCAATAACATCTGTACCTGATAATCGAATTGGATGAAACTTAGTGCATTAGCATTTAGTACGGTTCAAAACAGTTCTGCATCCCAACTTCCGGTTTTTCACTTCCGGTAAAATTTTTTTTTGTGTAAATTTTCAATTTTTTTCAGTGTGTTTATGCACACTACAGCCTACAATAATGAAGTGATTATGATGATACTCATGGAAAAGATTTCAATTAGTGTGAGAAGGTAATTACCATATTTTGGGACACATTGATCAAAGTGGCGAGGGTCTACCATACAACTGCTGGCTTCTCACACTTTGCTTTTTAAATTTTGTTGGGAGTGTTAATTTCTTTGAAACTAACTTTAAGTTTTGATAAATAAAAGAATATTTTAACATGGTACAACTTTATAATTTTAAAATATCGACTGCCGCAAAAGGCAGACTCCGAGCCTTAAAAATTTTGATTGAGCATCTAACTTCAAAATAATTACAGCAACCACCCGAA
Source organism: Diogma glabrata (assembly GCA_963693315.1). Taxonomy (NCBI): domain Eukaryota; kingdom Metazoa; phylum Arthropoda; class Insecta; order Diptera; family Cylindrotomidae; genus Diogma; species Diogma glabrata. The sequence goes on along the minus strand of OY856186.1, from coordinate 456,049,706 downwards.
GATGAAAATAAAGTTGAAAATTCCGAACATAAATCACTAGCCTGTGAACTTTGTTAATCACTTACTACTTTAATATTGTTCACATCACTCTCATAATCTTTTGAGTTTGAAGGACAATTTAATTTAATAATAAAATGTTTAAGCCAATCCATACCTAAAATATTTGATGCTATTTGACTATTTACTATCATAAGTGAAAGCTGCATAATACTTTCATCCCACTTTACCTTAACCATAGATACTCCTTTGAATGGAATGGTATGACCACCATAAGATTTTAATACTTTGTTGCTTTATTTAACCGTCGGTGACCCTATTTTATCATAACCACATAACCACATATTGAACACGATGCTCCATCTGTATCATTATTAATATTTATTTCATTTAAATTAACTGTACTTATACTTTCTATTGTATTAACATCTTCAAATGTTGATGTGTTAACAGAATTTATTGAGAAATCCCGTTGCAACATTCTACTGGGGCTTTTACTTTTACTTTGATCTCGAAAACAGTTTTGTCTCGATAAGGACGATAAACAAACAGTAGATATATGACCTGATCTGTTACAGATTTTACATCTGTATGTGAAAACAATCACGACGTGCATGACTGAAACCGCAACCAGGGCACGATTTTCTTGCTTTATTATAATTATTAGTGTTATAATTATTAAAGTTTGGCTTACTTGAATATGATGATCCACGATTTAAAAAGTTGTTGTGACGCTTTCGACTCCTACTTCTGTGGTTACTAAATTGATGTAGTGAAGATTTTTTAACAATTATTTCCTTGATTGAATTTGATAAACTTCTGAACTGGAATCCTCGGCTTTAATAGTTTCATATGATTTTTTCGTCCATTCATAAGCGTTGGCGATTTCCATGACTTCCTCTAGAGTTGAATTTGTTTTTTATAGTGCCTGAGAACGCACATGCTCATATGGTGAAGTGATCAATTTGAATGATACTTTTGATTGATGGAATGAATGACACTTTGAGTGAAGTGATCAATTTAAATAACACTTTGGAAAAATATGGAGACTTAAATGACAAAGAACTGATTAGTTTTTGGACAATACTAGGATAAGTTGTCCGGGGCCTCCCGAACACCTGTTTACTGTGTCACCATTTTTTCAATGTTTGTTGGGAGCACACAGCATTCGTTCGTGAACGAATTTTGATGACACTTTGGAAAAAGATGCAAACATGTATGGCAAGGAACTGATTAGTTTTTGAGCAATGTTGAACAAAGTGGTGGGAGGGTGTCCCATACACCTGTTTTTTAAAAGCTCAATAACATCTGTACCTGATAATCGAATTGGATGAAACTTAGTACATGAGCATTTAGAGCGGTTCAAATCAGTTCTGCAGCCCAACTTCCGGTGTTTCACTTACGGTAAAAATGTTTTTTGTGTAAATTTTCAATTTTTTCAGTGTGTTTATACAGCCTACAATAATGAAGTGATTATAATGAAACTTATGGAAAAGATTCCAGTTAGTGTAAGAAGGTAATTATCATATTTTGGGACACATTGATCAAAGTGGCGGCTCCAAGCTCCTGTTATTTTGGAAGCTCAATAGCTTCTGTACCTCATAATCGAATTGGATAAATCTTGGTACATGAACATATAGTACGGTTCAAAACAGTTCTGCACCTTAACTTCCGGTTTGTCACTTCCGGTTAATTTTTTTTTACTTTTTCTCGTACAACAGAATTTATGTTTGTTGGGATACTACTGCCTGCTTTAATATTTTTATTATTAGAACTACGAAGTCTATCACATTGGTTAGCTTTTAAATAAAGTATTTGATGGATATTAGCTCATTATATATCCAGAACACTATGTTTCCAGAGCTGTGGTGAAGTCAGCCTATGCATCAGCGTCGCAATGTTTTTATGTATGAAACTAATAAATATTATTAAAAATAAACATACTCTAATTTTCGTTATTAATACAAACATTTTAATCGGAAATAAACACAACGTAGACCGGAGGCACAATATAAAACCAATGAATAAATATTCTGTTATGTTTGCGGTATTTGCATTTGTTGATTATATAATACATATTTTTACTACTTTCCCTACTTGTCAATGCAAAAATTCTTTTTCGAAACTTCTATTGTCAATCCACTTCAAATAACATTCGAAATTATAGTCCCTGGGCCTTCACCTACATAATTTTGTGATTACCACATATTTTATACTTCGTGATGCGCCTGTCCTTGACGAGCCCGAAAACATTTGTTCTGCGATTTTTTTCAAATCGGCCGCTTTTGCTTTCGGCAAGCTCCGAAAAATGCTGATTGCCTGGGATCTTGCCCGCAAAAGCGGCCGATTTGAGAAAAATCATAGAACAAATGTTTTCACAAAATTATGTAGGTGAAGGCCCAGGGACTATTATAAGCCAACCGCTAAAATTTTCGAATTTCTTTTCAACATTCTCCTACAAACGTGAATTTTTTCCTTTATAATAGGAGAAAAATAACAAAATGGTAATTACTCAAAACTAAGCCGTCGATAATTATTTTTTTTTTGGAAATATGTCGGTCTTTTCCAATTTTTCTAACTCAAACCCGATTCCCTAAAAAAACTTTTGTTTTACTATCTCCTTATCTATGTTGATAAAATATAGAAATTTTTTTTTTTTGTTATCTGTAGTCGTGGGTAAACGCATTTAATAACTGGAAAATTCAAAGTTTATAGCACTTATAGTTGTGAGAAAATCGATTATCTAGGAATTGGAACGGACACCGAAGTCTACCAATAGGGTACCGATTTCCTTTTTTGAAGTATGAAATCCAATACACACCTAGGTAAATAATGACGAATTTTCATGCATTTTTAATGAAATGTACAGTATACAACTTTGATCTACGGGTCTGACTACCTCGCGTACTCCAATCCCTACCATTGACATATGAGCTAGCGTCGAATATCACATACCACTGGCAATGGCAGGAGATGTCATTAGCCGAGATGATATCTTAGGGTGCTGGCGGACGATCTTTTATTAGTCAACGGCAGCACTTCCAGTCTTAGCTGGGCAGCGTTCCGTAGTGGTACTGCTCATTAGTTCTTTCGAGGAATCACACAATTATGTGTGGGCTTTGTTCCTCGATTGAAGTGGTGTAGCTCTTACAATTGGTCATCTTTGTTGTTTATCATTATATTAGGGGATGGAGCATCTGGATCAGGGGATGGAGCATCTGGATGGAGCATCTGGATGAATGGCATATGCAGATACTCAGTTTTTGATTCACTGATTTTGAGACCATTGCTTTCTAGTGCTTCCTTCCATTGGTTGAAAATATCTTGCAGTTGTATGATGTTATCACTACCCAGTCCTATGTCATCAGCAAAACGTACGCTGAGTAATAATTTGTCCGTTAAATTTGAAGTTAGGTAGTTCATTACGATGTTAAACAAAAGTGGACTTAATACACTTCCTTGGTGAACCCCAACCTTTACTGAGAATGAGTCCGAGACGCCTGCAGTACATCTTATACTTGTCATTGCTTCACAATACATGTCGATGATGATATTTACATATATTTCTGGCATTTTATGGCTTCTCAGTGCAGTCCAAATGAGGTCACGTGGCACACAATCAAACGCTTTTTCTAAGTCGATAAAAATCAAATGAAGGTCTTTGGCTGCATCTCTATATTTCTCCACAAGAATGCGCATCGCCTGAATTGCGTCTGCAGGGGATTTGCCTGGAACAAAACCACATTGATTTGGGTGAAATTCTTGGATAACATTGTTCAGCACTCTATCGTTAACGACGCGTTCCCAGATTTTCATTGTATGAGCTTGATTCCTCTGTAATTGTTATACTTTCTTGCATCACCCTTGTTCTTGAAAAAAGGTAACAAAAAGCTTCCCCGAAAGGCTTTTGGCATCGGTTCTCCTTTCATGATCTTGCTAAATAAATTACAGAGAAATTTAACTCCCGCTTGACCAACAGTTTTCCAGACTTCAGATGGTATTTCATCAGGACCAACTGCTCGTCCGCGTTTTATTTTCTTTATCGCCTCTATAACTTTCTCTTCTGATATTTCTTCACATTCTGTATCCGTGGCTTCAACACTTGGCGGTATCACTGTTCTAGAAAACTTCTCATTCAAAAGTTTTTCATAATACGTGCTCCACCCTTGTATTATTTCTTTATAGTCCGTTAGTAGATTTCCATTTTCATCTTCGATGAACTTGGGAGATACTATTGGCTTCGCATTGTTTCGTCTTTGTGCTGCAATCTTAAATATCATACCACCGCCATCTGATGACTCCAGGTCTTCATAGAGTTTTTGACATTCAATTGCTTTTTGTGATGGCAACTACTTTGTTCGAAAACTTTTTTGCATCCTTCGCTATTTTCTTCAGCTTTTCTTTATCAGGTGAGTTATCTGGACATTTCTTCCATTCCTGGAATGTCAATTTTTTGTTCTTTACGGCTTCCTTAATCTCATCGCTTTCCAAAACCATGGTTCTTTGTTGATATTAAGTCACCCTTTTGACACTCCAAGCATCTCTCTGGCCTTTATGACACAACCATCCTGAAAAGCTTGCCATATTTCCTCTACGTTCAGTTTGTACTTCATAGTATTATTATCCTCAAGCCACTTTTGAATATGTTCCACGAACTGCAGTCCTTCTGGGGTGTAGAGCTTGTACCACTTTATTTTTGGTGTTCTAACCGAAGGGTCCTTGCTATTTCCCTTGTTCTTCAGACGGAAATCGGTTAGGAGTAAGTGGTGATGGCTAACTACATCTTCTCCAAGAATGACTTTACAGTCTTTTACGAATTTTTTGATGGACCTCGTACAAAGATGATAATCTATCTGACTTTCTCTACAACCAATACTGTAAGTGATTAAATGTCGATCTTGCTTTCTAAAGAATGTGTTCAGTATGACCAAATCATGTGATTTTGCTACACGAATTACATCATCCCCCTGATCATTTCTGGTACCGTAAGCAAAGTCACCATGCCATCTCTTGTCGCCTTGGTTTGAACCACCGACATGTCCATTAAGGTCAGCCCCAACAAATATAATCTCATTTGATGGAACTCTCTCCAGTAGGTTCTCGAATTCATTCCAAAATATTTCTTTTTCAGTTAATGGACATCTGGCTTGTGACGCGTAGCTACTGATGATGTTCCATACTTCCTTGTTAACCACCAGCTTCACGTTCATGAGTCGATCGCTCACTTTCTCAATGTTTATGATCAAGTTTTGGAGCTCATTTGAAATTATAATGCCGACACCATTACGCAGGTTATCAATGCCATGATAGTGAATTTTGAACTTTTTTGTTGTTGTGTTCAGGAACCTTGATTTATTGGCCATATTTTTCCATTTAGTCTCTTGCACGCAAAGAATATCGATTTTTCTTTTATACATTACTTCTTCCAGTTGGTAACTTTTACCATTCTTACTCCCCACGTTCTACGATCTAATTCTAAATGGCTTTATTTTGCTCTCCCCCGGAATGTATCGAGCTCTGACCTGTGTAGTTCTTGAATTACACGTCCAAGGATCACTAACCGAAGGTGTAGTGCCTAGCGGGGTAGTGTGTTGTCACCTCATGATGTTTACATTGTCTGCATGTGATTGTGAGGGTTACTCATTACTCACAAGCAAAAACTGATTTGTATTACATATAACTTAATTAGAAGCTTTAATTTTAGTGTTCATTAATTTGTATTACATATTACTTAATTAGAAGCTTTAATTTAAACTAGTAAAACAATAAATAACATTATATTTAATTTATTTATATTTTATTTGAAAATTTTAACAGAGAAAAAGAACAAAATGCGTCCGCTCGCTACGATTAATTTTGAAAAGCCCATAAAAAAATAAAATAAACCTTTTAATATATACATAGCAGTGCAACAGAAAAGATATAAGTCTGCAAGTGGTAAAGCAAATCCACCCGCCCGTAAAGTGGCATGTCCACGGTGTTTGCAGGGATAACACATATATGAATCAATGAAAAATTTTAAAATACATGTTCAAAACATTGCGGGTTGAACGCTAACCATGACCAAGTGCAACATCATCTTGAGCACGCCAAACCGAACATTCTATTCCTTACAGAAACACAAGTTTCTGAAAATTTCATCTTTATAGAATCGCTTAATTCCCAATATGAACTTGAATCAGCTTTCAAACTCCATCAGGAAGTATGCGCATTCATTCATGAGAATGTTGCGTATACACGCTTTCCAAATTTTGAACTACACGGTGATGGGTTCAATACAATGGTTTTAAAGATTTGTCTTCCAGAAACCGACGATGTTGACAATAGTGGAAAACTGGCAGATATTTTTGCCGCGTCTCAGGGCCTATCTCAAATTGTTAAAAACCCAACTTCCACTCCCCGTAATGGCGGTGATAATAGTTTTCTTTTAGATCTCTATTTTACGACAATGCCAGATATTACGAGTGTCGATGTCACGAAAGGTAGTATTGGAAATTCTGATCATTATTTAATCTCATCAGTTATCAAAACTGATTTACTTAAAACTACAGCTCCCAAACCCCGTAAAATATTTCACTACTCAAAAATGGATAAGAGTGGTCTTCAAAATTTTTTCCGTGGTTTCCCTTTCGACCGTCATTGTTTTTACACTGACAATGTAAATGTTTCTGCTCAAAACTTTACAGAAACCATCCAATTTGCTATCAATAAATTCGTCCCTTTCTCCATAGTAAAACACAAACAAAAATACTTGTATTCGAAAGCTGCCAAAGCGGCACTTAGAAACAAACTTAGATCATTAAATATATGGATTCATAGCAAACTCCTGCTAATCGATCCCAATATCTAAAGGCCAACAAAATATCTAGTCAGATTATCTCAAACGAAAAGTCTGAAATTGACAGAACGAAAGCCTCAAAACTTACGTCTATGTCTATTTTTGACAAGAGTTTCTATAGTGTCATTAATTCTTTAAATTCTGGTACAAAATCTTCTATTCCCCCTATTATTGATGGTGATTTAATCATCAATGATCCCGCAAGGAAAGCTAACTTGTTCGCTGAACGCTTTGCTCTGAACTCCACTGTTTTGGAAGCTCCTAAAGAAATACCCCAAATCCAGTCTTCAGGAGTTAATATGAATCAACTTCACTTCAACCCTAAAATAGTAGCTAAACTTTTAAAGGGGTTAAACATCAACAAAGCCTCAGGAATGGACAATATTCCACCCATTATTTTAAAAACCTTTTCCAAAGAACTTGCACCAACTTTGACTAAAATATTCTACCAATCCTACAAATCTGGTATATTTCCCTCGTGCTGGAAGTTGGCAAATGTCCCGCCCGTTCCCAAAAAGGGACCAAAATCCGATATCTCAAATTATAGGCCAATAGCTTTACTATTTGTCCTCCCCAAAGTCTACGAGCATCATAAAGGGTGTTCCATTAAGGATTTTTTTTTTAATTAAAAGAAAAACACAATGTTTACATTGAAAGTATCTTTATTTTTGCATTATATGAAAGTTGAAGGTGTGCCATTTATGTTTTAAAAATAATATCATGTAAGTGACTACCTCTTGATGCTCTACAGATGGTGACTCTCTTGTCAAAATTTTCGATGACTTTTTCACACAAGTCGGGCTGAATCTCGCCAATAACACGAATAATCTCCGCTTTTAATTCATCAATCGTCTGTGGGTTATTGCGGAAGACTTGTGACTTAACATAGCCCCAAAAAAAGAAGTTTAAGATTATCAGATCACAAGATCTTGGTGGCCATTCAACATGACCATTTCTTGAGATAATTCGTCCAGGAAACTTTTGGCTCAATAAATCCATTGTAAGAGCTGCTGTATCCATCCTGTTGAAACCACATGTCATGCAGATCAATATTCATTAATTCACGCCACAAAAAATCAAGAATCATGCTTCTGTATCGTTCTCCATTCACGGTAACTGTGTGGCCTTCATCATCATGAGAAAAATAAGGTCCAATGACTCCACCGCTTCATAAACCGCACCAAACTGTTACTTTTTGTGAATGCAAACCTTACTGAATGATTTTTTTTGGATTCTCTTCACTCCAAATTGACAATTTTGCTTGTCTACATAACCATTGAGATGGAAACTGTAATGAAGCGCTTCTTCATTGGTGAACCAATGAAGTGACTTAGCAGGCCGCGTATCTAGCGAGATTTATTTAAAGCCCCAAACTAGCTTCAGTAAGTGGGGCCGAACGAAGAATGCCTGCTGCTCTAGCACAAATACAGTATTGTACGCGTGACACATGATACGGACGGAAAAAAAAGTAAGTGAACCTATGAGATTCTGGCAACCTCCCCCCCCCCGTATATGAAAAAAACCCCGATCGCCATATCCGATTCCATAATCCTAGCACATTCACACGCTCTCGCACTTCGTCCACTCACTCACATACACATGCATACTCACACACACATGCAAACATCCAGGCCCATACGCGCATTCACACTACGTGATACAGCCAACTCACCACATTCAATCAAATAGATTAGGTAAATCAAATAGATTAGCTTGATAAAATTTGCATGATTGTTTATATGTACGACATGAGATATTCAACCCGAGTACAAGATATTTTGGTCCCTGTTTACGAATAGTAAGTAAGGTATATATATATCAGAACTTATTAGCAGCCCACTGCTTCTACTAACATGGACTGATGATCATATTTGTACAAATCATGCCATGAAACAATCATCGACGACAATATATATATATATCCACGTTTTGAAATGGTTTTCTTTATAAAATCGCAACAGGACGTCACTTATGTTTAGCAAACGAGATACATATCCCCAAATGCAGCTGTAACAATTCTACCGCTTTTGTACCCAGCTTAATAAAAACATATCTTAAAAATTCTTCGAAGATAATAATTAAATCGTTTTTTTTTTGTTTCATTGTGATGTCGTGAAAAAATTATCGAATTGACAAAACATTATCAATTGAAACACTATAATTGGACTAAATATTGGAGTGATAACCTTAGAATGAAGGTATTCTTTTTCCGTCTGCAATATCTTCTTTTACAAATCTATTCGTTACTGCTAATTCATGAATTTGGTTTCTCATTCCATCATCCAAGTTTACGACAATCTATCTCATTTGACTGTCCAAATATTAATTAGCTATCCAATTTTTAATTTTCAATTTATTTTTAAGTCTTTATCAATAATTTTTACAATATTTTATACAAAATTCTTGATTACAGGTTTCCAACTGGATTCTGACAGACATACACGCATGTAACAGATATACTCGCTCATACGTACCCACATCCACACATCCATATACACACTCTCATGCACCTACATACTTATACATAATCATTCATACATAAAAAAATACAATACATTCCAAATATTACTCACCCCATAGTAAGGTGTGATCCCACTCCGCAAGATTAATTACTCATTCAACGTCATCCAGACCAAGGTTTTAGGAATGATAACGCCCAGGTTGACAAATTGTTACAATAAAAGTTTGTTGTTGGTGACTGTACTCGCTGATATTCCGGAACTTTATGCAATTATCCGGCCTTCAGGATGCCGGCAACGTTGGAAAATTGATACAGTAATAAAATTTGTCGTGGTGTCGATCCTCCAAAAATACATCCAAGTACATTGCGTTCAAGATGACGACACTGTATAGCACACAAGAAAGGATGTCATGAATATATACCAGAAGTACTCAGCTGCCGAATGCAATGGTAGCATGCGGTTGATAATGGGATGCAAATCACAATCCAGAACGAATTCTCCCGTCAGACGTATTTAGCGGCTCCGTCACTTAGGACCAAGTGTTATCACTGAATTATAACGAACACCTTTTTTTTGACACAATCTGTTAACATTGACGACACAAAACAAATAATAATTTTTCTTTTACTTTTTGTTGTTGTTTTTTTTTATTAGATTGATTTTTTTCTTTATTTAACTTGAACTTTTTTTTCTTCTTTTAACCGAATTAATACATTTTAAGAAACAATGAAATATTACAATATTAATTTAATTACTGGTTTTAATAAATTATCACAAACAATAAAAAAAATTTTCTATTCTAATTTCATTACACTAATGAATTTTTTGAGATCAAAATTTCGGATAAAATTTTACCATTTTAAGTTAATCACATGATCTAATAAATTATCACAAACAATAACAAATTTTTCTAATTCAATTTCAAAATTTTGGATAAATTTTCACCATTCTAAGTTACTCACATGATCTACTAAATTATCACAAACAATAGAAAAGTTTCCATTTTTAATTACGCTAATGAATTTTTTTTTTGTGCGACCAAAATTTTGAATAAAATTTTGCTATTCTAATTTAATCACAGAATCTAATAATTTTTCACAGACAGTAAAAATTTTTCTATTTTAATTTAATTTTAATTTTTAATAATTTAATTTAATTTTTACTAATAAAAGGAATTTTTCTTTTTGATGCCCAAATTTTGGGATGATCATTCATCACAAGATGTATAAAAATAACAGATGTTATCTGTTTGGACAAATAGTCGAAACAAGAGAGCGAAGACCTCTATCGGTTGACATTTATAGTTTAAAAAAGGCCGTTTTCAAACGACACCAGAAAAATGGTAGGCATTATCTGGTAGATTGTTTTATTTGCAGCGATAAAAAACCCACTAAAGAGTTTGCTCATCTGCTTCACAACAAACTTGAGAAACAATATTGTAAGAGATGATTATGAATTGAATGTAAGAAATTGTGTTCCAAAAAAAAAACTATTTCAAAAGTTATTGACATTAAAACAGACGAGCAGCAACATATTGAACTCAACCTATATATTAGTGCATGTGAAAAAAACAGGGCGTCTCTAAATCACGAAGATTGGCAACTACTTCGTAACAAAATGTGCTTCATCGCTGAATATGGTGTTTTTTGAAAATTGATCGTTTTGTTGCAGCATAAATTCAACAAAATTATGACTTTTCAAATGATCCACTGGTTTCAACTCTTAAGTCAGTTGAATTTCATAGGCTTTAAGAGCCAAATTCTTTTTTAAAATTTGCCATGTGGTGGTTTTTGCAATGCCTAATTACTGTGAACGACGTCTAATCGACATTTGTGGTTCTTCTTCAACACTCGCCGAAACCGAAGCAATATTTTCTTCAGATCCAACTGGATGCATGCGTGTTGGTTGTCTTTGATTTACCATAGCACCAGTTTGTTCAAATTCTTTGATTACACTTCTTATTTCAGGCTCAGTAGGAAGATTATGACGACCGTAATCACTAAGTAATTTACGAAAAACATTTTTTACAGAACGCCCATTTTCATAATATAGCTGAACGAATTTAGCACGTTTTCCGTACTATACGATGACATTTTAACAAATGGCAAACCTTCCTCTTTCAAAATGTCAAAACAGAAAAAAAATGGAGGTCAATATGGCTGAATTGATAGCTTTCAAAAAAAATCCCTGATGGAACACCCGACATTAATATACACATTTCAAAATATCTTGAAGAAAATCATTTATTATCCGACAGCCAATACGGTTTTCAAAACAAAGAGATCAACTACCGATCTATTAAACTATGTAGCGCATTGCTGGAACAGCAAACTTGATAAAGGTGGTGAAACATATGTTATCGCTTTAGACATCTCCTAAGCATTCGATCGAGCCTGGCATGCCAACTTGATCAACAAGCTCGTTGCATATGGTTTTCATCCCAATGTTGTGAAGCTGATTTAAAATTTTCTATCCAACCGATACCTTTCGGTTTCCTTAGACGGATTTTCTTCTGAGTCTAAACTAATTAACGCTGGTGTAGGCTCAGTAATGTCCCCAACCCTATTCTTGATTTATATCAACGAATAGTTGAAAATCACCAGCAACCCAATAAATAGTTTTGCAGATGCTAGTCCTCTGCACAAGTCGTTCGAGCCCCTTTCTTCAAAAGGTAAAATGCACGAACGAATTAATCCCACCCGAAGAGACGATGGCATAAACGTGAATAAAGACCTAAAAAAAGTTGCCGATTGGGGTGACCAAAACCTGGTCTATTTTAACTCTACCAAAACACAGTTGTTGATTGTTTCCAGGTCAAAGACCGAGTTCCCAATGATATTTTATTCAGTATGTGTGATGAACCAATAGGTGAATGTAAAAAAATTCGTTTATTGGGTGTCATAGTTTCACATGACCTACTCTGGAACGATCATGTAATGGCGATAGCGAAAAGCACGTCTAGAAAACTCGGCCTATTAAATAGATGCAAAAAATCTTTTACTCCTTACCAATTGCTCCATGTTTATAAGTCCTATATTCGTCCCTGTATGGAGTACTGCTGTCAAGTTTGGGGTGCTGCCTCTGTTTCCATCTTGGCCCTCTTGGACTCTGTTCAAAAGTTGGCTATACGATTTGTGGGTGATCGAACTTTGACATCAAAACTTGACTCTCTACAACATCGTCGCACTGTTGCTGACTTCGATGTTTTTTACAAATATCGTCATCAACAGTGCTCAGTTGAATTCAGCAGCATCATGCCCCAAATTTATTCTTACCCTCGTCTTATCCGGCAATCGGCTAGCCGAACCAGCCAAACGGTGTCAAACGGATTGTTTGCCGGAATCCATAGTCTCAGGTGGTTTTAGTCTGCAGAGGTTTAAAATAGCGTCCATTAACACCTTAGAAGGAAAGTTGTTGTGGGACATACGTCTTAAAAGGTATTTATGTGTTGTTGTGACACATATTGTAAACCCTATAACACAACACTTATTATTTTAAAAAAAATACACATATAATTATATATAGGACATTATTATGAACAAACCATTTTGTAGCTGACATTAAAAGTTAGAAAGCTGTTTGTCTTACTATCAAAAAATTATATCGCAATTTCATTCTTGTAAAACGACACAAAAGCATAAACATTTGTGCTATAAAAAAAACAGTAATACATCTTCTTGTCTTGAATATGAAAATTTATATTGGATTTTTCAATTTTTATTTTATATCGTTTTCGTTTACTATTATATGTGACTCTCCTGTCTATCCGTCTGTTGTCTTATGTGTTCTGCTGTTTTGCTGAGTTGTTCGTAATATTTATGAATCTGATAGAAAAACATTTATGTAATATAGTAGCATAAAATAATTCATATAACTATATAAATATACAAATATTGTCTTTTTTTATTATAAATTTCGTTCTAGACCATTGTTACTATATGTAAATATAATTTTCTTTTACTTTAATGATGTAATAAATCTTTTATTTATTTTTAAATTTTTAGTGAAACAATAACATCAAGATGTTCATTAGATTGTGGAATTGATGGTTCTTGTGAGTTTAATGATGGGACAAGCAGTGGGAGTGAAAGTAGTACGTCAAGATGTTTGTGTCCCTTTGGTAAAAGTGGAATCAAATGCGAAGAAGGTAAATAAATAAATTTTATTGTTTTAGCTGTTTAATCTTAATGCTTATTTATTTTATATATTTCATAAGAATTGATATTCTTGTATCTTCTTTCTATCCATTATATCTCATAAATGCAACAATTTTGCTATTACTATTGTTTCCATATAATAGTTTCCACTTTATCCTCTAAATACAATTTTATTTTTTACAAAAAAGCATAACGACATTATTATCAGAACCATTACCATTAACAGAAGATGTCTTGTTTTCATCTAACAAAATACTAAATAAAAAAGGACGCAACGAAAAAAAAAATGAATTCAAGCTTAAAAAACTACACAACAACAAACAAATAAAAAATACAAAGTTAAAAGCTTTGTCAGAAAAAAAAATATATATAAGGAAACAGGAAACAATATAATTTCATGTCTGTTCCTCGTCGACTTATTCTCCTTTTTTGGTTACTTCACAAAATAAAATTTATTTTCAAAACTTTTATTTCTGTCTTTCAGCACAAAGCTTTTGTCTCTTTAGCTTTTGTTCTGTCTGTAAATGAAGACAAAATTGATGATCTTAGAATAAAAGTAATAAAAATAATAAAAAAATTAAATAATGAAGTAAAATATCTTTGTTTTAAAATTTAAACTACTTTAAAATGGAATATAATAAAAAATTTTGAAAATGAAAAGAAAATTATTTGAAATATATTTTTTCAAAGATGTGAGATTTTGAAAAATTTTGTTTGTTTATGGTTAAGAAAATTTTCGTAATTGTTATATAAAATGATGGAGAAAAAAGATCAAAGTCCAAGTTTAGGGTTTAAACAATGAACCATAATACATTTTTACAATTTTTTTTATTTGAGGTTAATATTGTTATTGAAGAATTATATAGAATGTAAGGTAGTTTGTTGGTTATGTTGAAGAATGTGTTATAAAAAATGTGTGAGGGTTATGTACTGGTTATTAATTTAATTCTTGTTGGTTTTGTGGGGTTAGTTTTGATCTAAAAATTTGCTTAATTCTTTTGAAGAGGAATATTATGTGTTGATATAATAGATATAACCGTAAATGGAACAGTTTAAGCTGCTGGGTTTAATAATTATGTCTATGTTTAAAAAACAAAGTAGAGAATTAAAATTAAAAAGGAGAAAAAATAACGGAATGATACAGAGGGAATTATCATACCAGACTATGTCATCAAAAAATAAATAAAAAGTACGCCGAGCTATAATAAGAACAAAATATTTTATTTAATTTCGGCTTCAGAATTAATTTACATTTAGTGGATGCATATTTTATGGATTTGTAAGCGTTCACTCTAAGGTGGTTAAAAGGATCTAAAACGTGACCGAAAAAGCTTAATCTATGTAGAGCAACCGTTGAAAATGGAACTTATTCCACAAGTGTTGATGTTCCTGAGGTTGTTTCTACAGTCTATTTATTCCTTTGTATCTCGTATTAGTTGCATTGCATCTGGTATTCTGAATTTTAAAAGATTCATTTTTTAGATGTATTTAGCCATTTTTGTCAGATCTACTTAATAGCTTATTGATTTGGATTTAAAATCTTAAAATTTTAATTCTAACAATTTTTTAACTATATTCGTATAATATTAATGCCGTGCAATAGAAAGTGAATATTTTTTCCAAAAAACATAGAAAATACCAGATGTTGCTTCGTCTACTGATCTCACTTTTGCAAATTTCGGTTTAAATAAAAGTTTGGTTTATAAGTGAAAATTTAATTTTGTTCATGACCTTTATAGATTTTTCGTGGTTTACCTGATTGTGGTTTACCTGTCAGTTGGTGTACCTATTTAACTCGGCTACTCCTCAGAACAAATATATAATTTAATGTTTGCATGTAATTTTGATCAATACAGCACATAGTGAATTTTAAAAAATAATCGCTGCTCTCTGGATTTGAAAATAAAATCGGTAGGGTAGCTCAAATTTTTTGTTCGGTGAAATTGCCAACATTTCATTTGATTCTCAGTTTTTGTTACAAAAATCTAATCTATGGCCACATCATAGAGTAGATTTCCGCAGCGAAAAACCCGTGACAAACCCAGCGCGCTGTAATAATTTTCTATTTAAAGCTAAATTATTTATATATTTAACGTAGAAAATTGTTAGCCAACTATTATATGGAGAGAATAAGTCCCAGAGTTTGTAATGAAGTGTAATTCAAACTTCGTAATTGAGAGTCGAACCATTTTCCCACACGCATTAAATTTACCTAAACCGAAACTTTCATAATTATTTTCATTTTAAACATAGTTTCTTATACTCAATCCGTAATCGTCATCTACAATGGTTTCCGTTTAAAAATTATCATAAAAAAGTTGTGTGCTATTTCCCAATGTAATTTTTTATATTCAATTTGTAATCGATAATTGCGATAAAATTGTCATAAAAGAGTTGAGCAATATCTTTAATTCGTGGTCGCGCTATTTCCATATATGATTCCTACAATCGTTTCGTAATCGATATTTTTTTTTTATAATTCTTTTCCATTTTTTTAATACAAGTTGGTTGTACGGATTCCTTAGTGGGTTTTCAGTTATTAAAATATGCTACCAGTTAATGCTACCATTCTTTTTACTATAAATAAATGCCACGAGATTTCGACTTTATGTCTAAGAAGATGACAGCTGTTTTAGTTTTTCGTTTGGGTGACGTCTATACGTGGAATGTTTTGTGTAAAAATTTATTTAAGATTAATCGAAAACAATCAAAGAAAACTAATCCTCGGATTAAATTATATTATAATGGTAAATATTATTTGTAGTTTTTATTTTGTAAAACTAATATTGGAAGCTGTGATAAATGATAATTGTAATCTTAAACAAAAATTTTTTGAAATCTGTGTTGTTATAAGTTACCAATATATGTAAAAAATAAACAAAAAGTTTTTAACAAAAACTGTTCCCTCATAAATTTCTGAAATAAATCATATAAAGTGCTTGTTGAGATAAGAATACAAATAACTGTGATAATACAATATTAATTATATCTAACAGGTCGTTCAATAAGTCCGTAGGATAAGTAAGAAAAAAACAACATTTTGACAAAACTCGATTTTTTTATTCAACATAGTTGCCTTCGAGGGCGATACAACGAGTATAGCAATTTTCCAACTTTTCTATACCACTTTTATAGTACGATTTCTCTTTCTCGTCAAAATAGGCCTCAGTTTCAGCGATTACTTCATCATTGGACTTAAATTTCTTTCCAGCAAGCATTCTCTTGAGATCTGAAAACAGGAAAAAGTCGCTGGGGGCTAAATCTGGAGAATATGGTGGGTGGGTAAGCAATTCAAAGCCCAATTCATTCAATTTTGCCATCGTTTTCATCGATCTGTGACACGGTGCATTATCTTGGTGAAACAACACTTTTTTCTTTCGCAAATGTGGCCGTTTCTTTGCGATTTCAGCCTTCAATCGATCCAAAAGTTCACAGTAATACTCGCTGTTGATGGTGGTTCCTTTTTGGAGATAGTCGATGAATATTATTCCGTTCGTATCCATTCCGTTGCGTCTTTGCTCGCTTTGGATTCGGTTCGTCGACTGCTGTCCACTCAGCTGACTGTCTTTTGGATTCTGGTGTGTAATTGTGAAGCCATGTCTCATCCATTGTCACATATCTACGATAGAATTCCCTTTTATTGCGGTTTAATAGCGCCAAAGACTCCTCTGAAGCACCGATTCGTTGTTGTTTTTTGGCGACTGTGAGCTCACGCGGCAGCCAATTTGCACAGAGCCTTCCCATACCCAAATATTCGTGTAAAATGGTAAAAACACTACCATTTGCTACCTTTACAATGTCAGCTACACAATGTACACCCAAATCTTTGTGATTTCTCGGTGTTAACACTTGCATCAGGGTGGACTGACCCAGTGAATAAGTCGGGAAGGTAAAATATAATTTACTTCAGATACCTTACCGCATGCTACACCCCGTGTGCTGAATAGCTGGATATATTTCCGGGGTAGCCTTTTTTGTTTTTTTTGTGTGTGGATATACATTGACATCAGCATACCTGCTGCGTGTTTTCGATACACTTCCGGTGATCAAGAAAAATAAGAAAATCACTGATTTCATCAACAAGTTGGATTGTAACATTTTCTTTTACAACGTTGTCGTGATCCTGGTTGAGGAGCTTACCAACCTATGAGCTGGATGAGGATGAGTGACTTAATTGAACTACGGGAGAGGGATCTGGACAAGCTATGGGGTGAGTCATTTGTAATATATATATGTGAGGGTATGTATGTATGTATGAATGGGTGCGTGAGTGCGTGTACATGTGTGTGTATGCAAGGGATGTGTATGTGTGACTGATTTATGAGTGATATTTTGTGTGATTTAATCATTTATTAGCAATAATCTATTGTTGGAACATATGAAGGACATCAAAAAAAATAATAACTAATGGTTCCGGATAGCATAACGGAAGTTTAACGGGAAAAAATGCAGCTTCTACAAAAAAAATGTTAATAATTTATTTGCAAAAGTAAACGGTCAAAAATTATGTGATAAACCCGAAACGATGGACTTAGAAAAATTAATTTTTATTCGATGCGAATTATAAAGCGACTAATAGTGCAAATGAAATCAAGAATAACGAACAGGATAAATTAAAGAGGTTGGTTGTTGAACGTAAATTGGTCGATCGTCGGTACAACGAAAGGAATTCAGTGCTAACGGATATGCGATAAGTGAAACATATAAGAGTTATCTATAATATTGTTGTTACATTTACAATATTTCTGGTTTCATATACGATTTGTTATATTTTATCCGAGCATGATTTTCATTTTTATAAGCTGACAAATGAATTTAAAAATAAACTCGACATAGCTTTAATGATATGTTTTCCATCGTTGGCATGAATATTGCTGGCCCAACCGTTTGTTTTTTTTTTGTTTTGGGCTGAACTGTGCGAAGCTGATTCTACAAATAAAATTTTAACTCATATTTTCATCTCTATTTACATAAACTACTTCATATGTGTGGGTTACACTTCAACAAATCAAATTAGCTGTTTATAGTCTCCCATTGGTAACATATATGGCATTAATGAAAATATGTCTGGGTATATGTGTGTGTTTGTGAGTGTATGAGGTGTAAGAGCGTGTGAATATGTGCTTGGAATGGTGGGGGTTGGACGTGGTGATTGTGGTTCGCCAGAGTCTACTCATTTCACTTGTGTTTTTTTTCTATCCGTTTATTTGGTCTCGAAATACGCGTACAACACTGTTATTTGTAATGGAGCAGCAGGATTCCTTTCTCGACCCCATAGGCGGAAGCTAGCTTGGGGCTAAATAAATCTTATCCTGGTGCGCGACCTGCTATTCCACTTCGTTGTCGGTTCAACGAAAAAGCTCTTCACTACAAGTTCTATAATAACTACTTTTTTTTATTTAACAAAATAATTTATTTTATTCGCGAAAATGTTTTTTCTTTCTTCAATTAACGATAAACTCCTTGAACTTTCTTTACTTCGTGATTGGGATTGGGATTACTGATATTAGTATCAGTTCCACTAATATTACACTAAATGTGTTTGTAATTTCTAATCTATGTTGCAATCTATACTTTTCTCATATAGTAGAAAATATTTATAAAATATAGAACGTATTTCTTATTCGATACAACTATGACTTATAGTATATAATATCTGACTCAACATTAGAGTGAAGCTCACTACTATTACCATTCTTGGGTGCTAAAGAGGTTGATTTTTTTATATCCAATATTGATTACTGTTACTCTGAACCTTTAAAGCTTCGCACATTCATCTTATTGTAATGCCATCAATATTTCAAGCACTAACCACCATTTGAGGTTTTGTCAAATACTATCATACAGGCATGAAAGTCAAAGCCATAAATTTTTTGTAGTCTACTGCTATTCCAAACCTTGTTTATTAAATGCTGTGTAAATGTGAGGACACTTAACGAGAAAATTTGCTAGATGCGGTTTGCCATAATGAAAGTGGCGAATACTTTAGTCTTTAGGACCTGTATGTGTTCTTTCCTCTGTAATTGTAAACTATCTCTCTAGTTGTCTCTTGTAAACTTCCTCTAAACTGTCTTTTGTTCCAGTCCAAACTTCCAGTCCAATATTGCAGGATTTTTACTCTCTATGGAAACATGATAAATGGTAGACTTGGTAAGATTGGAGCCAACAAGTTGTTATGAGGGTATTCATATCTTTTCACAATGTGTCACATCAATTTTTTCTTGACAATTTCATCGTGGTTTTCATTATAGGTTGTAATCGAGAACTGGGTCCATCGAAAATTACCAATGAAATCGTTGAGGCAGGTCGCGCACTTAGCGAGGTTAATCACCCTAAACTAGCTTCAGTAAGTGGTTTTGAGAAAGTGTACCTGCCACCCCAGCACAAATGAACAGTGTGCGCGCTCAAAGATGGGTCAAAGACAAAAAGCAAGGTGTTAAAAGAAGACTTTTGCAGCCCTCAATGACAAAGAAACCGCGACCGTCACGATCACCCACCCCATTATTACATTTATTTAAGACACATTGATTATAGATTTATACCTTTATTTATTATTTATATTTTATACCAAAAATTTATAGATTTATACCAAAACCCTAAATAAACCAAAACAAAATATGATAAAAATTATAAAAATATACAAAATATGATAACTAACATCATTATGTACACTATTGAACTATATTTATTTTAATGTACAAAGTTATCAAGGACAACCATCTAATGGCACATATAACTAAACTAATATCACAGTTTACATAATTTGTAACTAATAAATTAGAGTTCAATAAAATTTTCTAACATATTGTTCTTCACTTATATTTAGGTATAACGTGAATTCCACAACAAAACTAATTTTTCGATTTTCACTAAACAAAAGCAGATGACAACTCATCACAATTTACATTACCAATCGTGAAGGTCAATGGTATAATTGAACTAATGACGTTACTTTTACGCACAAACAGATGTATAATTTTTTTTTGTTTATCGAAATTGTAACTAATAATTTACAATTCATAAAAAATTCTCGAACACATTTTTCTTCACTTTTATTCAGGCACAAAATGCATTCTAAGACCAATCTAATTTCACGATTTTCAAAAAAAAAAGTAGATGATAACTCATCAAAATCTAAATTACCAATCGTCTTCTACCCAGTGAGATTCTCGTATTTATAATTAAAATGAGAACATCGAAATCGATGCGTTTGCAATCTATGAAGATTATGGTTGGCATAAAAAAATGTAAACACACACAGTCGCGACTAATAACCTGCATCATTATAACAAGGTCTAATCCAAGCACCGAAATTGGTGTTTCCTCTAACAATTTTAAAAGATAAAATTCCCATCCCCCCTTGTATAATTTATAATATTCTCTGTGGTCTACAGAACAAATTTAAAATTAGTAGTAAAACTTTTTTATCCTTTTTCTTTTCTTTTCGATCTCAAACAATTCCAAAGAATTTAGTTTTGCTTGCTTATCTCTTGACTTCCATATCTTATTACATCCATTTATTGTAGCTACATTAAAAACTTAAAATTTAAAAAATGAGTTTCACCATTTTGCAGTAAATCCATCTATTTCAATAACGAAAATGACAATTTTAAAGTGAATTTAATTTTTCTTTTATCCATCGCATTTTTGTAGAAAGTTTAATATAAGAACAAAAAAAATCATGCATCGTTTTCAGAGAACAATACAAAAAGAAAATATGAATATATAAAAACCACTTAAGCCCGACAAAAGAAAAACTCAACATCATCCAATCACTCATTTATTTTCTCTCACAAATTTTATTTTTCTTTTCTTTATTCAAACCGTACACAATAAAGTTTAAACCTTCCCTATCGGTATAATTCAGTGTATTGGTAGTTAAACCAGGTACGATAATGAAAAAGAAAATTTTATTATTTTTTTTTGTTGTTTTTTAAGTTTTGCTTTTAGTCATTTGAAAATTTTTCATATATCTCTAAGTGGATTAGGTATATTGTAAATTTCAAAAATTTTAATTTACTTTTTTTTTATTCAAAATTTCTGTTTTTACTTTTACTTTCTTTAAGAATAAATAATATAAAAGAATTTTCCTTAACATAATTTGATTTAAAGCGGAATAATTTAATTGAAGCGAAACGACAAGAAATAAATAAAAGAAAAGAAAATAAAGAAAATTTAATTTGATTATAAGAGGAAAATGATGGAAAATTTTTAATTGATTTAATTATTGTTATGATTTATTTTTTATTATTAATTTTTGTATATATGTTTGTGGATCACATAAAGTTCTAATTCAAATTTCCCTTTTGAAAACGTTCTATATCTAACCCTGGAAAATCATGAAACTTTATTTGTATATTCTTTCAAAAGCTCCAAAATGTTTTTCATATTTAATTATTAAATTCCAACTTTGTTTTCTAATTTTCAATACAAAAAAAAAGTATCAAATCTTTAACAAAATCCATATTTAGTAATTATCAAAATTAATCTTTTCAAAAAATTAAATATGTATTTTTTTTTTGTAAAATTTACAATATAATTACAAACAGTATAACGTTTAGCTGGAAAGTTTTTATATTTTTTTCGTTAAAGTAAAAAAGTTTTGAAAAGAAAAGTTGAAGATGGGAAAGGAAAATAAGAAATTAACTAAAAGTGTGCTCGAAGGTTTTTTAATTTTCTTCTTAATTTTTAAACATTTTTTATATAACATTTTTGAAATTTTAAAACTTTTCAGATTAGGTATTGAAAATTTGAATAAAAACTAATTAAAAAATATTAAAACCTAAGGTGCAGATGTAGTTTAAAGTTAGTTTAACAGAATAATAGTTTTCGTATTAGCATTATTTTTTGTTAAATTGAAGGATTCTCAGGTAGGTTTTAGTTTGGGGTTTCCATTATTAATATAATAAAGTATAACTTAATTGATAAGTTTACACTTTGATGGAAGTGGAAGTAAATATGGTGAGCACCACTCAGTGGTGTCACCCCAAAAGTAAAAACTGTCAATGATAATAAAATACCGATAAATGTAATTTATAACTTTTTTTAATTAATACAAATGACCATTATTATTAATAAGCTACATTGGGTCATTTTTGCCTGCAAGTAATTTTTAATTAATTTTAATTTGCTGAAACTCCTCTCACACGAAGCCCCTATTACGCAAATAGTCATAAATAACTTTAGTTCGACCGCAAGATTCGGAAGAAATTCTGAAAAATCCTATTCTACGATGAATTTCAAAAAGTCTATAGCCACACCCAGTTAGAAACTGTAACATTGGCCGCTTTTAAATGCCTCCTCAACCTTGGTATCTCTATGAGGAGTTCTGTTGCCGATACCTAATCATAAAAACTGGTAAATTGTAATAAAGCTGTTGTTCAGTCTTCGTGAGTTAGAGCCGCTCTATTTTCCTACACGCATTATATTTACAATAACAAAAACTTTCGTAGTTGTTTTCGCCCTTTTCAAATATATTTTCTTACATACATTTCGTAAACAATTTTTTTCATTAATCTTTTCTAATTTTGATATGAGTTAGTTGTGCAAACTCTTTAGTGGGTACAAAAATTAACGAAAGAAAATACCCAAGAAGCAAACTTGTCGTTTTGTTACTGTTTGTAAACGGCCGTTAATATACTATAAATAGATGCCAACAGATGGCTTCTTTCTCTTAGTCACCGATTTCTATCATTTCTGATTAGAATTGATTTTCTTTTTTGACGTTTGTTTTTTCTTGGAAACATGTCAGTCTCCGTATGTTGAGATATCAGTTCTTGTTTTTTGTTAGAAAAATAAAATGTTTGTGTAGTCATTAATTTTGTTTTTAAGCTAACGATTGTGATAATGCTTTGATTAAATAAATAGTTAATGTTCATAAAATTTGCTAGCATTAGAAATACATGGCTTAATAATAGAAAAAAAACACTGTGATACTAAAACGAGTTGCACGTTAATTTTAAAGTTAGAAAATGTTTTTTTGTTTTACTTAAATTATGCTTAGCTGTAGTATTGAGAAGCCTATAAATGTAAATGGCGTCATAGAAGCCTAATTCAATTTTCATTGTCTTGGCATAGTAAATCTTATTGCGCATGCCGTAATGATGTAATTATGTAATTAAACCAATAAGAAGAAAATTTGTTAAATATATTAGTCAGACAGATTGATAGTTGATTTAAAGTTGTATTTCATTGGCGAAAGTCAAGGGTGTTCTTTGGGAACGGTCCAAAAGAAAAAATGTTGTTAGCGCAATTGGACTATAAACGTGGGGGGGAGGGGGGGCGTGATACTATACCAGACCACTAAAGGCGACCGAAGTCAAACAGTCGGATTCGATATTAAAACAATATATCACAAAAAGAAACACAATTGAATGTTAGAAAGTTATTTTAATAACCACCATCTGTCCTGTAATCTATGAGAGACTAGGCGAGAACACGTGCAAAGGAGAGGAGATTGGTGAGTTCCAGATCAATCATGGGGTGAATCATAGTTTAATTTTGTTCTATTTATATGTATGAATGATTATGGAAATGTGTGTAGGGGTATGAGAGCGTGTGTATGAATGTGTGGATGTGGGTGTGTATGTACGAATTTATTTGTAGCATACGCATATGTCTGTCAGAATCCAATTGGAAATATGTAGACAAGAATTTTACCTAAATATTTTTAAAATTATTGCTAAATACTTAAGAATAAATAAACTAAAAAAAAAGGAAAAATGGATGGTCGATTAATATGCAATCAATTAATGGATTTAGTGAATCGCGAATTGGATGCTGGGATAACAAAAAAAAGGAAAAAAAAAAATAAAATTTAAAACAATAAAACAAAATCCGTGATTTAACAGTAGCGAATATATTATTGGTATAGGAAGACATTGCGGGTGAGGAACAATATCGTTATTCTATTATTATCATACGAATGTGTATTCCAGTTCTGGCGTTTCGACGGATAACGATTTGTTGATTCGATGATTCTCCTACTCCATTATAATGTGAAAATGACTTCAATACTATTTTTGGAGAATTTTTTTTGTGGGTATGACTTTTTTATTAAACAAAATTAGCAGAACTGGTTCCACGACATTTAGAGTTATGCATTTCGTTTTTCAAACCTGTGTGTAGTCCTGTTGTGATTTTATAAAAAAAGGCGGACAATTCGAAAATCTGGAGGTATTGTGACATCATTAATGGATTCATGGAACGAGGTGTACAAGTGTGATCGGTCTACACTAATGGAAGCAGTTGAGCAGTTTGAATAAATCCTGATGTGCGGAATGGCGTATTGGCAACATTATAACCGGTTACCGAAGGGTTAAACCAAGATCCGCTCTCACAACATTGTTTGCCATTATATTCAAGCCGTTACGCACAAGATCGTTTGTCATCGGATGTTCTTTTCCCAAACATAATTTTTTTTTACTTTTTTTTGCTAGTAAGCCGGAAATAAAATTCTGATTGTTCATATAAACCTTCAAGAAAAGAAAGACTACAATCTTGCCTACTATTCTTCAACGGAAACCAAAGTAGTTGGTATTCGAGTTGGATATCTCATGTCGTACATGTCATCGTATGGAAATGAAATCAAGCTAACCTGTTTGATTGAATATAGTAGCTTGACTTTATCGAGTGGTTTGTATGATATACTTTTTTTTTTCATTGGATCATCTACCAAATCTGCAAATAGGAGCGTGTAAATGTGGTAGCTGAAGAATGGGGCGGTGTGAATGTGCATATGCGAATGGACGAGTGGGTGTGTGAGTGAGCGAATGAAGTGCGAGAGCGTGTGAATGTTAGCTAAAATAAAGGGGTTGGCCGTGGTGATCGTGGTTCTTTCACCTATGGGGGGGTCGCCAGGGTCTATTCTTTTCACTTATTTGTTTTCCATTTAATCCGTTTCTTAACCAGAGATACGCGTACTGTTGTTTATTTGTGCTGGAGAAGCAGGATTTCTTTCTCGTCCCCACAGGCTACAGCTTATTTGGGGCTCTAAATAAATCTCGCCAGGTACGCTGCCTGCTATGCCACTTCGTTGTGGATCAACAAGCTTCATTACAAAATTTTGATACAGATAATATCAACTCTTCACTGTTCGCCAAAAGCTAAGTGCTTGTCTGCACAACCTCGAACAATGAAGCTAAATCTTGAATTGACTTCAGTTTAGTTCGGAGTTCAACACTGAATCGGTCAAGACTACATCATGTCCTGAATTTCATCGTGTCCTTTTTAAGTTGAGCTCTCAGTGTCAGTCCAACATCAGGGGCAAACTTACCAGCCATTCGTTTTTTACGACGAATTCGGCTTTCCATTTGAATGTCATAGTCCTCCGATTTTTTAGCAGCAAGATCTATTGCCTCTTCTACAATGTGACTTTTTTTTAAATTTTATTTATAATTTATTGAAAATCTACAGAAAAATTAAATTTTTATGCGTAGATCGTTACAAAATAAATTTCATAAATTAATTACCAAAACAGCCAAAGTAATTTAAAATTATGTTTATTTAAAAAATAAATTAAATAATAACAAAATATGGTGTTTCCATTTAAATAATAATATAATAATATTTAAAATAAAAAGTAAAGTAAGATGATGATGGAATGAAAATGCTATAGATATTGGTAATATTTTCTATATAAAAATTTTTTAAGATCACGTTTAAGAGTTGTTATTTTATCCATAACTTTTAGAGCATTCGGAAGAGAATTGAAAAGAACTAGTCCATAAAACATCAGCGTTCTCTGACCAAAATTAGTATTTCTAAAGCATACATAATAGTTTGTGTTTTGCCTAGTGTTATAACTGTGTAGATCATTACCCAGTTATAAAATAAATCCGTTTTTTATTAATCCATTTTTATAAATCAATAAATAGTTTCATATTCTGATATTAAATGAAAAGGTAGAAGATTTTCATTGTATAACTGATATGTTGGGGGACGATAATGAAGGTTTTTAATTTCCTTTATAGATTTATTTTGAAGAACTTCAATTCCATGTATTTTATCCTGAGCAGCCACATTTCAGATTGAATTTAGATAAATTAGATGAGATAAAATGTTCGAATTATAGATTAGCCATAATGCATTGGTAGGAACAATATTTTTGATTCTCCGAATATAAAGCAGCGTTGTTGCCATTTGTTTCTTCACCTTTTTAATGTGAGGTTCTTAAGATAATTTGTCATCCAAAAAAATATCTTCAAATGTTTCTATACTAAGAAGTTGACATCGACCTTTATAAGGGGGAAGTACGTAAAAGGGCAAGCTATTGTCAATAAGTAAACGATGAAGAGCATAGCGTATAAACCTTTTTTGAACTCTTTCCAATCTTTGAGAATGACAACTATAATAGGGAGACCAAATTACTGAGGTGTATTCTGTTAAAAATCTTACGAAGCAACAGTATAGACTTTGAACAGTATAAGGATCTTGAAAGTCTGATGAGTTTCTAATAATAAAACCCAACATGCTATTAGCCCTAGAAATTATATTGTCGATATGATCGTCAAAAGACAGATTAAATTTGAACAAAACTCCTAGATCTGGAATAGAATATACTCGAAGTATAGGAATATTATTCAAAGAATAATTGTTGTAAATAACTGATCGAGCTCGGTGAAAGGTCAACATTTTACATTTAGGGTCATTGAGAAGAAGGAGATTATCTATACACCAGCCAGAAAAGTGATACAACTCTTCTTGCATTATTTTGGCATCGATTTCGTTGCTTATTAATCTTAGAAAATATCTTCAACGTGAATGGTTTAATTCTAAAATTGATCCAGACCTTCCTTCTAAGACATTATGGAATAATTTGAAAAATAATGGTGTTACTAAAGATTCCAATAATGTTATTACCAGTTTTTCGGCTGAAGAATTCAATAACTATTTTTCAAATTCATTTTCTAAAAAAACTGCACATCTGGTAACTTTTGATAATGATTGTGATGAAGCTGGATGTTTTGAATTCTCTACTATCACTGATATCGATGTCGATTTTTATCTTAGTTCTATTAAAACTAATGCTTGTGGTGTTGATGAGATTCCAATATTTTTCATAAAAATGCTTGGTTGTTTCATCATCCCATTTATCACTTATATTGTCAATAACTGTATTACACAGTCTTATTTCCCTGAGCATTGGAAATGTAGTATTATAAAACCTATCCCAAAAAAATCAAATCCAACTAATCTAGAAGACTTCAGGCCAATTAGCATTTTACCATCATTATCAAAAGTTTTGGAAAAAGTATTGAAAAACCAAATTCAAAGTTATGTTGATAATAATTCTCTTCTCTATAAATTTCAATCTGGGTTTAGAAATGGACTCAGTACTAATTCAGCAATGCTTAAAGTTATTCATGATCTTTGCCTTGCCTTTGAAGAGAATAAAGTGTCAATAATTTGTTTCCTTGACGTCAAAAAAGCTTTTGATCTTGTTGATCATATGTCTCTTTTGTTGAAACTAAGAAATAAATTCAAATTCTCAATCAGATCTTGTAACTTTATTAAATCGTTTTTATCTAATCGCAAACAACAAGTTTCTATTAATAATATTTTATCACATCAAGTTGAGATTAGCTCTGGTACTCCTCAAGGTGGCATTTTATCTGCTTTATTATTCACTATTTTTATTAATGACCTTCCTGATTATGTTGACATCAATACCCATCTTTATGCGGATGACTCTCAGATTTATTGTTCTTTTCCGTTTGATCAATTTAATTTATGTGTTGATAAAATGAATGCTTCTCTTTCTTCTATTTCTGATTGGACAAATTTGAATCATGTTTATGTTAACCCATTAAAATCACATGCTATGATTATTAGCAGAAAAAAAATTAATAATCCTCCTCCCATTTTATTTGATGGTAATGTCATTAATTATGTTGAAAAAACAAAATCATTAGGTTTAATTCTTAATTATGATCTCACTTTTGATGATCATGTTATTAAAATTTGTGGTGAAGTTAACAGTTGCTTAGGGATGCTTTATCAATCAGTTAGTTTCACACCTGTCAATTTACGTTTGAAACTTGTTAGAGCTTTAATAATACCCAAATTACTATATTGCTCAAATATTTTCCATAATTGTTCAAGAAAAAGTTGGGATTTACTAAATGTAACATTTAATAACTGCGCAAGATATATATTTAATCGAAACAGATTTAGTTCAATTTCTACCTTTTCTTTTCAAATTTTAAATTGTTCTCTTGAAAATTATCTTAAATATCGTACTTGTCTATTTTTGCATAATTTAATAAAATATAAATGTCCAGACTATCTTTATGAACTTCTCATTTTTCCAAGATTTCAACGAAATTAGTTACTGAAACTTCCAAACAGTAGCCTTTCTTCACAATTTAGATCATCGTTCTTTGTTGAGAGTATTAGATTGTGGAATAATCTTGAAGCAGGCATTAGAATTCTTGAATCAGCTTCTGACTTCAAGAGGAAATGCTTGCTTCATTTCTCCTCATGTTAAGGGTTTGGTCATTGCACAGAAGTGATAATCAATAAGTTTAGGCTTTTTGAACTCAAATTACTATTTATTAAAGAAAGCAGTTCATTAATGTCACCAGATTGATTTTGTAACATTTTCAATAATTCTTTATTTTCTCAATTATTTAATTCTTTTTTTTTTTTTTTTTTATTAATTAATCAATGAATAATTAATATTTTAATATTAAACTTAGTTCACGATAAACTTAGGTTTAAAAAGGAATTCCTTATGTGATACTACACTGTATAAATAAATAAATAAATAAATAAATTATTGTTTTGAAGATCTTGATATCGTCTGCATAGATAAGAATTTTACAAAAAGTGAAGCAGAACGTTACATCATTGATGAATAACAAAAATAATAGCGGTCCTAGATGGCTACCGGAAGTAACAAGGAACTCATAAGATATTGATGAGCCTATTTTAACATATTGTTTTCCGTTATTAAGGTATGACGCGATCCAACGGATAGGAATTTCAGCACATTCAAACTTCTCTAATTTTTTATACAGAATTGAGTGGAATATTCTGTCAAATGATTTTCTAAAATCGGTATAGATAACATCTATTTGCAATCCGTGTTCTAGAGCTTGCGATACTTCTGTTGTCAATATAGTAAGGTTAGTTGTTGTTGATCTGCCGGAGTAGAAGCCATGTTGGGCATCTTTGATAAACTTCTTCGTATGAAAAAATAAGTAATGTTTAACTATTTTTTCGAACAATTTTGGAATTGTCGACAATTTTGCAATACCTCGATAGTTCTCAACATTGTTTTTGCGTCCAGATTTTTAAAAAATTGGTGTTATATAAGAAAGTTTCCAGGAAGATGGAAAAATTCCTGAAGATAGACTCTTACTAAATATCTTGTGTAAAGGACGTACGGGAGAGGTGGAACACCATTTTAAAAAGATTGGCGGAATATTGTCAGGTCCAGCTCCCTTATTTATATCAAGTTCGTTTAATTCCGATTGAATGTCAGATTCTAAAATCTGAAAACCCATAAAATTAGTGTTAAAGAAGGAATCTTCTGATGTCTGGGTGTGAGATAATGGTGATATAGGTGTTGAATTATAAACACTTTTAAAAAAGTCTGCGAAGAATTTACATATGACATTTAAGTCACTAGACGATTCGGAATTATAGAACATCACGGATGGGTATCCGTTAGATTTTCTCTTTAAGTCTATAAAATTCCAGAACCGTTTAGGACTCGAGTGAAGAACGGATTCGATATCGAGTATATAGTTGTTAAACAAAAACTTATTAAATATTTGGAAATCTGTCCGAAGATGATTGAAAATCTGATAGTAAGATTCGTTCTGCTTTGATTTATAAGTTTTATCTGCCTTGTGCATTCGATTCTTAAAATTCTTCAATTGTTTGTTATACCACGGCAGACGAAAAGCTGAATTTGGTGGCTGATTGAGAGGGATAAAATTAGTGATTCCATTGTCCAATATGTCATGAAAACGTGTAACTATTGTTTCTAAATCTTCTTCTTGATCAATAAAATTCCAATCAATAGAATCGAGAAAAGAGTTTAAGGAACGCGGAAAATTACGTGAAGAGTTTTTAATGCTGAATGTGTTACTATTGTAATCTAAATTGTAAAAATATAATTTAATATGTAACGGAGTGTGAAAAAAGCTAGAAGAGCCTACAATATCATCGCAAGTAGAGATGTCCGTATCCAGCTCCGCAGAAGCAAACACTAGATCCACCAGATTTCTATAATTGTTGTTAAGTCTATTAATTTGCTTAGTACCGAAGCCAAATATTTTATCCAATATTGAGTTTTGTTTATCGTTACCATTAGTTGGAGTAGTTTCATCATCTATAGTTAACCACTTCAACGAAGAAAAATTAAAATCCCCAGCAAACACTATTTCATCATTAGTTTGGATCAACGGACCAATATCGTTTTCCAAAATTGAGTCCAGAGCTGTATATGACACTGCAGTTGCATCAAATGGCACATATAATGCCAATATTAGAATTGATTTGTTACCAAAAATCAAACATACCGCCATTAGTTCAATGTCGCTATTGCATGAGTACATTAAGTCAAACTTATATTGGTTGCATACAACCATCAGAATACCACCACCGAAGCAATGAATTAACTTCAGATTGACGATCTCTACGGAAGATCGAATATGTAGAAGGAAAAAATTCTTCCGAGTTGATAGATGGAGCAAGCCATGTTTCAACGATGATAATGACATCGTATTCTTCTTCTAGTCCAGATAGAAAAATGCTTTTCGATATAGTCCGAATGCCACTAGAGTTTTGATAGTAAATTGACATGAAAGATGGAGAACCCATTGGCAGATATTTGCTTGTACAAATGAATTCGTTGTTAAATTTAAATTAGTTTTTGTAGTTATTAGCTCAAATCAAATACACCCTCAAATGGAACAGAGCATACAAACAAAATAATCCATGTTTTGTGCTATAATATCTGATTCTGAATCAACGACATTGGAAAATTTCCTAACTGTCTTGATCGAGTTTCAAATTCTTTAATAAGGATCCTAGTAGGCCACAGAGTTGGATCCAAAAGTCTTAGAAAATCTTCATTTGAAATTCCCAATTTGTTTTATATATAAGAGGAAAGGTTACCATCTTTCAATCTTGAGTTTATTTTAATAATACTTGCATTAGTCACATTCAGTTCATCATTCAAATACCTCTGTTGTATCTGGCGAGATTCTCGATAAAAAAAGCCATTTAGTTGGAGGAACGGCCTTGATTGTATTATCAGTTTTAGCAGCACCTGTACCAATAACGAAAGAACATGCAACTGGTGCAGTAGGTTTGTGTTTGTTATTCCTAATATATGTTTTACTTGGCAAATGAGCCTTCGCAGCACATACATCAGTAGAATTACTTGCATTAGATGTAAGTGCAGTTGATGTTGAAGCAGTTGTTGGTGATGCATTAAATGTTGGAATTTCGGTTACCAGAGTTGGTGACATAATCATTTGAGTATTTTCATTAACAGACATGTGCGAAGGAATCTTTGCTCCATTTTGAGATTCCAAAACTAATGGTAATGGTAATTTGTCATGAGTCAACACTTTAGATACCGACCGAGTAGCTCGTCGGTTGTCCATTCCGTGTTCTTTAATCATATCTCTTTGAGTATTTTCTTTAGGTGTTGCAATATGTACTTTAGGCATAATATTTTTATTTTGTTGTATCTTGCTTGAAGCTTTATCCAATACAGCAAATAAGTCATTCAACACAGCCATGCACTCAGGATAAAACCAACTTGTACCCTGAATACCGTCCATAACAGTTTTAATGGATTTCTTGAAATCTGGACACATAGAAATCGACGTTTTTGCATTTAGAACGGCACAATTCTAACTTATGACTTTATTGCACATAAATCCATTGCATGCAAAAAACCACTCGTCACCCACAGTGACGTCACAGTCTAGACATTTTTTTTTTCTCTTGCCATATTATCACGTTGAGAAAGCAAAACGAGAAAAAAGAAGAAACAATTCACAGTTTAATGAAATACTTGAAATCAACTGAATTTATTGGTTTATTGTTTTGCAGGAAAAAAAATAAAAAAGAAAGAAATGTATTGTTACGTGTTTTAGTTTATCTTTCTATGTAGTTGGTGAAATATAAATAAATACTTGCTGAGCAATTTCACGTCACCGCAACATCGATGTTCCTGACCCCCTCTGATTTCGATAAAATTTCATATACAGATAGCCAATGAAAAAATAAAAATACCATTTCTTTCAAAACATCAAATTTCGCTCTAAGGATGACACAGGGTGGCGGCAAAGTTTTAGTGGTTTGCGAAACATGAGTATCTTTGAATATCGGTTGCTACTGATTGACTAAACCGATTTAAAACATTTATAACTCGTTGGAAACAGAATTGATAGCACTTATAAAAAAAATTACTTAAAGTTTTTTAATAATTTTTTAAAAGTGTGTTCAACTTAAAATAAATATCAAAGATGGCGCTGTTGGGGGTACCTTCACTTTTAGCACATTTTTTTTTCCAGAAAAAATGTTTAATAAGTTCGTAATCTAAAACGAAAGTTTCCCAAGTATATAATTTCTCGTTTTAAAATTAAAATTCTTACAAAATTTTAATTTCCGTTTTTTCATTTTTTTGTTTTTTAAAAAATGCATTTTATTTAACTAAAACCGCCTGAATTCTTATTTTATAGAAATTTAACTATTTTGAGGATACAAGTTCAGTATTTGAGGGTGTGGATGCTTTTTTACATAATCGACTTTTTCTCCCATTTCTACCTGTCCGAAATTAATTATAAATGAATGTACCTGAAATATATTAAAACTGATGCTGAGAAGTAAGTAGTGAGAAAAATTATGTGAAATAAAATGCATGTTGTATAGAATTTATATAATAATTAACTTTTTATTTTTATTCTAAGTTGTGTAATAAAAACAATATAATATACACTTACTAATAATATAAAATAATATAAAAGAAATTAAAAATGTAAAATAAAATTGCATTGCATATTAACGCTTTATCTGAAAAATCCTAGTTTTAGCTGAATTAGAATATATTTTTGTGAGCAATGTTTCTTCATCTTTGGGTATGAACGGATAAAATGATTGTGTACGTTTTATATTTACAGCCTCTCTGTTTGTTGCTTCTAGCCGTGACTTCATTTCTGTATAATAATTTTTACTGGTATATGCAAACTTCATTGTTGATTTTGTTGCCCATTCATAATGATCCATAGGGGTGTGAATAATATTCTTGTTAGACAAACTTTATCGATGAGCACCTCGTTTCAATGTACCTCCTATTCCATCACACGGTCCTTTTCCATGACTGTTAGCGTAGAAGTATCACTCTGCGTCTATATTAAAATCTGGTTTGTGTTAACATAGATTTATAAAACTACATTTATTTTTATGCTGAGATTCAGCACCATCAGTCATATAGACTTTTTTACGATGTTTTATTTTATCTTTTATAAAATCAATCATTTGTGATATGAATAGATACACTGCCACACTATCATGTTCAGTTATATCAGAGATAATGACAAAACTTAAGTGATCGATACCTTGACTAGTAGGTGAATTATAATACATTAAAAACGGTTGTATCGTAGCTTGCGAATTATTACAATGATAACTCTGCACAGAATCTTGAATGAACAAAGAGCAATTTTTTGAAAAATCGCCAAGTACTAAGCACTCTCCCGCTTTCAAGTTTGCTTTTGTGTTTTCCAAATACATGAAATTTATCGGCCGGTTTTTTATGATTTTCAACACATTCCACACATTGACATTCATCATATAATTTACCACAACTAACTAATTTCATTTCACCATATATAAGTAAAAATTATTATATAGAAATGAAGTCACAGCTAGAAGCAAAACACAGAGAGGCTGTAACTAAAAAACGTACACAATCATTTCATGCGTTTATACTTAAAGATGAAAAAACATTGCTCACAAAAATATATTCTAATTCAGCTAAAACTAGAATTTTTCAGATAAGCTGTTAATATGCAATGTAAATTTATTTTATATTTTTAATTTCTTTTATATTATTTTATATTATTAATAAATATATATTGTTACAATGGTGCAGGTACAATGGGAGTAAAAGTCAATTATGTAGAAAGCATCCACACCCTCAAATACTTAACTTGTATCCTCAAAATAGTTAAATTTCTATAAAACAAGAATTCAGGCGGTTTTAGTTAAATAAAATGCATTTTTTAAGAAACAAAAAATTGCAAAAACGGAAATTAAAATTTTGTAAGAATTTTATTTTTAAAACGAGAAATTATGTACTTGGGAAACTTTCGTTTTAGATTACGAACTTATTAAACATTTTTTTCTGGAAAAAAATGTGGTGAAAGTGAAGGTACCTCCAACAGCGCCATCTTTGAAATTTTTTTAAGTTTAACACACGTTTAAAAAATTATTAAAAAACTTTAATTTTTTTTATAAGCTATCAATTACCTTTCCAATGAGTTATACATGTCTTAAATCGGTTTAGTCAATCGGTAGCAATCGATATTCAAAGATACTCATGTTTCACAAGCCCCTAAAACTTTGCCGCCACCCTGTGTCATCCCTAGCGCGAAATTTAATTTTTTTTAAAGAAACGGTATTTTTATTTTTTATTGGCTATCTGTATATGAAATTTTATCGAAATCAGAGGGGGTCAGTTCACATGCTATAACAAATGCTGTTGCGATGACGTGAAATTGCTCTGCTGTATTTTTAAAACCAATTATCAAACAAAAAACATTTAAATAATAATAAAAAACGAACACTAATCACTTTAAAGTATATAGGAACTTTATCAAAAACATGCAAAACGACATATATATATGTATATGTATAAAAAAAACCTCATTCTGTTTGGCCACGCCTCTGGCTTGGCAGTGGACTGTATAATTTTTGGACGCAGATGATGAAGCCAGAGAATATGACCTTAACTCCCTTCTTGCTCTCTAAACAATCGATGAATGCTTACAAACAAGATGAATAAAACTGTGCCTAACAGACAACATTCACGATGAACGATGAGACCTCTTTATTAATGTACAGGTGGTTAAATATATTCTGCATCACAAGCAGCATTCATGAAGAACGATGTTTTAGAGTATTGTAAGACTCTGACTTAAAATTTTATGTTTCGAAATTATTAAACTCCAATTTTAGAGTTTACTGATTAATTTTGCTGTCACACAATGACAGGAAATTACGGAGCTGAAAATACATTCATTAGTAAAATTTTCATCAATTTTGTTTAATATCAAACTCCTCTTAACACCAAAAAAAAAACTCTCAACATATTTTTACAAAAGAAACACTTTTTATTGCAATTTTATTATAGAGGCATTTTAATTTTAACAATTAATTTTAATAATTTAATTTATAAATTATACACAAGGTCAACTTGACCATTACGACGACAAGAACAACAAAAAACTTATTTTCCAAAACGAAATAAGAATAAGAGAGAGACTTTTTCTCAAAATGTCTGAACTTTGTAATGAAGAGCTTTGTCATTGGCGAACCAATGAGAATGGCATAGCAGGATGCGTACCTAGAGTAATTTAACGCCGCAACGACTAATGCTCAGCCATCGTGGATTTGATAGATTTTTACCTGCTGCTTCAACACAAATGCAGAAATGTACGCAATTTACGAAAACATACAGAAATGGAAAAAAATACAAGTGAAAAAAGGAGACTCTGGCAACCCCTTTTGCGAAACAACCACGATCAGCGCGTCCAACCCACACAATCGTTCCCATACGCCCACACACTCACGCTTCATACATGCTAACATTCACCCACACACTCAGACTGCGAAGCCAGACAATTAAGCTCTAAGACCCACAGCTAGTATCACAGATGGTAGTAATCAAACATAGTTTGGATTGTTGCCAGCTGATCAATCTGATACAGCTTGTGCACTACTGCCGTTGCTGGTAAACCGAGAGTCAACTCTTTGAGCACGGGAGAGCGTCACACGCTATATTGAAAGTCTTTATTAATGATTTCCCTTTTTCTTTATTAATATCATTTTTAAAAATTTATAAAACCATACGTAATTCCCAAAAAAAATATTTACAGCTCAAAAAAAATTATCATTTGATTTGGAAGTTGAAAAAAAAAACATGTCCAAACCAGTTTGTTTCAATACCTGTAGTTTACAGTTGGTTGATGTATTATAGAATTAATAAGCCTAAAACATGACAAGAATTTGTCCTAGTTTTTGTAATACAGGTTATTTGAGAATGATTTTTGATTTGCTTAAAAATATAAATTCATAAATTTAGGTAATATAATAAAAGAAAAGGTATTTGGAAAACGAGACGTGACCTCGGAGCAAAAAAAATATTTTGATTAGAATCATTTCCAATTCAGACTACATGCATCTCGCTACACGCATTGCCAGCTCACACACACACACGCATCGACAGGCAAGCCCCCATTCAATCACTTGCACACCGTTTCAAACGCATTCACACCTCTATGTAAAAAAAGTAAATAAAATAAATCAAGTTTGCTCACCCCATGTTTAAATCCTTCCGGCTTCCAAGACTTACGGCCTTAGCCCTCCATCAGCGACGAATACTCCAACAGGTAAAGTACTACGGTTGAAATTGCATAAATAATGCTTGAATGCTGAGGTGCAATTCGGTTGTAATAACACAAGAAAAGTGTATATCAATGTTGAGTTGAACTTCAGTCGTAATCACACCAAAATTGGATATCTGTTGAAATATGCAAAATATACGATAGCAACAGCAAAAATTTGATATAAATGTTGAGTTGCAATAATATACGGTAGTAACAGCAGTACTTTGATACAAATGTTGCGTTGAAATCTGTTTGAAATACAGTACTAACCGCAAAAATTTTACATAAATTTTGCGTTGAAATATGTATAATATACGGTAATAATAGTAAAACTTGGATACAAAGGTTGCGATGAAATAATATACAGTAGTAACAGCAAAACTTTGATACAAATGATGCGGTGAAATAATATACGGTAGTAATAGCACAAACTTTATATTAATGTTGCGTTGAAATACTGTTGTAATACGGTAGTAATAGCATAAAAATTTTATATTAAGGTTGCGTTGAAATACTGTTGTAATACGGTAGAAATAGCATCAAAATTTTGTAGAAAGGATGCTTTGAAATTAATCAGGCAATGGTTGTAACCAATAACCTATTAAGTTCAGTAATTTATCAAATTAGTAATTGTATTTATTATAATTAAATCCTA
The DNA here is from genome assembly GCA_963693315.1 of Diogma glabrata. Lineage (NCBI taxonomy): Eukaryota > Metazoa > Arthropoda > Insecta > Diptera > Cylindrotomidae > Diogma > Diogma glabrata. The sequence continues at coordinate 456,011,961 of OY856186.1, read as the reverse complement.
TCCATTTCGCAAATTTTATTTATAAAATGTTGAGCCCGGCAACGATGGAATGTAATGCGAACCAACAAACAAATTGCATCACTCAATACAAACACTATCAACCAACATTAATTTTTTGTATGTTAATGAAATTGCATCATTCAAATTGCATAATAACAATTAATTAATTTGAAATATATATAAATATTACTTTTCTTTATTAAACTTTAAATTAACTTCTTGCACAGTCAACGAAAAAATAAATATATATAATAAAATTCAAAACAAATTAAATATTAGTTAAGAAATATATCACCGAGGAATTAACAAATTTAAGTATTTGAGAAAACAGAATTGGACGGAATAATAATAATTTTACCAATACACTAAAAATATTTTCTATTTAATATAAAATCACAAGAAACAAGCAATGATATTTACTAACATCGGTACAACCTTTCTACTAATACGTTTTTAAATTAGCCCAAGAGACGTCAAACACGCACAAAATTCCAATAGGAAAAAAAAAATAGACTAAGAGAGACAAAATCGTCATCTCTTTTATAGCAATTTTTAATATCGAAAAATTCGACAAAGTGTTTCTGTTGAAAGGAAATTTATATTAATTTATGCTATGTTAATAAATGTTAGTACATTTTCCGTTTCAAAAAAAACTGTTTGTTATTTTGTAATACATAACATTGTAAGATGATTTCACGAAATAAGCTATTTCCAACGCATTGGGAAAAGATATTAAAATAGATCAAACGTAAGTTTAACCGACTTTATGATGTTTACGTGTTACGAACCAATAGATTACAACAGTGTTACAATAAAATTGAGATTCATAACGGAAAATGAAATTGTTAGCATTAACTATATAAGAAATATAATATCTTTTCAAAGACAATGACAAAACTGATGGTAGAATAATGGTTTTTAAAATATTGAGACGCTTGGACAAATATGCACAGCTGTTTGAGGTTTGAAAACATTTCAGAGCAACTACGGTTAAGGTCCGGAGAATTCAAATTTTGGTAGTACGGTGAAAAAATCTCAAGCGTAAAAGATTTTTCATCAAGTATATACACAATATCAATCAACTACATATTTGAATTTTTGTTTTCTTGTTGTAATCAGTGAATAACTTGTATTGTCAAACTACGTTAATTTAAATTATTTAAAAAAGAAGCTTTCTTTAATAAACATCAAATTATGGCGTTAAAACCGGAAAAAAAATGCTGGTGAAAACGCAGTATGAACCAATATTAGGGGATTGCAAGGTAAACTATTATGATTAATGGTGTTATTATAAAAAAGACTATGTTTAACGGAAACTATATAAAACGATAAGCTATAGATTATGGATGAATGTGAAATGATGTGAACTATGCGTGATAGGTAAAATGGTGCGATGCACGGAAATGGAAATTACCGGAATCCATGACTGTACTACTCTACGTAATCATACTTCAGTCTACATAACAACTTATATACTAAATATTTTCAATGTTGACAACTGACAAACATTACGTTCCACACTCAATTGTTATACTAATAAGAAATAAAGTACGAAACGCATCCAACTTGCTTTTCTAAAATATTGAGTGGAGGACGCATCACCGGTCAGAGTTAATAATAATAATAATTATTTTTAATTAGAGTTAATAATAATAGAGTAAATATAATATTTTTATTTTAATTAGAGTTAATAATAATATTAATAACAATGTCAAGGCGTGAACACTGTTGTTAGAAAAATGTTATCGTGTAGTTGTCCCAATCACAGTCAAATTGATTGCAAATAATTTTTCTTTGCATTAATAATAAACTGCCAACTTCGAGATGAGGTTGTCATGAGCTTCAATTTTTTTTCAGTGTATACATTATTCAGCATATGTGTTTTCAGACCTGGTCGTTAAAGAATCATTCTGGCATACTAAATAATATACCGTAAAAAAAAAGTCAATATGGTATCTATAGGAATATTCAAAGCTATTGAGTAATTGTGGTGATGGTATTCAATGCTCAACATGTTGATTCGATTAATATTGTTAAAATTTTATTTCACGTAATAACTCAAAAATTCTGTAAAAAAATTCAAAATCGAGAAAATCTGACACATTCGTTAAAGAAAAGCGTAGGACGCTAATCTTACAAGCGAAACATCGGAATTGCGACTACTATCATTACTATTTACTTTCTATCATTTTGTGACTAGAAGCATCTCAAAGCATCATGTTTAGGATCTAACGTTGTCAATTGCATGCGGTTTTTATATAAGAATTTTGAATTATATTTTTTTGTGTATATTTTTCGAATACTTTCTTTCAACGATGTAGTGCAATGATATAATTATTTTATTTTTCATTCAATTTAGAATCACAAGTAATCACAAGTAGTCGAAATTCCGTCGATGTTTCGCGTGTATGATTAGCGTCCCACGCTTTTCTTTAACGAATGTGTCAGATTTTCTCGATTTTGAATTTTTTTACAGAATTTTTTGGAAAATCTATTCGAGTCTTATAATTATTTTTATTTTTGAATTTTTTTACAGAGGTTTTTAGAAAATTTATTTGAGTTTTGGAATTATTTTTATTTTTTGCTCTTTAGTAATTCTTTTACAGTATGCATAACAATGAAGTAAAGAAAAGCGTTTCTTAAAAAATGTTTTTTTTTCCAAATATTTTTTTTTTACTTATTTTTTATTTTTTTTTATTTATTTTAATTTTTTTAATTTTTAGTCATCAACGCCTTGAACAGTCGGAAATTCTAATTTGTCACGTTCTTATAAGAATTCAACACATTTATTTGATTTAAGCCATTCTAAAGCTGCGATTAATTTATTTCTGGAAATAGTGTAGTTTCGAGTAGAATTTGCATTTTCTAAGCGTTCCGTTACTACTATAATATCAGCATCCAATGTTGATCGACGTAGAAACGTAGGAAGTTTTGAAATGACGTCAAAAATGTCAGAGGCAAAAAGGATTGCTTGACCTTTAAATCCGTACTGCCCGTACAATCCAGAAAACTAGACAATTTTAAGAAAAGGGTGAATCCGAGACAAAAGACGTTGTTCAGCTTAAGAAAGTGCCTGAATTTCTGGTGGAATGTCGCCTGGGTCTAAATGGTTCCAGTAAGCTTTAGCAGGTGGAGTTGTTTTGTTACTTTTTAAGTGTGACTTGCAGCGGTGACAAACTGTAAGGCGAACTTTAATTTTTAATTCAGGCGGCATCCAATCTGATGGTCGGATTTGAATCTGATAATTTGACACTTGCTTGGGATAGCACTGCTTCGTAAAAATATCACATACTTTGTCTGCAAAAGTGTTAACTTCAGCCTCAAAATCGTCGTAACAACAATTTTGAACTGTGGTATTAAGCTGATTTCTTCCTTCATCTGGATTTTCTCCTTGACGTTCTGCTTCATTACGTGCGCGTCGGCGTTGATATTCGTCCTTTTTTTTGCTAATCGAATTACTTTCTGACTATGAGTTTCAGCATTACGTTTTTCGCGATATTTCTTTCATGCTTTTTCTAATCTTCGATTCCGTTGAGTTGCAGTTTCCGATGCCTTTGCCATGCTTATACGGAAATATAAGTCCTTATAAGCATTTAAATGGTTATTGCAAATCGCGACCAAAAATCAAATACGAGAACAATTTATGACACATACCTTTATAGCTGGATCCTTAATTGCACAATTTCACTTGATAAACAGTATATTAAATTCAAAGCAAACTGAGCACCAAAACAATAATTAAACTGACCCTTATCATGTTCACACAAACTCAAAATAGATACTCAAAATCAAGTCGAATCGTTAATTGTGGCACGAAACATCTCTACTGATTGTTTTTTTACGACTTTTTGAAAAGATAAATCTGCAGAGTTCTAGTTTAAGTTTTTTTGTTTTGAAAACGCATAGAATGTTTGTAAACATACAAATACTGACCGATTTATCGAGAAAATACCTAATTTATGAATGTAAAATGCATAATTCTGCATAGTTTATCTATCGATCTTTATGTTGTTCAAATTTCAAGTCGCTACGTTAAGTAGATCGAGAGAATTTGAATATTTCCGATGAAAATCGATTTTTTTATTTAAACAACGAATAACCAATGAAAATTGTTAATTAATATGATATTCGTGTATTGTCATCGGATATACGTATGCCTGCAAAATTTCACTCATTTTCATTGAATATAAGGCAGTCAAATTATCGTTACAAGATTTGATCCAATAGTGTGAAGTAAAGAAAAGCGTTTAAAAAAATTTTAAAAAGTAGAATAGATTCTTTTTAAACGAATAACACATATATAGAACAAATTTATAAATTATCACAATTTATATATTAAAATTATATGGATAACCTGGTTAAAATAGGTTCTAAGTGATTTATAGTTGAAAACATTGTGATGGTTTGTTTAAGTTTTTTACGGCCGGGTGTCACCCCAAAACGGGGTGACCGGGTCACCCCTTTATACACCATTCTAAAATAAGTCGTCCCAAGCCAATATTTATTTACTTAAATGATTTTTGCTCTACCAACAAGCATTTAAAAACGTTAAAGTTCATTCAATCGTTAACAACATAAAAATCCCATTTAACACTTTTCCTTAATAAAAAATTTTCGAAATGTAAACCCAATCAACAAAATGCAAATTAAAATGTCTGGAACAAACATTTAAAATTAAAAATAAAAATCATTTTCATAATTTTCATTTAAAAATCTTCAAATAAAACAATAAAAACTTTGCCAAACATTTCTCAAACAAAACCAAATGGTTTAAACAATATTAAAAAAAAAACTTTCAATAAAAGAAAACTTATAATAAAAGTTTTACAAATTAAATTTGAAACACAAAAAATGCTTTTCATTACATTTAGTTTTTTCATTGTGGTGGTGCCAGCAACAAGAGCTTTTTTTGTTTGCTAATATTCGAATAATATGTTTTTTTTTTGTTTACTTTATTTTTATATTTTATTGCAAAATTTTTTGCATCGTTTTCGGAAGCAATATTAATTTTTTATGGGATTAAGATTATTTGAAGAAAAAATAACGAAATGTTAGTTTGAAATTTAACATAAAATAATAAAAGTAAATTTGAATTTTTATTAGATGAAATTCTAGAAAAAGTTGGCAATTTAAAATAACAGATTATATTGTGACAAGCACTTGTTGAACAGAAAAATATATTTTTCACACATGCGTTAAATGGATATACAAAACTTATGTCTACACACAATTAACTGTATATTGATCAAATTAGTTTTTATTAAAAAGAAACTCAATGATCCTTTGGAAAAGTAATAATAACATTAAAATATAAAAACGATTAATTTTCTTAACAAAAAAGATGAAACAGATGTTGCATTTTCTTAATATCTTTCTATGTCATTAAACATCGAATAGTAATAGCAATTTTGTTGTGGAAAATTTTTATTGTTTTGTTGTTGTTGTATGATTTTATGATAACACCTGTTTTGCTATAGCTTTCACTTTATATTGTTTTTTTTTTCATACAAAGAACCATTTTCGCTTTCTTGAATATAGATTAAAGCTATACTATAATGGTAATAAAGAGGAAGAATATTAGATTAGCGTTGATTAAAATAGAATTTTATGTAAAATTTAAGATTTACTAAACTTTCATATTTAACAGGTTCTGAAAGTTTGCCTATTTTTTTAACGTCAATAACTTTAGTTAAGATTTTTCAAATGTCGATAATTAATTATGTCAAAATAAGCTACGGAAAGACAATTGTTAAGACGTGTTCTTGTTGATTGAAACTGCTTTCATTTAAGTTATTTGAAATTCAAAATTTATAGTAAACCCTTAATTCCAATATTTCTATCATAGTAAGCTTTGACAAAACTTTCAAAAAAAAATTGTAAGTCTGTAGCTAGATTCTGGTTGCATGGAATTATTTCGTGGAATGAGATTTCGTACTAAATGAGATTTTTGCATTCCGGTTCAGTGGAATGAGAAAATAAATTCCGTATGTGTGGGATGAACTGTCAAATTATCTCGTCAATGAATTCAATGATGGAATGATATTATTTGCTTTGAAATTTGGTATAGACGCACAAAAATGTAGAAAAAAAATGTAACTGTAAATGTGACTTGTACAGAGTACTAGCATTTGCAAAACTATCGGGTTAATGGTGAACAGTTTTAGTTATATCAACATTTAACTAAAAACTATTAGCATCTCAACATATTTAAAATAAAATTTTACATACCAAGAATATATTAGCTAGTTTATTAATTAGTTTAATATTGGCATACAACGATTGTTCATAGTTTTGAATAATTTTAACGTATTGTATCTTAATCAAAAATGATCATATAAGAATCGTAACAATATTGAATATTATTCATACAACAGTAAAATTAAAAACTAATTCTAAAACTAATAGATAACTGTGATTCAATTCAAAACCCTGCGAATGTTGGGATTTCACTGACTGAAACTTTAAGTTTCAGAAAAAATATAGAAGTCTATCCTTATCCAAAGTCTAGTCACAAGTCAGTGGATTTTTTTTTCAAACCTCAAACTTCTAAAAAATGTCGTTAAAGCAGTATAACAAAATTAACTAAACTTATTTAGTTAGTTACATTTACTAACTAAAGTTACCTTACTTACATTTAGATACCACAGATTGATATTCGATTTACCACTTTTGGAATTAAATGACCAATTTAATTAAAATTAATTTTATGTTATCACAAATTATTCATTATTACGAATAATAAGTAAATAAACTGACAGATGAATTTTATTTTCAAAAATTTGTACTAGTTTAGAACTTGTACTAAAAACGATATCTCGAAAAGAGAATGAGAATACTAATTAGTGGAATGGAATTATTTAGTGAGAAATCAAAATTCGAGAAAGAAAATAATTCCATTCCACTTCATTTTTTCTCACAGAACCAGAATCGAGGTACAGATCAGAAAAAATTATTGTAAAATTCTAACAGATCAGACGTTAAATAAAAACTCTTAAATTGTAATACTTGTTTAAGTGAAACAAGTGCAGTCTTTCAGTTCGTGCCAACATTAAGGACGTCAAAGGCATTTCTTTGACCAATCACAATAACAAAGATATCGCACCTCTCTCGGTTTTGCTAACATTGGGAGCTTCGAAGGTATTTCATTGAATAAATCACTAGAACGAAGACACTAATTTCACCTATCGATGACATCCTTACTTCATCAGGACATCCTATTTTCTTTAAGTTTCTATCTACACGTGTTTAAAGAACAAAATAAGCAATGGTCAAAATAATATAATAACAAATGAAAATATGATGTATTATTTTAGCGTTACGAACAGTGATGTTGGTTGCTCTAAAAAGTGACCTTTAGTAATTCAATGCACTTGAATTGTTTAAAACACTTTTTTAAAATTTGATTTTTAAAAGAATATAATTTCTTTTCAGATACTAAAATAAACGTGCCACGTTTCACAAAACAGTCATGGATGGCTTTTCCAGCATTGCGAGGTGCCTATAAACATGTTCAGGTAATATTAAAAATTTATCTAATGTAATTGTGTAGATTTATATAAAAAAAATTTCGCCGAGGGAAAAGCGAACGCAGGGTGGGCGGTATTGAAAAATTGCACTTTTATGCGAGAATAATTTAAAAACTGTGTAACGCAAAATTCCAATGTTTCTTAAATTTGTTGTTCTTTCAAATGACACCCCAATTGACTTGTTTAAATATATTAAAAAACGGTAAAGTGTCCAAAATATATAAAATACATTTTTAAGGATACTGAATTGGAGCCCTTTTTTATTCAACGTTAGACATGTTTATGTTAACCATATGAAGTTATAGATTAACATCTTTGAATATCTGAAGATACAATGCTAACTGGGAAACTAGGACTCAAGAGTATTTATTAATTTTCTTTGAGGAATTTATTCATGTTGTATAAAATCAACCAATCAAATCATGTTGTTTTGAGGATTAAAATTAATTAATATTAAAATTATCAGCAAAATACCGTCAAATCAGCAACATCTCTTCTATGTTGGAAGGAGTCAAGCTCGTAAGATTTAAATTGCCGATCAATTTAACAGCTGTCTGTTGTATAGAATCAAGACATTTGAAACTCCTTACGTAGGCTCCAACCCCAATACGAGAACAATACTCCATGCAGTGACGAATAAATGACTTATATATTAAAAGAAGCTTCTTTCTATAAAAAACCTTACGGCAACGACCCAAAAATCCTAATTTATGAACAGCGTTAGCTAAGCTGAAAATATGAGAATTCCATTTCATATTTTTTTCAATCTCAACTCCTAGAAGTCTAACAGATTCTTTCTCTTCAAGATCATTTGAATCAAACTTTAATGAAAACGGATTAGGTATTGATCCTCTATATTTCTGTTGGATTATCTAAATAAATTGAAATAAAATAACAAAAAGTCGCTTAGAAATTTTTTTAAATTATTATCCAAGCAGTTATCATTATCCCAATTGAAATCGTTTAATTGAATATAACCAATTAACAACAGCATTATTTATTTTCTACAAATTTCATAAAATTATTTATTTATGTTTATTTTTTCCCATTTCCAATTATCACATTAATTAATTCATTTATTTATTTAAAACATTTATTTTTAACATCAATTAAGAGTTAATAAAATCTCCAATGGGAACAACAACAAAAAAATACCTAAAATCAAATTGTTTGTCTATTTTAGTTATAAAATTAATTTTTCACGATTTACAAAATCCATTCATTCCATTCCCTTTAGCCCCTAATTCGTTTGTCATACGATTCATTCTCCTCCCCCAAGCTCTACCATTGTTTCAATTTGGTTTTATGATTAATTTTTCTGGCAGTAAAGTTTTAATAAATCGTTTAATTATTTATTTTTTCATGAAAAATTGAAAATTTTTGAAAATTAAAATCAAAAAGAGAATGAAAATTGGGTGATGAGATAAACATATTTTTTTTTATATTTATACTCTCGATGGGAATTTTGAGTTGTTTGATATAGATTTAGTGCAAAAGTTTTAAGAAATTTTCATTTTTTAAAAATTTATTAGGAAAAGGGACTTAATTATTAATTGATAAATTTCTGAGTGAATCTAAGTGATCGCAAAATATTTCAATTTGAACCAACTTGGTTTGTGAGGTGAATAAAATTATTGTCATCACTCATATATAGTCGAATTAAGTGAAAAACCTTATTAGACGAATTATGAGTGATCGAGATAAAGTCAAAACTCGATTACTTGCAAGACCATTGCATGATGATTTCGAGCGTAAGATTCTACAATATTTCTTTCTCCACTTAAAAATGACGACGGTGAGTATAGGAATACAAAAAATTCTAAATCAGGTAGGCTCTATCTTAAAAATCAGCTATACCATGGTAGTTATGCCACCATTACGAGTAACCGTGATAAATATTTGAAGTTGGCTAGTTTGGCAACACTTCTACATAAAATATGAGCATCACAAAAAAGATGGAGACCAACTTTAATCATAGTACCGATGAGAACATACCGGCTCAAACTATAATCATCGGTTAAGTTGTGTCGGATTGTAAGATGTTTGAAGGTTGAAAAAAAAGTTGTGTATGACGTTTAATTGCTATTTATTACTGATGTCTTCTATTCACTTTTAGCCTGTCACGTTCATTCTGTTGAAAAGACAATGAATGACAAGAGTTTGAAGAAAAAAATTAATTAAAGGCAACACTACATCTACACGTTTTCAAATTCACTAAATGCACTTTAGTGTATGTACCTTTGTATATATTACTTTGTGTAGATAAAAACGAAAAAAAATGTGATGCTGTCACATATCATACATTAACCCATGCTCGAAATATCATATTAGTGTTGCTTCATTATGAATTAGGAAAAAAATCAATTGCTTCTACTACTTTATTTACAGAACAATAAAATTCTGTCATTTTTACGATAATGTGGTACTTTATTGAAGTAAAACTTCTTTAAGCGCGTTATGAGTATTTTGAACGGAAGTAACTATTTCAACAGATATATAACCACATATATTCATCTCTATCATACTACAGACGCAAACGAATATTATGTTCGGCAAGTATGCGATACAATTCAATTATGTGTATTGTGTGTGTCAATTGTCATTCATTTGTTAATGTTATTATATTTTCTATTCACTTATTCAGTCTCGTACTAAATGTTATATGAGCTGGATGTATCGATTTTAGATTTAAGTATCTTAAATCGACACATCCAACTCATATAGCATTTAGTACGAGACTGACTAAGTGACTAAAAAAAATAATAACATTAACAAATAGCTAGAAACACAACACGGGTGAAATCGTCCGACGACGACGTTAGTAACATTAGAATACACAGGATACATACATTTCAAACACAACTACAGCGATAAACGAAAAAGTTTTTTTCGCCGGAGAAAATTTAGATTCTATTTCTAATTTATCGTCGGCGATGATTATTGCCAGATATCAATTTTATTTTTATTTGGCTGCAAGGGTAATTTTTAATGTTATTGTGACAGTGCCGCCAACTGAAAAATATGATTTTCTGATGTTTTTCGCGTTTCTGAGGTTGTAAGCGTTTTGTTTTGAGTTGTCAACTGAATTTTCAGTTTACGTTCAAAGTTCGGTTTTATTCATTTATATATTTTCATAATTTGTATTTTGTATTTTATTTTTAAAATTAGTTATTAGGAAAAAAATTATTATTATTTATTTATTAGTAAAAATTAGTTATTTTTAAAATTGAAATTTGTAAAATTCATTTTGACAAAGAACAAAGTATTTTAGTTTATGCAATTTTATTTTTGACAGCTTTTCACGCTGACGCCTTTGTTGTGGCTACAACAGCGTAATTGTAGACGTTTTTTTTTTATCGTCCGACGTTATCGTCCGTGTTGGGTTTCTACCTAATGAATGACAATTGACACACACAACACAATACACATAATCGAAGTATGCGATACAAGCATACTTACCGAACAAAATATTCGTAATATTTTATTGAGTTTCGTAATTTTTTAAATTTATATTTGAAATTGTTTTAGTTTTTTAACCGACTTCAAAAAAGATCATCTTCTATGTTTCATTGTGGGTTTTTATGTATGTTAATTGTTAACCGATTTCTTAATAACGGCGCGTTCGATTTGGATGATTTAAATTGTATTCAATTTGGGTTGATTTCGAGAGGGTCCCATAGTTTTCTATGATGTGAAAAATACCATTTTTCAGAAAATTGGAAACACCCGTATTTTTTGTATTCAAGCCGATTTCATCAAAACATCTTAATCTGTTTGGATAGTTTGAGTTGTATTATGTTGCTATAGATTCGAGGTGGTCATATGTAATTTTCTATCAGTGGAAAAATGCCGTTTTTTTAAAGCTTATTTTTAAATAAAAATATTTTTGTTGACTAAATTTATTTTGTTAAATAGAAAAATGAGTGCGTGTAATCTTTGCACGCGGTTGAAATAAATTTCTTTGGTTACTGTGGCAGGTATTAATAAAAAGATGCAATATAAAATAAATATGTCATATTGCAATTTAGAGTTGGATTTCTTGATAATATAATTTACAGCATGTGTAGCTAAAAAGTAAAATTGAAATACGAAACTAGAGGTTAATGAAAAATTTGCTAAATTTATTAAAAAACTGCATTAATTGTTGTACCAAATCTTGTTGTTAAATTAAGTGGACATGTATTCATCGTTAAATTTAATTTGTATTACGTTGTAAGACTTTGTAAAACATGTAAAAGGCGAAAGCCTCAAAACTTACGTCTATGTCTGTTTCTGACAAGAGTTTTCACTCCATTAATTCTTTAAATTCTGGTACAAAATTTTCTATTGCACCTATTATTGATGGTGATTTAATCGTCAATGATCCCGCAAGAAAAGCTAACTTGTTCGCTGAACGCTTTGCTCTGAACTCCACTGTTTTGAAAACTCCTAAAGAAATACCTCAAATATAGTCTTCAGGAGTTAATATGAATTAACTTCACTTCAAACCCAAAATAGTCACTAAACTTTTAAAGGGGTTAAACATCAACAAAACCTCAGCAGTCAAATTCTGTAATTGTAAAGTGATAAGTTTTTTAATGAAAAGAAACGAAAAAATTTTTATCACTTCACCGTTTCACAGTTACAGAATTTGTCTGCAGGAATGAACAATATTCCACCCATTATTTTAAAAACCTTTTCCAAAGAACTTGTACCAACTTTGACTAAAATATTCTACCAATCCTACAAATCTGCTATATTTCCCTAAAGCTGGAAGTTTGCAAATGTCCAGCCCGTCCCCAAAAAGGGACCAAAATCCGATATGACAAATTATAGGCTTTACTATCGGTCATATCCAAAGTCTACGAGCATTATATTAATACACACATTTCAAAATTTCTGGAAGCAAATCATTTAATAGCCGACAGCCAATACGGTTTTTGAAACAAAAGATCTATTAAACGATGTAGCGCATTGCTGGAACAGCATACTTGATAAAGATGGTGAAACACGTTATCGCTTAAGACATCTCCAAGGTATTCGATCGAGTCTGGCATGCCAACTTAATCAACAAGCTCGTTGCGTATGGTTTTCATCCCAATGTTGTGAAGCTGATTCAAAATTTTCTATCCAACCGATACATTTCGGTAACCTTAGACGGATATTCTTCTGAGTCTAAACTAATTAACGCTGGTGTACTCCAAGGCTCAGTATTGTCCCCAACCCTATTTATATCAACGAATTGCTGAAAATCACCAGCAACCCAATAAATAGTTGCAGATGATAGTACTCTGCACAAGTCGTTCGAGCCCCTTTCTTCAAAAGGTAAAATGCACGAACGAATTAATCCCGCCCGGAGAGACGCTGCCATAAACGTGAATAAAGACCTAAAAACAGTCGCCGGTTGGGGTGACCAAAACCTGGTCAATTTCAACTCTACTGTAATGAAGAGCTTCTTCGTTGGCCAACCATCGAAGTGGCGTAGTAGGCCGAGTACCTAGCGAGATTGTTTTACTACCCCAAACTAGCTGCAGTCTGTGGGACGAGAATAGATTACCTGCTAGTCCATCACAAATAACAGAATTTGTACACGTATCTTTAAACAATTGGATCAAGAAAAAAGAACTAAGTGGAATGATTGGACTCTGGCGACCCCTATATATGAAAGAACCGCGATCACCCCGTCAACCCCGCATTCACTAACACATTCACACGCCCTCGCACTTCATCCACTCACTCACACACACCCACACGCTCTCATACATACCCCCATGCACTCACGCATTCATACCTATACATCAGCATCCATACCCTCATACACTCGCGCATACATACATCCACGCACACATCCATGCACGTACACAGGAATCCATCCACACATCTACGCTCCTATACCTAGGCCCATCCAGACTTGTCGTGTATATGAGCAGAAGATGTAATATTCTTTATTGTACGAAGACAGAAACAAAAAATTTTTAAAGTCATCACAGTGGAGACACGCAGCCAAATATAAAGCGAGAAACCACCAGCTGTTAAATGATTCTCATCCTATCAAGTAACGGGAGTATAGCGGATATACACCTATTTTCAAGCGAAAGTACTGTTGGTTTTTTGTAAATAAAATGGTACTGGGTGATCCGATCTTAAATCGGTTTTCAATTTTAAATAGCTCAATATTGGTGGAGTATTTAAATATATAATTTGTTTTTTAATCCTAACTAAATCATTAAAAAAATTAATTTAAAGTTTGATAAAAGTTTTTCAATTGAAAAAAACCAAAAAATTTAGAAAATAATAGAATTTTTAATTTTATTTCATAAATAATTGACTAAATTGTTTAACAATATTTGATTATTTGATTAATTCATTAAATTTAATTAATATTAATATAATATAAAGTTAATATCTTATGTGACCGCCTTGTGCTGCAATCATTTCGCGCATTCTATTATACATTGAATTTAACAAATTGATGAAATATTGGCGCCAATCAACGCCTCTCATCATGTTGTGCGCTCTCACAATGGTATCCAAGACCTCATCATTACTGTGAAACACTTGGTGTTCACTTTTATTGTCGTGTAACAACAAGACCATACCATCGTCAAAGTGTTCATCAATGTATGTCATCAATGTATGGCTTCAAATAGTTCCCCAAATAGAATATGGAATATGTACCATATGACTGCTGTTTCAATTTTAAAATTAAACCTTTTCAATTTTTATTTATCCAAAATTTTTATTTTTAAAATTTAATTTGACACAACACTTATTGCAATTTTTAAACCAAAATTATTTAAAAGAAACAACTTTAGCATATTTACGAACTGTCCAAACTCATATACCTTTTAAGTAGTATATATATCAAGTTCCTTAACGCAAGCAAACACAAAATTTATGAAAGGAGAGAAAAATGGAACTAATTGTTCTATTATGAATAGAACGAACAATAAAAGTTACATCGATAGCCTCTGATCGTTAAAATTATTATTTCAACGCAGATACTAGAAAGTATTTCAGAGGCAACCGCTTCGTAACAAAATTGCTCAGAAGCCTTTGGGTGCAGATATTCTGCTTTTAAGAAATGATAGAAATATGTGCGAATATACGTTATTAATAAATTTTATTAAAAATTTTTTATCCAAAAGGCTATTATAACGCATTAATTTATTTAACTTTTATGGATATAGCTACATAGCCACAAGCTGCGTAGTTAGTTGTTTGCATAGTTTCAAAACATGTTTCTAGTATTGTAGTATAGTCATAACAATTTATTGATTGATATGAAGGATGTTTCTAAAATGGTAATGAAAAATTATTTAAATAATTTTCACTGCAGAACGACAAACAGCGAAAGTGATAATATATCTCAGAGCTACAGACTCAAACTTTTAAAAATTCGTTGTATGTTGATGCGATACTTATTGTGAATTAATGTTTCCTTTTTTTATCTTCCAGCTTCACATTGAATTCCGTCCTGAATCATATGATGGAATTATTTTACTTACTGGTGAACGTGATGATTTAACAGGAGATTTTATGGCATTATTAATTCATCAAGGATTCATTGAGTTTTGGTAAGTTAATCTTTAATTTGTTCTTTTAAATTTAAGTTCTTAACTCGCCACAAAGAGATCCACAGATAAACATCAGCCAACCAATTTCCTTAGAAACAAAATCCAATTAAATAATTTATATTAAGAAAACTAATTTTCATCGTTATTGTATTTTTTTGTTTTTCGTATCTTATTGAAAAATCTACGAGAAGAAAAACATAGACAGAAAATCTTTTCATTATTTTCCCGCAAATTGTTTTCCTTTTGATCGTATCTTGTTCACTCTGAGTACTTTTCTTTAGATTTTTCGTATTTTTTTAGTATTTTAACCAAATATAATTTTGAATTAACCGTGAAGATTTGTTTCATAATTTGCTGTTTAATCGTTTAAAAAGTTTTTCATTTATTTTCAGGAAAATGGTAAACAACTGAATAAAAAAATGTTCGTAATAATTTGTTTTTTTTTTTTTTGTTTCGTTGTGAATTTTTAAGATGAAAAATTGATGGAATGAATGAAGGGAAAAAGTTTTCGAATGAATGAAGCGAGAATATTTGAGCTTATTTTTTGTTTATGACTAAAAATAACTTTTATGAAATTGATGAAATTTTGAAAGAAAAATTTCAAGGTTGTAATGGGTAATGAAATGATTAACAATACAATGAAAATCGTTTTCAGGAGTGGATTGTTACAAATTTGGTGGAAAAGTGTTAGTAAAAACTCAAAACTTCGAACAATAGAATTACACAGTTTTCATTTATAAGAAAAGGTTACTTTTATTAAACCCTTAATGTTTATTTGTATATCGGTATACTGGGTTTGGTACGGTAAAAAATTCACGATCATAAATTTTTGGACAACTCTCAATATTATCAAGAAACCCTGTCCTAATCTCAGATGTAGAAAATACTATTTCAAAATAACAATTTTCACGTGTCATTAAACAAATTAAATCTCTCACTATTTTAGTTTCGTTATTACACACAAAAAGAACCCAAAAACTTTTGACAATTCTTTTCAAAATCAACCAACCATTAACTGTTTCTATAATTGCTCATCTTATAAACAAAAAAAAGTTTTCGTATCCTTTCAAACTAATTAAATTATTAACGACAAAACTTTTAAAACAATAGAACCTAAAACAACAACAATTATTTTGACATCATTTTAATTCAATTTCAAATCAGGTGTTAAAATTTAGTAACATTAAAAAAACAAAAAGCTTTGAGAGCTTTTCAAAAATATTTTTATTAGTTTTTGAACATTATAAAATTATTAACTTTATCTTTTTCGTCGTAATAATATTTATTTTAGAAATTTGTTGGCTTTTTTAAGTTGAATTGACATTCCATTAAAATTGTTCGTTGATGTTTGTGATTTTGTGTGAACAATTTTAATATTTCTACTTCAAAGTTTTTTGGTTTTTGGTTGTCGAACAAGAATGTTTTTCAGTTAGACAAAACATTATATATGTAAAATAGTATTCATATAGAGTCTGTATTTGCTAAATAAGATGATTTATGAGCATATGTGGTTTTAATAATTGATCACTTAAGGGGTGTGTTAATGAAATAATATAGTAGTTTGTTATACTGTAGATATTTAATGTTTAAAGTAGATCAATCATCAGTGTGCAGAACGCCAATGACAATTGATATGCACCTTCATGTTATAAAGTTTTTACAGTTTTCGTAATATTTATAAAGTTTTTTATGATATAAATTATGAGATGTGTGCAATCTTTAAATGTGTTTTATCACATAAAACGCAAATCCGTCAAATGAAGAAAACGATGCTAGCATATGTAAGGAGAATGTCTACTTCAAGTAAAATTAGATCTTTTAGTACTCTGATGCAATATTTGCTCACTTTTGAGCTTTTTTATAAACAATGTCAGATGCCAAAGCGACTATCGAATAACTTCTTGAAGTGATATAACTTCTACCAAGATTTTCAAAAAAAATTTAGTAACTCCAATAAAATCAATATGACCAAAATAATATTGAGTAGGATAAAATGTATGAAGCTGCTGATAAATTAAAATAATTCTAACTTATGAGATATGCATTTCTTAGTAATAGTACTGAATCGAAAGGTTATGCTTTTTTTATTCGAAAAACTTCATAATTCTGAACAATGAACATATATCATTAATACTATTTATAAGAACTGAGATAATAAGAAATGAGAAATAAAAATTTGATTATACATATATGATAAATTAAAATGTAGGTTTAGGATGGCAATACATGATGTTATGGCTACTCCATAACGAATCACTAGTGTTTTAGAAAAAAAAACAGAGAGTGTGCTTAAGACCGCACGGCAGAAGTGAAAACTTTATTGGCAATCGCAATCAATTGATATCGTATTAGTAGTATTTGGATCGTATTAGGAGAATAAATGAGAAACAAGTCAGAACGATAAACCGCTAACTACACACACTAACCTCACAATGTAAACCAAAGAATTGTAAAAAATAGCACGCATAAGCCAATAGCAGGGACTAAAGTACGCGTGGTTGTCACACCCATAGATCAACAAGTTTGAATTTTACAAATCTTTCTACGGAAAGCTAACCAAATTCATTGGTATTAATGCACATTGTTGCCGTTTTCAAATTACTATCGGCTAAGTGCCACCATTTTTAATTATTTTATTTATCATGATTGCCATCCATGTTTAATCATACATCAGCTATGCTTCTTTGTATAGAATTTATGCTATTTCCGTCTCGTAATTGTGAGCTTTAAATCGATATAATCGATTTTATCAAGTATCAAGTTACAAGTATTAAGTCTCCACTTAGTTTTAGATATATGTATTACATACATTTCCAAACCGAGTGAAGATGATAAAATTCCAATACATATAATTTTGATATACAAATGTAATTGATTCAGGCTTCAGGTTTTACTTTCTTTCTTACGTTATTTTTAATGTCTAAACCTTATGTTCAACAAAAAACATTGATCAAAGCAAACTACCGTTTAAAACCATAGTTAAATAAAAAGCAAAAACTAAGCGTACACAATAACTTCATAAATTTTCATGATGGTTAATGTATTAATGCAGAAAGGATAAACAGCCATACATACTTTCAATTTTATATATATTCAGTATTTATATAGCATGATGACTCAAATGCAAATTGTAAAAGACAGTAGCAATATTAAAGCCATGCAACATGCAAAATATAAACGAACGAATTCGGTCGTTTTAAGTAAAATGTGCCACATGAACGAAAAATTTATCGGCGATATTTACAACAACAACAACACTAAAAATGACAGTTTGCAAAAAAAAAATATGAATTGTTACATTGAATTTGAAATGAAAATTTTTATTATGAATGTTATAATATTTCTAAGATTTTAATTTGAATCAAACTCAACGTAAATTATAATCAATCACAAAAACATAAACTTTCAAAATGAAAAATACCACGATGTGAGGTTTAATCCGAACGATAAAAAAAATCGGTCATAATTCTACAAAAATCGTTCATAATTCTCCAAAAAATCAGTGGAGATTTATTAACCATTTTTTATTTCTATCGGCGGTAGAAATCGTGCAAAATTATTTTTGGAAAATTCATCAATTAAAATTATTTTAATAATGAGCTTTGTCAATTTTAATCGATAGGTATTCTAGTTTACCATACATTTGGCATAATATCTTAATAAAGCAGGTTTTCGATTAATCAAATATTAGAAAATCGTTGCTAGCAATCCGGCAAAAATTTTTGTCATGTGGCAACGACTGAACTTGAAAAAACTGCGTTATAGATCAATTTTTTAAAATTCGTATAAAGAAATTTTTATTATTTTTATGAATTCATGAATAAAAAAAAAATAAATTTAATTATTTAATAAAATTTAAAAAAAAAACAAACAAAGAATATGTACCATACCAGGCGTTGAACTCACAACCTACAGCACATCAGTCGAGCACGTTATCCACAAGTCGAGCGAGCACGTTATCCCCGGGAACCACAGCTGGTGTTCTGATTGATACACAGACGCTCCAGGCCAATTAATTCACAACGGATCAGCAGTGATATAGTACGTCGGTTACGATTACAACGCTGGACTGACTCCCTAGCCAGTACAGATGACACAGAACCCATTAGGATTCCAGCAACAATTTCACAATAAGATATTACCTTAGAATCAAAAATATTTTAATTACAATCGTCTTTAAATTCCATTTATATTGTCTCGCATATATTCCCCACATTATTTCGCACACGCGCATCAACAAACACGCCCACATTCATCCATATGTACACCCATTCACGCGTATGCACACTTCTTCGTTAGAAAAAGTAAAAAGAATAATCAAAATTCATTCACCCCGTGATTATATCCCCCAGGCATCAAAGTCCTACCGTTTAGCCCTCCATCAGCGATGAATATCCCAGCAGGTAAATTATTGTAAGTTGGATAATAATAACAATGAGTTGCGCCGCGTTAACTAAGGCGATTGTTGATAAGAACTGATAGATGATGTATAACGATTGCGCTGCTATAACTAGGCGATGACTGATAAATGGTTTCTAAGTGTTGCGCCGCAATAACTAAGGCAATAGCTGATAATTCATATGAACAGTGAATAAATGTTGCGCCGCAATAACTAGGCGATTGTTGATAAAAACTGATAAATATTGAATAAATGCTGCGCTGCTATTACTAGGCGATTACTGAAGAATATTGTATAAATGTGGTAAAAATGTTGCACCGCGATAACTAAGGCGATTGCTGAGAACAACTGATAAATTTTATATAAATGTTGCGCTGCTATAACAAAGCGATTACTGATAAATATTGTATAAATGTGGTACAAATGTTGCACCGCAAATACTTAGGCGATTGCTGAGAACAATTTCTTGTGTTTGTACTTTATACAATTTATAGTTATCTGAAGATTCAATTTTACTTTACGGATTTGTTAATATTTCTTTTAATTTATTATGGAATCAAACCCACAGATAATTTATATTTATTTTTTTTTTGTTTGTTTCCTTGGCAACAAGATTCGACTACATTACTCGAATTCCAGGAAATAATTTTAACTAAATTGATCTAACATTGACCTAATACTATAAATTTGACTTACTTATCACTATGAACACTTTGGCATATTATTTTTATTAGTAACAACCAAAAACACATGATGGGGAAATCACAACACTGGTTGAAAAACTTAACAGACTCAGAAAACAGAAAACACATGTATTTTAATAGTATTAAGTGCTTGAAAATTAATTTTTTTTAACATTCGTCGGATAACAACATCCATCCATTATCTAAGTGTCAAAATTTTCAATTTGATTATTGAAAAAAAACAAATTCACAAATAAGCGAGAAAACGAGATATTTTCATCTCTTATATAGGAATTTAATATCGAAAATTGAGCTACAAAGTTTTTCGAAAGTGAAACTTACAGAACAATCCCAGCTAGCACAGATTTCGATTTGTAACATAAATAAGTTACAATTCGGTGCAACTCAGTTTTTTGAAATAAATTTAGTCACATATGGGTTAATTTACAGTTTTGTCTTAGCGATTGGCAACAAATGATTCGTCTCAGTTACAATACTGGTTTTATTTTGTTACAGAAAAATACACTTGTTGTTAAAATGTTTCATAAAAGTTGCAAAGGCAGAAGTTTTGTTTAAATTAAATTAACGTTATTAAAACTTTTATTTTTGTAGCGCATCTTAAAAATGTTATTTTATTGTAGTGTAGTGCAGTAACGAGCTAGCAACCTTGATGTGACCAACATATTTTCCTCAAATTACTGTTACAACGATGTTGCAGCGAGGTTTTTATTTAGTTTCAATGACAAAAAAAACAAGGACGCTACAATGAGGTTGTTATACAGTTGCAATGACAGAAAAAGAAAACGGATCGAGTACTATAATTTTAGATAGCCAATTAGTAACAAGGACGCCTGCAATGAGGTTTTTATTTAGTTTCAAGAACTTTGGAAGCAATCTGTCTTGAAGCTGTATGTTCGCCATATTTTTCGTCGTTCTATGTATTTCCTATACCATGCGGTTGTATTTGAGAAACGTCTAATGCGATTTTCTATAGTATTATTTATTTCCTCTAAGAATTTACGGTTCAATATGACACTAGGAGCGTTACAAAATGTATTTAGATATATATTTGTGGATTTTATGGTTGTAATAAAAATTCGAAAATTTTCCAATTATTCTCCAAAATTTCCATTTTTAGGTGGCGCGTTAATTTTTCAGAGTTAAAACATCCACATTCATCGACCAAATGGCATCCGTTATAAAAGTTTGGTCTAATAATCATGAAATTTTTCTTTTTCAAAGTACTTATTGAGTAATGTCTGACTTTTATTACTTATAAATCTTATAAATTATTTCAATAAAAATTATGTAAAGGAATACTTATTAAAAACATTTTTTAAACATTACAATATACAACTGAAATGAACCAAAATATTCGTTGTTTCATCTTGTTGCGTGCAACTTCAGTTTGTTACAACAGCACATTTTAAACATAGCTATAACACATTTGTAGTCTTATTACAACCAAAGTTGTATGAAAATATACCGTAAATTCTGCTTTTTCTGTCGCAATGGAGCTGCAGTTGCGTTACATATCTAATCTTGCGACTCTTTTATTTGTAACATTAGCTCTATTGCTACAAATTTGTGCTAGCTGGGATGTTAGTACATTTTCCGTTTTAAAACAAATACTGATTGATATTTTGTAATACATAAAACTGTAAGATAATTTCATGAAATATGTTATTTACAACGCACTTGGAAGAAATATTAATATATTGCGATATTAGAATGGATTAAACATATGTTCAACCGATTTTATGATGATTACGTAGTACGAAATAATAGCTTACAACCGTGGTACAGTAAAATCTAGATTTATAACGGAAAGAGAAATTGATAAAAATACCTATATAAGAAATATAATACGTTTTGTAGACAATTGCAAAACTGATTGTAGGATAATAATTGTTAGATATTAAGACGATTGGACAAATATGCACAGCTATTTGAGGTTTGAAAATATTTAGAGCAATTACTGTTAAAGGTCCGGAGAATTCAAATTCATGCAGTATGGTGAAGCAACGCTGGTGGAAACGCAGTTTGAACCAATAATAGGGGATTGTAAAATAAAATATTATTGTTAACTGTGTTATGCTAAGAAGGAATATGTGTAACGGAAACTATACGAAAATAGCCAATTTATTATTCATCTCTTCGATGAAGTGAACGAGATCTCTATATAATACCCCATCAACACGTTCGCTCCTTCGAAATTCCATACCTTTGATGGTTTTCGGTGATATCATAGTTTAAAGCGCCATCAATATATTGCCCAACTGAATGGCTCTTCATCTTTAAAATTTAATTAAATTCTAACTTAAAAACCTCTTAACCCCATAAAATCATTGTTGTAATTAGGAATTCAATCCCATTCAAAAATTATTTTTAGAAATATGATTGTCAAATTTTTAACATTACGTCCTCATGGAATATATTTAATTATTACCTGTTTTCCCTAATTAATTTTCATTTAATTACCTATAGAAAAACGTGTTTGATCTTCGAACTCAGAACAATGATCCTTTTCCATTTTAATGTTAAATGTAAATACAATTAATTTCTAACCCTTAGGAGTAGAGCAACCTTATTCAAATAATTATTTTCTGGTAAAAAAAAAATAAAAATCTTGGTTTGTAAAAGAAACAGAAATTGGAAAAAGTCGTTTAGAATGAAAATTTTTCAGTTTCCTTCCTACCATGGAAAAATTAAAAATTTAATTAAATAAATAAAAAGAAATTATTTTGAGCACAAGAGTAACGGAATATGTAACCTTATTAGGATATTACAATTTTTTTTGGAAAACAAAACAAACTTCGTTGTATATTTTACAGTATAATTATCGTTTATAGAAGTTGCGTGGAGGTTAACGTAATTCATTTGTTTTACAGAGATTTTGTGCTTGTAAAGAAATTAAGAAAAAATTTTAATTATGTTACGTGGAATTTTGATATCTTTTTATTTTGTTTCAGGTTCGATTGTGGCTCAGGAACAGGAAAAGTTCAATCCGAAGAAACCGTAATATTGAATCAATGGAATACTGTTACAGTTTACCGACATCGTTGGGATGCTTGGTTGGTTTTAAATCAAGGAAATCGTGTTCAAGGACGATCACAGGTAACACAACAAATAATTATTATATTAAATTAAACTCAAAGTATTTACTTTATTTTAAATTTTCCCTAAAAATTATTCAACCCTTTATAAATTTATAATGAATTTGATGTTTTTGGATCATTTCGTTGGTTTTTTAAATTATAAGATATTTTTCTGGGAAAAAAAGGAAACAATTTAAGCAAAGATTGAAAAATGATTTTTTATGATTAAAAGGGTTGAGGTTTAGTAAGCTGCGTAGTGGAAAGCTGATGTTGATTTTGTATTGTAGGTTTTTCATGAATTATTTTACACAATAACTCATATAATAAAATAGTGTTAGATGGACAAGATAAACAAAAATATATTGAACATATTCAACATATACCATGTTCAGAAAATCAAGTAAAATTATATAAACTGGATATGATAGGAGCTTTTATTCAATCACAATGTTTGTAAAATTGATATTTTGTAAATAAATAAAATGAAATAAATTAATCAGATCAACGAACGGTTAAATTAAATGACATTTTCTCGTATTAAAAATATATTGGTTTCAAATAATCGGATAATAAAACACATCGTTTCAATCAGTTACAGTAATGGATTACATGATGAAGGAAATAAAAGTAAGAGAAATATTAATACTTTTATAAAGCTCGATTTCTCATCCATTCCGTTCCATGTAAATTTTAATGTGTTTGGACTTTTGAAAATAATTTTAAGTTATGTATCTGGTTGTAGAAAAGTTTTTAAAGCTTGGAAAAAATCTTGACCACTATAACGCATTACGTGTCATTGATTGAAAAATCCTCTTCCACAATTACACATCGGCATCATAAAACCAATCTATGTTTATACGAAATTTGCTCAAAACATAAAAGATCAAGATTTTGAAATCAGTTTCCTTTCGATTTCCTACAATTCAAATTATTTATGATGGTATTGTATTTTTTGTTGGTTGGTTCAACTTAAATAAAATAGCCAAACCAAACCATTCAAAAACTATCACTCCTTTAATATTTTCTAATAACCATTTATAACATTAAATTGTATCATAAATTTCAGGAATACCGAAAAAATATAATCAAAAAATCTATTTATAATACGACATCAGGACAAAAGGAAATATATTTTATGGTTGGTCTGCAACATATAAAATTTTGAAGTCATAGAGAAATATTTTACAGAAAAAAAAACAAATGAGAAAACGGAAAACCCTATCAGTATCTTCATTTTTTTCCTATTTATCCTGGACATGGATATGTGTCACATTTGTTTAACTGTTCCTTTTTTTGTTTAGTTGTAGCGTGTATCACAAATAAATTGTAAGCCTACGTAGATTTCAAACACAGTCGTTTTTTTAAATATGACTTTTACTTATAACTACGTTGCGGTATACACTGTAAGAAAATCTAAAACCATCTTACATACGACATTTTATTCTTTGATTTTATTGTTGTTGTTTTATATTATCTTAAAGTTCGGAAGGTTAGATTCTTCTATTTTTAGGTCTGTTCCTTTTGTGTTCCTTTCCTAATGATGTTAGGATTTTTTTTTGTGATTTCTAATGATCTAGCTCATCAAAGTGGTTATATTGATGAAAGTAAGAGTTGTAAAAACTATTAGATGAATAAGAAAAGGGAATATGGGAAAAAAATATACGATGCTAAAGGAGGGATAAAAACAGTTGAACTAAGAAGGGTGTGTGCGTGTGGAAATCATGAAGATAAATGATTATTTAATAAAAGATACATTTATGGAGTGAATTGAAACATCGAAAGTAATAAATGGAATTATTTCTTTTTGGTTTTATTTTTCTTAACATTAACATTTCATAATTAACAATTAACTTGTCATGTAAAATTTAAAAAATACAGATATTTAATTACAGACAAAATATTTAGTTAAAATAAGGAAACATTTCCCATATGCATCCATGCTTACATATAATGTTGACCATCATCTAAAATTTTTGAGCTTTTCATAGTTATTAAACTAACTTAAACCCTCACTTAAACCCTAACTTAAACCCTCAGGTTATGGTTATGTATCAAGTTTCATCTAATTCAATTATCAGGTACAGATGTTATTGAGCTTTCAAAACAACAGGTTTTTGCGACAGTCCCCACTACTTTGTTCACTATCGCTCAGAAACTAATCAGTTCCTTGCCATACATAATTGCATATTTTTCCAAAGTTTCATCAAAATTCATTCACGAACGAATGCTCTGTGCTCTCAACAAACATTGAAAAAATTGTGACACAGTAAACAGGTGTTTGAGAGGCCCCCTACCACTTATTTCAATATTGTCCAAAAACTAATCAGTTCTTTGTTATTTAAGTCTCTATCTTTTGTCTAGTTGTCATTAAAATAAATTAATGAATGAAGTCTGTATGCTCCCAAAAAACTTTAAAAACAAAGTATGAAAAGTCAGCATTTGTACGGTAGACCCCCCGCCACTTTGATTAATGTGTCCCAAAAGATAATAATTATCTTTTTACACTAATTAAAACTTTTTCCATAAGTTTCATCATAATCACTTCATTATTGTAGGCTGTAGTGTGCATAAAGATACTGAAAAAACTTCAAAAAAGTAGAAAAAAAAAATTCCTTACCGGAAGTGAAAAACCGGAAATTGCTATGCAGAACTGTTGTGAACCATACTAAATCCTGATGTACAAAGTTTCATTCAATTCTATTGAGCTTTCGAAAAAACAGGTGCTCCAAAGACCCCACACCACTTTGGCCACTATCGCTCAAAAACTAATCAGTTCTTTGTCATAAATATTTGCATTTTTTCCAAAGTTTAAGCAAAATTCATTCACGAATGAATGTTTTATGCTCCCAACAAACATAAAAAACATTGGGTAAAAACCGACTGTTGTATGCTGGACTAGGGTGGCCCTTAAAAACAAAAATTTGGTTTTTTGTTTGGGACCCTCCCATTTTGTGTGAATACCCATAAAAATATTATTTGCAAAATCAGATATCAATCGGTCAATTCTAAGACGTGCCTCCGGCCACTTAAAGTTGAGAAATTTTGTTCTGGACCTTAAAAAAAAACTTTTTAATTTTTTGTGCGACACCCTTCCATTTCATGTCAATACCCATAAAATGTGTAAAAATTGAAATCAATCGTTCAACTCTAAGGCGTGCCCCCGGTCAGATAAAGTTGAGAGGTTTTGTTCTGACCATTACAAAGAAAAATTTAAATTTTTTGTACGACACCCTTCCATTTCATGTCAATACCCGTAAAAATATTATTTGCAAAATTTGAAATCAATCGGTCAACTCTCAGGGGTGCACCCGGCCACTTAAAGTTGAGAGGTTTTGTTGTGGCCATTACAAAGAAAAATTTAAAATATTTGTACGACACCCTCCCGTTTCATGTCAATACCCGTAAAAATATTATTTGCAAAATTTGAAATCAATCGTTCAACTCTAAGGAGTGCCCCCGGTCACTTACACTTGAAAGGTTTCGTTCTGCCCATTACAAAGAAAAAATTAAACATTTTGTACGACATAATCCCATTTCGAATGAATACCCTTAAAAATGTTATTTGCAAAATTTGAAATCAATCGGTCAACTTTAAGGCGTGCCCCCGGTCACATAAAGTTGAGAGGTTTTGTTCTGACCGTTACAAAGAAAAATTTAAATTTTTTGTACCACACCCTTCCATTTCATGTCAATAACCGTAAAAATATTATTTGCAAAATTTGATATCAAACGTTCAACTCTAAGGCGTGCCCCGGCCACTTAAACTTGAAAGGTTTTGTTCTGGCTATTGCAAAGAAAAATTTAAATTTTTTGTACGACACCCTCCCGATTCGAATGAATAACCTTAAAATGTTATTTGCAAAATTTGAAACTAATCGGTCAAATTTAAGGCGTTCTCCCGGCCACTTAAAGTTGAGTGGTTTTGTTCTGGCCATTACAAACAAAAATTTAAATTTTACTACGACACCCTTCCATTTCATGTCAATACCCGTAAAAATATTATTTGCAAAATTTGAAATCAATCGGTCAATACTAAGACGTGCCTCCGGCCACTTACAGTTGAGAAATTTTGTTCTCTGGACCTTAAGAAAAACATTTTTTTTGTGCGACACTCTCCCATTTCATGTCAATACCCATAAAAAATTTATGTGCAAAATTTGAAATCAATCGTTCAACTCTGAGGAGTGCCCCCGGCCACTTACACTTGAAAGGTTTCGTTCTGGCCATTACAAAAAAAAAATTAAACATTTTGTACGACACCATCCCATTTCGAATGAATACCCTTAAAAATGTTATTTGCATAATTTGAAATCAATCGGTCAACTTTAAGGCGTGCCCCCGGTCACATAAAGTTGAAAGGTTTTGTTCTGACCATTACAAAGAAAAATTTAAATATTTTGTACGACACCCTTCCATTTCATGTCAATACCCGTAAAAATATTATTTGCAAAATTTGATATCAATCGTTCAACTCTAAGGCGTGCCCCGGCCACTTAAACTTGAAAGGTTTTGTTCTGGCCATTACAAAGAAAAATTTAAATTTTTTGTACGACACCCTTCCGATTCGAATGAATACCCTTAAAATGTTATTTGCAAAATTTGAAACTAATCGGTCAACTTTAAAGGCCATTACAAAGCCATTACAGGCCCACTTCTGGCCATTACAAACAAAAATTTAAATTTTACTACAACACCCTTCCATTTCATGTCAATACCCGTAAAATATTATTAACAAAATTTGAAATCAATCGATTGGTTTTAAGACGTGCTTCCGGCCACTTAAAGTTGAGAAATTTTCTTCTGGACCTTAAAAAAAATTTTTTATATTTTGTGTGACACCCTCCCGTTTCATATCAATACCCGTAAAAATATTATTTCAAAATTTGAAATCAATCGTTCAACTCTAAGGCGCGCCTCCGGCCACTTAAACTTGAAAGGTTTTGTTCTGGCCATTTAAAGCTGAGAGGTTTTGAATTTTTTGTACGACACCCTCCCATTTTATGTCAATACTCGTAAAAATATTATTTGCAAAATTTGACGTGCCTCTGGCCACTTAAAGTTGAGAAATTTTGTTCTGGATCTTAAAAAAAAATTTATTTTTTGTGCGATACCCTCCAATTTTGTGTCAATACCCAAAAAAAAATTATGTGTAAAATTTGAAATCAATCGTTCAACTCTAAGGCGTGCCCCCGGCCACCTAAACTTGAAAGGTTTTGCTCTGGCCACTACAAAGAAAAATTTAATTTTTTTCTACGACACCCTACCATTTCGTGTGAATACCCTTAAAAATGTTATTCGCAAAATTTGAAATCAATCGTTCAATTCTAAGACGTGCCTCCGGCCACTTAAAATTGAGAAATTTTGTTCTGGACCTTAAAAAAAAATTTTTTATATTTTGTGCGACACCCTCCCATTTCGTGTTAATACCCATAAAACAATTATGTGTAAAATTTGAAACCAATCGTTCGTGCCGGGGGCACGCCTTAGAGTTGAACGGTTGATTTAAAATTTTGTAAATAATATTTTTTTGGATATTGACACCAAATGGGAGGTTGTCGTACAAACAATTTAAATTTTGCTTTATAATGGCCACAACAAAACCTCTCAACTTAGGTGGCCGGGGGCACGTCTTGGAGTTGACCGATTGATTTCAAATTTTACACATAATATTTTTATGGGTATTGACACCAAATGGAAGAGTGTCGTACAAAAAATTTAAATTTTCCTCTGTTATGGCCACAACAAAACCATCAACGTAAAGTGGCCGGGGGGCACCCCATAGAGTTGAACGATTGATTTCAAATTTTGCAAATAATATATATATATATATACATGTATATATATATATATATATATATATATATATATATATATATATATATATATATATATATATATATATATATATATATATATATATATATATATATATATATATATATATATATATATATATATATATATATATATATATATATATATATATATATATATATATATATATATATATATATATATATATATTTATATATATATATATATATATATATATATATATATATATATATATATATATATATATATATATATATATACGTCTAATTCATATTAAATTCAAGTAAAACGGTAAATTTTCACATGAGTGCCTTGAAATCTCAAATTTATCATATGTATTCTGTTTGTCATCGAAAAAAAAAATATATGTATTTCAGTGCTTTGCTTTATAGTGGCCACAACCAAACCTCTCATTTTTAAGTTGCCGGGGGCACCCCCTCGAGTTGAACGATTGATTTTAATTTTTTCACATAATTTTTTATGGGTATTGACACGAAATGAGAGGGTGTCGCACAAAAAATAGAAAAAGTTTTTGTTTAAGGTCCAGAACAAAATTTCTCAACTTTAAGTGGCCGGAGGCACGTCTTAGAATTGACCGATTGATATCAGATTTTGCGAATAATATTTTTATGGGTATTCACACGAAATGCGAGGGTGCCGCAAACTGTACAATAAAAAAAAAATTCTAGTGTAATCTAAGGGCCACCCAAATGCTGGACCTCCCAAATCTTTATCCAATGTACTCCAAAAGCTGATAAAATCGTTCTCATAATACTTGAAAGTTTTTACCGACATTTCATGAAAATCGATCGTAATTATAGACTACAGTAGGGATAAACACTTGAAAAAAAAACTTTTTAACTGGAACTGACAAACCAGAAGTTGGTATGCAGAAATATTGGAAAGTGTTCTAAAACCTTATATACTAAATTTCAATAAGATCATAAGCCAGGATTAGAAGTTATTCATTATTTAAACTTAGAGGTGTTCAAGAGACCCCCACCATTTTGTCCAAATTTAAAATGAATCCAGATCTTCCATTTTCAAGTGAACCTGTATCATTTGCCAAATTTTTATCAAGATGCTATGCATAAATGTCACCCACACACACACCCACCCACGCACATACAGATGTACACCAAAATTTTTATTGGCTATTTAGATAGAGGATGGTCCAAAACAAAAGAAAAAACAAAATTTGGGGCATGTAAGATTGCATTGCTTCACACAATTTAAAATTGTGGTGAAGTAAAAATTAAAGTTAATTACTAAAGTTGATTACAAAAACGATTATTGGTGTATAATGGATTCCAATATGGTTTAGAAAGACAATTGGTTAAAAAACTTTTTCCACAGAATCACAAGAACTGAGAACCATATTGTTACTGACTTTAAATATATTAGCAATTAATTAATTTTCTAATTTTCATAAATTTTATGCAAACTAAATATTAAAAAAAACAGCTGCTCGACTCTACGGTCGAATTTATTTCTTTTTTTCTGTTATTACTAGATTTGTTATTTTTACGATTTTTATCATTTTCCTTACAACACAATTTATTAAAATGAAACTCACAAAAAATTTTTTTTTAATTAAACTAAAGCTCTACTCAAAATATAAACTAAAAACCTGTCTCCCAAAAATCCAATTTTTCTAAATTTTATTATTTAATCAAGCAAAGTAAAAACAAATCTCGTTTTACGATATTCACGAACTGACTGACAAATATATACAAATACATTTTTTTTAAATTTAACTACAATAAAATATCAAGTTTTTAGTTTTTAGCTAACTACCCTAAAAACTGGAGTTTTTTTTTAATATTCATGAAAACTGGATAATATCCAATCAATAATTCTCATCGACTGTCTTCCAGATTACCAAATGTCCAAGTTTATATCCCCAAAAAATTATGAATCAACAACATATCAAAAATGAGACAGCAATTGCTGAAAACAAAATCATTTCTAACAGGGCTCATAAAGGTATGAAAAAAACGATAAGTTGTATTGATCGCGTTAATTCATACAAAGGAAAGTTTTTCCGGAAAGATAATTTTTTTTCTATGTTTTTTTTACCTTCTTTTGGGGACAACAGCCTCGTAACTCTTCACTGTAAATCTCAGTTACCAACTGGTACCATAAGTCTTCACTTCATGAGGTTCTTTTTTTTTCGATTTACCTTTAGACAGTAGATTTCTACGCCTAAGTATGTGTCTTGAATAATTTAACAAAACATCTAATAATTAGAAACTATTACGTTTTAAGGCGGCTATGCCTACTTGTTATAACGCTAATTGAATGTAACCCACTAATCTGGCTGATTTACTAGTTTTTTAAGTGATCTGTCAATTTTTATAAGCATATCAAC
This sequence comes from Diogma glabrata, assembly GCA_963693315.1. NCBI lineage: Eukaryota > Metazoa > Arthropoda > Insecta > Diptera > Cylindrotomidae > Diogma > Diogma glabrata. The sequence continues at coordinate 455,980,493 of OY856186.1, read as the reverse complement.
CCGGGACGGTTGGCATTTTCAGGTACCAGCTAAAGTTTTTTTTTAGATGTTGAACAAGATAAGAAAATAATTAGTGTTACGACTGTCTAAGGCTATAACAAAGACCTCTAGGTGGTTAGAACTGTTTTGCCAATCAATCGTTTAAGATCTTTGAAGTTCTTATCGTATTAAAACTCTATAAGCATTAAGCATAAACTTTGTTATCTCAGCGTCGATTTTTACTTTAGTATTCAAAACATTGATTTTACATCACATTGTTGATTGTTGAGTCAAACATCCCGATGTAGTCAAGGCTCTTAAATAGGAATTAGTTTCCTGAATGAACTTCACTTAAAAACTTACATCGATTATTTTTATAACAGTAATCATTTATATAGTGAGTCAATATTGGTGACTTGCCAATTTATCAGACATAATGGGTTCATATTGGACAGACTCAACAATGATAAACAAATAATCGAAAAATTTATGTTATAATTCATTCATAATTTTGTAAATTTTATTTGCAGGGTTTGTTTTCACGGATAACTTTTCGAGAGCCTGTTTTCTTGGGAGGTACTGGCAACATAACAGGTCTTGTTAAAAAATTACCCATCTACGATGGGATGATCGGATGCATACGAAAATTTATTGCTAACGAGCATGAATATCGGTTTCATGCCCAACCGCTTGGTGATGTTACCCAAGGATTTGATGTTCGTAAGTATATCTAAATTTTTTTAGGTAAACACAAATAATGTTCTATTATCTTCACTTTTTTTTTTTAATTTTGATTATTTTTTCTGTATTGATTAACATATGTATTTTACATTATGTTTGAGTAATTCTGACTATTTCGTCTTTCATGGTGCTCAATGTTGTTCAAGTTAAGTTTCATTTACTCAATATATAATCAAATTTTCCAGATTTGATTTGGGAATAGAATCAAATTTTCAAAACGAAAGGGAGTCAACGTAAGCTTAACTAGTTTTGAGTTTTCAAATCAAGCGTGAAGGACTAGAGGTTTCACTTTAATATTCAATTAAAAATCAAAAAGTTATTGTATTTTTTCTACATACATAATAAAACAAGTTTTCTAATACTCAAGAGTAAATATAACCTCCACTCAATTTTTCAACTTTTCATTTCTCTAGCCTCAGAAAACAAATTGAAATTTATACTTCAAACCTACAACAAAAACAAACAGGTGACAAAAAGCCAAACAACAGTAACAAATGATGTAATATGAATTCTGATATGGTTGAATGATATATAAAATATATACATACTCAACATGTATACCGTTATTGTTGGAATTTTCTTTCTCCCTACACTAATGTCTCCTCTATCTATTGATAGGGTAGATTTTCAATTGAGTTAAGATATTTGAACTCAATTAAATTATACACATATAAAAGACACTTTCTTTTGTTTTACTTCAAAATAAAAATAATAAAAAAAATCGTTATCTTGAGAGAAACGAAGACAAAAAACGCAAAAGAAAAACAACATAAAAAATAAAGTGAAAATTGAAGAGTTTTTTAGTTAATTGAAATTCGATATTTTTTTAACTCAATAAAATGTTCAAAGGAAAACTGGAGAAGGTGATGGTGAAAATTTTAAGAATAGAGATTAGTTTGTTATAAATGAATGGGCTGACTACAATAGCAAAATGATTGGAATGTCGTCATGCTGAACTTATTATATGAAACTCGATAAATAAATTTGAAAATATAAATTAATTATATAAATTTGATACGACTATTCAACTTTATTCAGCATAATAAAAAACAAAAACAGGAAAAAGACAAAATTTATTGCTGACCCTGCCGACCCACACTGATTTCAATTTTTTTAATTTTGTTTTCCATTTTAAGTAGTAAATAAAATAAATAAGAAAAAAATGTAATTTATATAATATATTAATTTTGTGTTTTCTTATTTTCCAGTAACTTTCGCAACAAAAAAAATATTTTCAATGTTTTCCCAATCAATAAAGGTTTTTAAACTTTTCACTTTTATTATTTTGATAAAATGTTAAGGGTGAGTTTGATATTTAGGTTTGTTTTGTCGAAACTCATTTTTTGTTAAACATAATTTATCGAAATTTTTTATGTTTTCCATTTGTGTTTAAAATTTTGTGAATCGGCTGAAAAATTGTTATGCTTCGCATTTTGTAGCGGACGTAATGTATTTAGCATCTACGATATTGGATTAGATATACGAATATAACTTTTTATAATTTCAGACTGGTTATCCTTTTCACTTCACCCCAATTTTAATTGTGTGAAGTAATACAATTTATCGAGACAAAAATCTTTCATACCCTAAATTTTATTTTCTCTTTTGTTCTGGACCATCCTCTATTCAAATAGCTGAAAAAGGTATATATGTCTGTGCGTGGGTGATAAAAACACATGGGATCTTGATGAAACTTTTGTATGTGATCCAGGTTGACTTGGAATGGAAGATTTGGATTCATTTCAAAATTGGACAAAATGGCGGAGGATTTTCCAAACACCTGGTTTGAATTTCCAATAACTTCTAATCCATGGCTTTCAATCTTATGGAGACTTGGTATATAATATTTTATAAACAGTTTCCAATAGAAATCTACGTACCAACTTCCAGTCTGTGTAACGAAGCGCTGCTTCGTTGAATAACAACGAAGTGGCAAAGCAGGTCACGTACCTAGCGAGGTTGTATTAATAGCCTCAAACTAGCTGCAATCTATGGGATCGAGAAAAAAATCCTGCTGCTCCAGCACAAATACTGTAATGTACGCGTGACACATGATAACACAAGCGGATGTATAAAAAAAACAAGTAAACAGCGCAGACTCTGGCGACCCCTTACGTGAAAAGAACCGCGATCACCCCTTCCAACCCCACAATTACTCACATATTCTCACACTCTCACCCCGCATAAACTCGCGCACCCTCACCCACATACACACACGCACACACTCACACACACATGCCCACAATCACCCATACCTACATTCATGCCCATAAGTTTGACCTTCCACAATGTTCATCCTTCACTTCCACTTCAACATCCAACCACATAGAGATTTCATTGATATACATTCTATGTTTTATAAAAAAATTAAGGTATTTGAGGGTAAAACTTTAACCAAACATAACTGTAAGATAATTTTAAATTGATTTGTAATTAACGTGGAAAGTTCCCGTTAGTGATTGAATTATTTATTCGATTATTGTTATAATAGGTTAAATTCATATATAATTTCATAGAAAAGTGGTAACACTTATTGTAAGTTTTTTAAAAGTAAATATCCCGTGCGGTTACAATTTGGAATGCACAAACAGAACTAATAAAAATATCGATTGTTTGTTTTACTGCAAATTGTTATCACTTATCGTTTTTCCCGATTATTAGTTTATAAAGTAATATATTTTTATAGTAGGTCCATTTGCTAATCTGTAAAAGAGCAATAATATAGAATTCTCATGTATTTTTTTATAACACCACACTCGCGATATGTTACAAATTAAAGTATGTTTATGTCAGGTTATTGCGTGAATCACCAATAAATTGGGGACGACTGGCACTGATGGTGATTTCTTATCTGGCAGACTTCCATCAGGGATATCAAATGATAACCCAATTCAACGCATTCCCAATGTGCATGGTGACAACGTCCATCCCATAACACAAGTTCCAGTCAGTGTGGTGTTATATCCGGTCACGGTAGGATATGCCATACGAGATATAGACGCTTCCACACTCAAATGATTAGCCTGTCCAAACCAACACCTACATCATCATTACCAAATAATATTACAATCAATCCATAATAAGGTAAATTTATTAACCATTATCTGCGCAAAGTCAACAATCCCAACATCAATTATTATTTACCACTTTTTACATTAAATCAAATTATAATACTAAAATTCACAAATAACGGTAGATCTTGGTTTGGTGTCATGGAAATAATCGGATTAAAACAGATTTGACTTCTAAAATAAAATAAAAAAATGGAGGTAGTCCTTGCTACCTATGATAAACGTAAACATCATTGTTGTGTAAAAAGAAACTTATTTAATCTAGCACCTTCTCCTCTGACTCATACGCGCATGTACACACTCGCACTCATACCCCCGCATACACATCCATACTCAGGTATAGGTAATATATTTAAATAAAAAAAGATACTGAAAAATGACTCACCCCATGTCTGGTAACCGGTCCCCCTCTTCCAGCCTCCAATCTCAGTCCTGCATAATAGAGTGCACTGATTCCACTTCAATTCTCATATAACACCAGTACAGGAGGTTGTGTATGATTAGTTTGTCTTTCCCCTTTTCTCTTACGTTTTCCAAATTTGCCGGATTGCCTTTTTTTGGTACGATTTCGATCAAACAAACAAGCCCCTAGTTTCCCTTTTCTCTTTTCGATTTGCAAGCCACTACATAACAATTTTCCACTCAACATTAAGCGGCGCTACTTTTGTTTTGCTATGTTGTAAGTAATTGCACACATATTTGAATTCAGCGAATTTTATTTATTATTGAATTTATTGAAACTTAACACATAACAGGTAACTTATTTAAAAATAAAAATTCAAGCAAATATCCCTTTGAATTACACTATCAGTTCATAATAATTTTACTATCAATTAAATTTGCTTCCGTGTTTATTAATGGGGCTAATCACCATTGTCCAACAATGGTTATATTTTGTTAATTACTATTTTTTTTTATTTAATTACCCACAATTTTGAAGGTAGTGAATTTATTTATATTAGCATTTATTAATAATTAATGCTAAACAGGTAACTTAAAAAAAACTCAAGCCAATATCCAATTGAGCTACAAAACAAAGTAGTTTATATTAATTTTACTACCAATTAAATTTGCTTCCTTGTTTATTAATGGAGCTAAATAACCTTGACCAAATTTCACCAAGGTGTTCTCGTAATCAACGTTAGCATTAATTTTATGATCAGAGATTTCTAGTAGATTCTATTTTAAGCATGCAAATTTGACCAATTATCACGCAATATAGGCCGATAAAAGTTTTTCGCTGGATTCTAATTAAAAATTCTTTATCAATTTACTCAACAAACATAATTGCGTTATGGAAGACTTATTGTAATAAAATAAATTGATTTTGAACATTAATCACAGAAAAAATTACACTCAACAAATAAGTTTGTGACTTTTTTTGACATTTTATTTCCACGAATTGTCAGATAACAGAATGCGAATGATAGAATAAAAAAAACTTCATCTCTTCAACCACGAATTTATAACTAAAGTCACGCCGTTTTTACATAACAAAAAAAAAACAATTAACAAGATAAGCCTGTTCACTGGTTATTCTCTTTCGTTAAATATGTGTCCCCACTAAAAGAAGTCTTCACTATTAACCTGTACTAAAATTTGACGGGAATTATAAACAGAAATAACCATTACGAAACGATTGTAGGTAATTACGTTTTATAAAATGAAGCAAAAACAACTCAAAAAGTTCATGACATTACGATAAACGAGACGTAATCCATTGATTGATTCGTCCTTTCTTTTCTTTTGGGAAAAAGAGCGAATTCAGCATAGGAAAATGTTGTTTTGTTTTCGTTTTATTGTATCCAGCAAGGTATTCTTACAACCACCGGGTATTAAAATAGAAATCTACATAAAAAAAAAATTATTGAAGATTGTAAGATTTATATATGAACATAGCGCGATTACGAATCAAATTGAATATAGGAAATTACATTGGGAAATAGTATACAACTGTTTTAGGACAATTTTTAAACGGAAACCATGGTAGATGGCGATTACGCTTTGAGTATAAGAAACCATGGTTAAAGGAAAAACGAAAATAATTATGAAAGTCTCCGCCAATGCAAATTTTATGCGTGTGAGAAAGTAGTGAGTCTCTAAATCAAGGGAATTACACAACTGCCTCGTTGATCACCAGACTATTTCGTTACATTTGTTACTTCCGGTTAAAAACTTTTTTATTTTTTTTTTCAGGCGTTTATCCTTGCTATAGTCTTCAGTTACAAATCGATTTTCATGAAAAGTTGGTAAAAAGTTTCAATCGATATAAGGAATATTTGATTAACTTTTGGAGGACAAATTGGACAAATGGTTGAGGGACCCACAATACAACCCAACTAGCAAACCAACTTCTCAATTTTGAGTTATACAAGCTTAAGCTTCAATAAAGTTTCGCAAAAGCTTCTAAGTGGAAGCTAATTATATTTTATAAAGTTTTGATGGAACTTCTACAAAGAAGTTCTCTCCACCACCGGAAAGAAACTTCTAAAATACTTCTATATTTAATATTAGAAGCTTTACCGAAACTTATCTACACAACACTAAATAAAGCTTCCGAAAAAAGGTTATAGAAGTTATAGCTGTCATTAGGATTGAAGTTGTGTCGGTTGTAACTATATAAAGATCTTATAGAAGAACAGCTATCATAGTCTAAAAATTGCTTTATTATGCAACCTTTAGAAGTTTTACGAATACTGTTTTGTGAAAATGAAATATGTCAAACTGACGGAAGCTATTGCTTCTATTATTTCAACTAAAGGAGCTTATACGAATCGTTTCGTTTTTGTCCGAAAAGTAGTGTGCAGAAGGTGGTTTTCATTTTTTTAATGTCTTATTTAGACATATTTTGCACAATATAAAATATTTTTTGGAGTCTTGAGATAAACAAAAAAATCAATCAAAATCATAATTAGCTAAAGAATCAGAATCAAAAATCAACTAGAGCGGAATAGATAAAATTTAAAGATTATTTGGTTAAGTTTTATAAATAATGGTCAATGAATTTTCTTTATATTTCTGAGAGCCAAACTCGTCAGAAAGAACTGAGGCGATACAGAGTTTCATAATTTAGTCACTCTATTAAAATAATTAACAGTAAATGGATGGTGTGATATGCGTTGCTTGTATTGTTATTGTTTTATATTTATGTCACATTTTTAAAAACTAACTGCGTTCATCAGCACCTTAGTATGCATGTTGTTGTGGCCCATTAAAAGTCAAATTACAAAACTTTTTATTTAAAAAAAAATTGTTCAAATAAAGGTGTAGGTACGCTAAAAGTTAATGATTGAAAAATATAACCCCTTAATGTTGATATACCCAAACTCTTTGAATTAATAAAACAAATAGAAAAAATATTTGTCAATATTCTTTTACGTTTATTAAAAAGAAACAAAATTTTAGATCTCAGATTATTATATCATTGTTAAAAAACCCATTGAAGCTACATGCCACATAGCTTTTTCCATAAAAAGTAAGCCTCTGAATTGTACTATATTTTCTACATCTAAATTAAAAAACTAAATTCTATGGAAGTCTTATGGAAGTCTTATAGAAGCCATTATTATTGTAATTACTATCAAAGGTGTTTTTTGTTTCTTAACATTTCAATTAACCGATTAGACAGCGCGCAGGACAAACGATCGAAGGGCCAGATTTCAAATCTTGATGCGACCGTAAACAAAAACTTTAATTTAAACACTATATAATGCAACATAGCAATAACAATAATTAATTTAAAAAAGTGTAGATGTATAAAAACATTGTAATATTTTTGTCATATTTTTTAATAGCTTTTATAAAACTTCTAAAGATTGCTTAAAACAAGCTATTAGAAGCACTTTACCGAAACTATAACTTGTGAAATCATAAATTCTATTCAGCTTGCATAACTGCTTACAATAGACCGTACCGAAGTTATTTCCGAAGTCTTTTACAAATAATTGCTTCGTTAAAGGCGGAGAAGTTTCTCCATGGCCTTTATCGAAAAAGCTTAGAAGTTTTAAAGAAACTATGAAGGTGGGGAAGCATAGGCGAAGCGTCTTTGGATGCTAGGGAAGCACTGCTTCCCTTTGAAACAGGCCGCTCTTTTTCAAATTAACGATTGTTTTTTAATAAAGATTTTATCAACCATCATTCAATAAATTTTCAATACTTTAGTATTTATTTAAAATAAATCTTCAAAGTTTCTGTAAAATTATACAAATATTTCCATATAAATACTTATTATTATTATTATTTAATTATATTAATTCCTAATATTTATAAAAAAAACTTCAACGCAATCAAAATATTTATTTATTTCGTCCAAATAATATACAAGAAGCTGTCCAACTTGCAGCGTACGGAATTATAATATTTGTACGCAAAAAAAAAAGAAGAAACACAAATAGGAAAAGAAAAAACGAAAAAAATCAAACAAAAACCATAGCAGTAGATGCTGTGTTACTTATAGCATATCATATACTATCATAGTAGTACTATGGTAAATCTGTTTTGTTTTAGCTTATATGCACTGGTTTAATTGTTTTAGCTAAGTTTTACTACTTTACATCAAAGTATGTATTGATTTTTAATAAGAATTTGGATTTATTGTTTAAATTACAAATGTTTGAATAAATAATTATGGTGCATTATTAATTAAAAATTATTGCAGAACAGTTTCCAAACCAGTTTTGTTTTAATATATCAACATATTTTTCAATAAGAAAATAGAAGACCCACTGATTTCTAAATTATGTAGGTATTTGTCTTCTTTTGAACCATTTTCGTGGTTCTATTTCTCGATTGTTTGTTAGGATAGGACCAATCAACAAATACAATAATTTTTTCCCTTGGTGAATTTCAATAATATAAAACCATAGTCCATACTTTGATATATTAAGCAAAGAAATTTTTTCATGTATCTGATGAGATGAGCTGCTCTGTAACAACCATATTTATGTTCCAATATTAGTACATATAAATAAATGCAATTTTTAAAATGGATTGAATTTTGCGTTTCAAACCAGAGGATCAAGTTTTTACCGCAAAATTTATTTATTTTCCTTGCCGTTTTGTGCATTGATAATTTCATAGCAAACAACTGCTTCGGATATTAAATAAAAACTGTTCCTTTAGAACAAAATAACTTAAAAGTTTTGAGTTGATCACAAATGGAACGCATAAACTTTAAAAATATTTCAAATATAAATACACAATTTTATTCTTATTTTAAAATAATTATTTTGAGATTATGATTGATCTGACTAGTCCATTATTATTTTGATCTGACTAGTTCATTTTATTATAAAAAATACAAAAGCATGTTTGTAGCGGCCGATCTAAATAAATTAGTAAAATGAAATGCTTTCAATTACACAACTTGCTGGAGGGAGAGTAGATTAAAGTGAAACAAGTTTGATCTTCAATGGTAAGCGTCTTTAGTTAAAAGTAATAGAAAAATATGCAAAAAATATATTTTTCTACAATAGCAAATGAATTCTTTTTTCATGCAGATTTAATCTCCTTTGAAAATCGTTTTTTCCTCTAGTGTATAAAATCATATTCGCTAGATAACAAATTGTAGTTGCTAAGGTATCTTCATCAAATAGTTTTTAAGACAAAGTAACCATGAAAAATAGAATATAAATTTTAAATGGTATGTCGTCGATTTTCAATTAAATAATTTATAATAAATATCATTCACGAAAAAGCAGCGTTTCCATATCTTGTAGCAAAACGTACTATGTTTCTTAAAATAGGCTATTTTTGAGTTTTAATAGTAGTTATTGTGGAATATTATTTAGAACGCAGCATCCCATTCTTAAAAACTCGCGCTTCGCGTATGTGGGGAAGCTAGTTTCGATAAGACTGTTTAGTGTTTTTAAAGAAGTGAAAATGCTAGTTGGGAACAGGTGATTTTTTCACTATGTTTTTTATTTGTTGGAAGCATACAACATTCGTATTTCGTTAGTTAATGAATTTTGATGACAATTTTAGAAGTTACAAATATGTATGACAAGGAGCTCATTAGTTTTTGAGCGACCGCAATCCAACTTCCGGTTGGTCACTTTCAGTAAATTTTTTTTTAATTATGATTTGACACAACAACAGTATTTTAGTCTGTTTAGCAACTACAACTTTCTTTAGTGAACTAATTTGGATGGAACTTTAGCGAAAAATGAAAGTTTAAATGAGAAGGAACAGATAAGCTTTTGAGGGATAGTGGGTAAAGTGGAAGCCCCCTGAGGACCTGTTTTTTTATAATTAAAACTACGTGAAATCTTAAATAATATTAAGTCATTAATTGAAGTATTTGAAGCTCACTATATAACCAGCTCACGTTAACTCGTTTATGTCAATAACATGGACTGGCGTACGTGGAGTAGTTATATCCGTAGATCAAAAATTGAAATCTTATCTTTACAAAGCAATAAAATCTGATCTTTTCATACGTGCAACCCTTAAGCTTTTTAAAACCCATACTTTACTATTGTGAAAAGTGTACTGTATGGGATGGGTTTTTCCCCATTTTTTTTTTGATTCTGTTGGAATTTCATACCCTTCTACTAAACTGTCTAGAGGTAAAATGGAGTATATTTGTCTTTGAAATCCATTTATTATTTAAGGAATAAGAGTTGGGGAGCCTAGTGACCACAGGATTGCTTTTTCAATATATCAGTTATTTAAATAGACTTTTGTTTAAATGAAAACCGGTGCTGGTGATGGTTTTAATATTTTTAATCAAAAATTCATGTAAACTTGCTTTCCCAGATCGCTCAACACCCGGCATTCTATTTTACCAGTACAAGATACCAAAATCTTAACGTCATCAATATTCATTTATCTATAGATTCCTGTGGTATCTGAAATATTTTAAATGTGCAAAATCAATCTTTTTTATCAGCTGATTTATATGATTACCCTACGCGTATATCACGACCAATAACTTTCGGTTATCTCAAATAGATTAGGAGAAGTAAAATTTATTCATTTTCAACTAACTTAATCCAAAATCTGCATTTTTATGAATGTTGCTAGTTATCGTCAATATTATTAGTAAAAAATATGGAAGTGCAACAAAGGGTGTAATGAAGCGCTGCTTCGTTGATCCACAACGAAGTGGCATAGCAGGCCACGTACCTAGCGATATTTATTTAGAGCCGCAAACTAGCTGCAATCAGTGGGGACGAGAAAGAAATTCTGCTGCTCCAGCACAAATAAACAATAGTACGTGTATCTTTGGTTAAGAACGGATTAAAGGGAAAACAAATAAGTGAGAAGGATAGACCCTGGCGACCCCCATAGGTGAAAAAACCACGATCACCATGCCCAACCCCTTTATTTTGACACACATTCACACTCTCTCGCACTTCATTCGCTCACTCACGCACCCACTCGTCCATGCCCTTATGCACATTCACACCACCCCATTCTTCAGCTACAACATTCATACGCTCATATTTGCAGATTATGGTAGATGATCCAATGAGGAAAAAAAATGTATCATACAAACCACTCGATATAGTCAAGCTACCATATTCAATCAAACAGATTAGCTTGATATCATTTCCATAATTGATGACATGTAAGACATGAGATATCCAATTCGAATACCAACTACTTTGGTTTCCCGTGAAGAATAGTAGTCAAGATTGGCGTTTTTCTTTTCTTGAAGGTTTTATATGAACATTCAGAATATTATTTCCAACTTACTAGCAAAAAAAAGTAAAAAAATTATGTTTAGGAAAAGAACATCCTATGACGAATGATCTTGTGCGTGATGGCTTGAATATAATGACAAACAATTTAGGTTTAACAAAATTTAGTACATGATTTCGTTGTGAGAGCGGATCTTGGTTTAACCCTTCGGTAACCGGTTGCAATGTTACCAATACGACATTCCGCACATCAGGATGTATTGAAACTGCTCAACTGTCTCCACTAGTGTAGACCGATCCCACTTGTACACCTCCAGATTTTGGAATTGTCTTTTTTTTTTATAAAATCACAACAGGACCACTAGACATGACCTAACTTATGAAGTTGTTATTTTCATCCCTCCCACCGACTAATTATGTTCCTTTTGACTCGAAAATGAAGTATATGCAGTTTTACTGAAATCGGAAAATAATTACCCACCGCGCAGTGGCGTCGAAGATAAGAAAATTAGCAGAATAATAGGATTTATTATGTTTATCAGATATAATCATCTTAAAATATAATATATCTCATAATTTTGATTTTTTATTAAAAGCTAATTACTTTACGATTCCAACGAGCCTAAGTATGTAGAAATCGATCTTAGGAAAGCGTTTTTATCGAATTTCTTCTTCTTAAATCCAAAAAAAAATTTCTGCGAAAATTCAGAAACAATAAATTTTTATGTTAGATTTAGACTTAGTTTGAGTAACACAAATTTTTATTTTTGGATACATTGCTAGCAGAATTAACTGGACATGGTAAAGTAGATCGTTTGCCAACCATAGTAACATTTGGTAATATTGAGAAGTTATTAACGGTTCCATAATGCAAAGAACAGAGCGGCTTATCGATTGCGAATGCGATATATGAATGCCTTGAAGAATGGGATCTTACTGATAAATTCGAAGCCATGTGTTACGACACGACATCAAGTAACGCTGGACCAGAAAAAGGTGGAAAAAAAGATTGGCCACAACTTGATTCGATTCCCATGTCGTCATCACATACAGGAGATTAAACTACGGGCTTTTTATGAACTCAAATTTGGAAAGACCACAGCACCCGATGTTTATCTGTTCAAAAAATTTCAGAAGGCATGGGACGATGGTAAAATTAATCCAACAATGTTAAAAAGTGGAATATCGGACAAAAAACTGGGAAACAGAATTCCAAAACACTCGTGAGAAGCTCTAGTAATTTTTTGTCATGAAGAGTTGGAAAAATCACACCCACGCAGCGACTATAAAGAATTTTTGGAAGTTACATTGATTTTTCTTGGCGAAACCATTAAGAATTACAAATTCAAACGCCCAGGTCCGACAAGTCACGCCGTTTGCATTTTTGCGAGACGTTTGCATTTTTCTGATTATGTTGTATGTAAAAATTTGGTTCAAATGCATAGATGGAACAGCAGCCACAAATCAGGATTTAGATTTCATCAAAATTGACCAAAGAGTTTCAGAAGAAATGTTGAACAAAATTTGTTATCATCTTCACTATTTAACGGATGCAAATATTGGCTTGGCTTTTTTCGACCCAGAGATTTCGTTTGATGAAAAACGAAAACTGGTTCAAAACCTTGAGGTCCCAGCACGAGACATCCCCATCGCTCCCCAAACTCGCAAAAAAGATTTTGACGCAGTCAAACATATGCAACTTTTTGCTAATAAGAACATTAGTGATTTTGTCACAGAAAAAACTCAGAGTTTTTTTAATAGATTTAGAATTTGCATTGATTTTTTGCTATATGACCCATCGGAATGCGGATTTCGTCAAAGCCACGTTGTTTTGCCAAAGTTTGCATGTTGTTAATGATACCGCCGAACTCGGTGTTAAGTTGATGACACGGAATACAACAGCATTCTAACTAAAGACAAGGAAGGTACACAATACACCATTCAGGTGGTCGTAAACTACAGATGCAAATACCCATCATACAATAAATCTAATTTAATTTATTGATTTCTTTTGGAAAATGTTGCTTTTGAATCAAAAATTATAATAAATTTAACCATAAAAATTAATTTTTTTCTTTGAAAAAAGATTATTATGAATAAGTGAATTTTCGTATATGTAAGAAGAAAAATTAAGATAAATCGCTTTTCTATGATCGATTTCTACATACTTAGGCTCGTTAGAATCGTTAATTAATTAGCTTTTAATAAAAAAAATCAAAATTACGAGATATATTATGTTTTAAGATGATTATATCTGATAAAAATAAAAAATCCTATTATTCTGCTAATTTTCTTATCTTCGACGCCACTGCGTGGTGGGTAATTATTTTCCGATTTCAATAAAACTTGATATAGTTCTTATTCGAGTCAAATGGAACATAATTAGCCGGTGTGAGCGAAGAAAAAGATGGTTTGAAAATTGTTCATACATATCTGGTCATGCCTAAGGACCACACACAGGTTTGACAAACGAAATGCATAACCCTAAATGTCGTTGAACCAGTTCTGCTAATATTGTTTAATAAAAAAAAAAGTCATACCCACAAAAAAAAATCTCCAAAAATAGTATTGAAGTCATTTTCACATTATAATGGAGTAGGAGAATCGTCGAATTGACAAATCGTTATCCGTCGAAACGCCAGAACTGGAATACACATGCGTATGATAATTATAGAAGGACGATATTGTTCCTCACCCGCAATGTCTTCCCATACCAATATATTCGCTACTGCTAATCCACGGATTTTGTTTTATTGTTTTAAATTTTTTTCTTTTTTGTTATCCCAGCATCCAATTCGCGATACACTAAATCTATTAATTGATTGCATATTAATCGACCATCCATTTTTCTTTCATGTTTATTTATTCTTAAGTATTTAACAATAATTTTTAAAATATTTAGGTAAAATGCTTGTCTACATATTTCCAATTGGATTCTGACAGACATATGCGTATGCTACAAATAAATTCGTACAAACACACCCACATCCACACATCCATACACACGCTCTCATACCACTACACACATATCTATAATCATTCATACATATAAATAGAACAAAATTAAACTATGACTCACCCCATAATTGATCTAGAACTCACCAATCTCCCCTCCTTTGCACGTGTTCTCGCCTAGTCTCTCATAGATTACGGGACAGATGGTGGTTATTAAAATAATTTTCTAACATTCAATTGAATTTGTTTTGGTCATATGTTGTTTTAATGTCGAAACCGACTGTATGACTTCGGTCGCCTTTAGTGGTCTGGTATAGTATCACGCCCATCCCCCCCCCACGTTTATAGTCCAATTGCGCTAACAACAATTTTTCTTTTGGACCGTTCCCAAAGAACACCCTTGACTTTCGCAAATGAAATAAAACTTTCACTTCAATTGTCGATCTGTCTGACTAATATTTATTCCACAAATTTCCTTCTTATTGGTTTTTATTACATCTAATATTTCTTTGGGGCATGCACAATAAGATTTACTATGCCAAGACAAAGAAAATTGAATTAGGCTTCTATTACGCCATTTACATTTACAGGCTTCTCAATACTACAGCTAAGCATAATTTAAGCATCACAAAAACAAAATTTTTCTAACCTTAAATTAACGTGCAATTAGTTTTAGTATCACAGTGGTTTTATTTTTTTTTTTTTTATTATTAAGCCATGTATTTCTAATGCTAGCAAATTTTACGAACATTAACTGTTTAATTATTCAAAGCTTTATCACAATATTTAACTTAAAAAAAAACTAATGACTACACAAACGTTTTATTTTTCTAACAAAAAAACAAGAATTGATATCTCAACATATGGAGACTGACCTTTTTATCAAAAGAAACAAACGTCAAAAAACAAAATCAATTTTAATCAGCAATGATAGAAATTGGCGACTAGGAGAGAGAGAAGCCATCTGTCGGTTTCTATTTATAGTATATTAACGGCCGTTTGTAAACAATAACAGAACCATAAGTTTGTTTCTTGGGTATTTTTTCCGTTAATCATTGTACCCACTAAGGAGTTTGCATAACTGACTCGTATCAAACTTGGAAAAAAAATTATGCAAAAAAAATTGATTGCGAACTGAATGCAAGAAACTGTGTTTGAAAAGGGTAAAAACAACTTCGAAAGCTCCCGTTAATACAAATATAATACGTGTGAGAAAGTAGTGCGACTCTAAATTACGAATATTGGACTCATAACAAGGGACAAATAGATAGATGCTCCAATTTCAGCTATCTAAAAATTCCATATAGTAACAAACAAATTCAAATGGGATAGAAATAGTAATGATGGTAGGTTTTGTTTTCCACCAACAAAACAAGCTCATGCTAAATCCCTCTAAGTTAGTCATTGTTACGTACCATAAAACTTTATTCATAGAATTTTTAAAGACCTATCTATTTTTAAAGCACATCTTCTGCAAACTGCCTCAGATCACCTACCAATAAGTTACAAACCAAATTGACCTATATTATTTAACACAGTCAATGACACCACTCGAGACTTCTAGCTCGAAATACTGCCTGTTTTTAAATGCGTTTTTCCATTCTAAACCGATGAATATTTTGTTAAACCTTCGTTTATGAATTTATCTTTCCTTTTCTAATGAAATAAAAAACCAAAATAAAAACAGCAAACAACATGAAAAATAAAAATAATCAATCAATTTACACATTTTCCAATTTTTCATTAATTTTCAAATTGAATTGAAGAAAAAATAAACAAAACAAATTGAAAATTTAATTAAATTAGAGGATTTCCATACATTTGCCAGTTTTTAATTTTATTTTTTCTGTTTATATTTACAGAGGAATGTACAACAGACCGTTGCAGTCATTATCCATGCCAGCATGGTGGCAAATGTATTCCATCTGATCAAGGTGCAATATGTTTATGTCCGTTAGGGTTTGGTGGTGATTTGTGTGAAATGAGACTCGACTTACAAGTAAGAAAAACTTGGTAATCTAATATTCTATTTAATTCTATAATATTTTATAGGTGCCTTCGTTTAATGGATCATCATATCTAAGATTTGCTCCTTTGGGAGATAGCTCTCTCATATGGCTAGAGCTTAAGGTAAGAATAATTTTTTTGTTTTTATATTATTTTTTATATCATTGTTGAACAAATTTTAAAGTTTGAACATAAAAGAGGGTTGGTTGTTCTTTATCTTATTGTTTTCGTTGTATTATGTTTTTTTTTTAAATAAATTTTATAAACCAATCCATGGTACTGGATTAGTTTTGGAAATTTTGTGTTTAGATTGAAATCATAGTTTTTGTTTGGGCTTATTCTGAAAATTGACAGACATCGATTTTTTATGTTATAAATATTCGGATATGTGTAAGAAATCAGTGAAGTAGGATGAGGTTTCCAATTGTTTTTACCCATGTTTAAATTTATTTAGTTTTGTTTTATATAAATCTGGGATTAGTTAGAAAGCTATGTTTGATTTCTTACATATAAATCCTACATATACTGGGTTTTCATTTGGAATTACATTGATTTGTTGATAAAGAAAAAATTATATTATATGTTAATAGCTTACGATGTTTGAGGTTGAAAGAACAGATTGGTTAAACTATCTATGATTCATCTTGTTTTAGTGGTTTGATTGACAGTTCCATTATGTTGCATCCCTTTAATACAAAATGAACTCAATCAGCGCCAATAGAGATATGTTTGCTTTTGAACTTGATCCCAAAATCCTACAATGAAATACAGTGTTGAATCATATCAGATACTAGGCCAAATTTGAATTCCGGGTTTGCGGTATTAAAATTAGACCAATTCGGTTTAGCATTAATATAACCAGTATTAATTTTGTAAAAATAGGACCAGAACCAAACATATTGGGCCATATGAATAAAACCTAGTAACTAGGTTTTTTAAGTGTTTACTAGTTTTCGTGTGCATAAAAAAGTATTCGAAACTCTACTTTACTAGCTTGTTAAAAAAAACATCGAATTGTTTTATTTTTAAGTGTTTGCTATGTTTGGTATGCAAGTTTGCTGGATTTATGCTTTCTTTCCGAATTTTATGTGTTTATACACTTCGGCTTTTAAATAATCGTTCAAGTGTCGGTGGAATGCGGAACGTGGAAAATGATTAGCAAATGAGACGGATCAAGGTTTAACGCGACCCATGCCCATAAGAAGTGATTTACGTAAAAATTTTAAGTCAAAACTGTTACATTCAAATTTGCCTACATGCTTATATTTCCCGGAAGAAAATCAAAAAGTTTTAAAACTGCGTGAAAACTGTGTTTTTTGTCTACAGTGCCCTCTAGCACTCACATCGATACTACAATTCCATCACGCGGTAAGAATTAATTGAAAGTGTATATTTTGAAATAAATTTAAAAAAATCAAAAAATCGATTTTAAATTTTTTAAAACTTTAAACTAAGGGAGAAAGCTACCCTTAAAATTTTTGAAAATAAAAAAAATTTTTGTCATGTGAAAATCCCGAAAATTTCTAACACATTGATATTTTTTAAAAAATATTACTACGAATTAAATTTGCTACAAAATGAAGACGTTTCTCATTTAAGAAAAAATTTCAAATTTGTGACAGCAAGAATTATTCATAAAACCTACCGTAATTGTTTTCTGATGGAATAATTCCCATAGTTTGGAGAAACCAATTTTGTAATATTTTTTGCTAGTTCTGAAAGTGCAAGATCCCTTCCCTCCAGAGCAATGGAGCCAATAGCAGGGATCCTCTGTTTCCTGGTAAAAATAATCACTTTTTTTTGCAGGATTATTTTCTAACCCACACTTTTGGCCCATGTCAATGTTATTGCAAGGGTAGTTAGGATTGGCTTGTCTAACGTATTTGACTAGAATTATTCAATCCTAGTCTGGCTCTAACCACATTCAAATTTTAAGTTTTCGCACTTGAGAAGCTCTAGATTGTTTTCGAAAGCATAGTTCGTAAACCGCAAAAGTCTTTTCCGTTTGTTGTTCTCAAGAATGTCATTCTAACCTTACCAGCCTGAAAAAACGTTTTTTGCTAATTTTGAGCTTTAAATCCCCTTGTGTCCTTAACATAATCAATAGCAACAAAAATAAAAGCCAGACACTAACTTATAACAGTAAATATAGAAAAACTAACAATAGAATTTCCTTTTAGCTTAACTGTATCGAAGACAAATTAATCCAAATATAAATATTAATGCTAAGAACTACATGAACAATTTCAGACAAGTTCAGCAAATTTTTGGGAAGTTTTGACTTGACCCTTTTTAATTTTGATTATTTTTTGTTTATAGATAGTCTTTCATAAAAACGAAATATAATTTCTCTTAGAATTTTTTTTTCGACCATGGGTCTTCACAGGGTGCCCCTCAATTTTTTGTTATTTTGTGATGTTAGTGCATTTTGACGAGCGATTGTAGAAAAACTACTCAATCGATTTTCATAAATGATATGTCGTTGAATAGGTATTAGAACAAAGTTTTTAAAAAGGTACACTGTTAATTTTTTGAAATAATTTTTAACGGTGTTACATAAGAAAAAACGGTGTAACATAAGAAAAGATGGCGCTACACCTTTTTTTTAACTAAATTGAAGCTTATTTTATATCTAACTACTTGTGAATGTTTAGGACATGCGTTATTTTTTGTTTTAAAGATAAAATTCGTTGTGCATATGTAATGAAGCGCTGCTTTGATGAAAATCAACGAAGTGGCATAGCAGGCCGCGTACCTAGCGAGATAGTGTTAATAGCCCCAAGCTAGCTGTAGTCCGTGGGGACGAGAAAGAATTCCTGCTGCTCCAGCACAAATAAACAATAGTACGCGTATCGAATGATGATAACGGATAAAACAAAAAGATAAGTGAGAGAGACAGACTCTGGCGACCCTCGTATACGAAAGAACCCGATCACCACGTCCAATCCCATAAGTTAATACACATTCCCACGCTCTCGCACCTCATACGTTCAAGCACATACACCCTCACACCTACACACACACATACATATACCCACACACACACATACTCACACAGGTTGATATGTACGATATGAGATATATCACCATCATGCAAACTATTTTTATTTCAGCTTTTCAATAGAAAATAAGAGTGTAATCCTTCCTTTCCTTCATGTTTACCCTCAACAGTTATTGTATTTTTAACAATTGTATCAGTAATTTCGTTTGGTGCAACATGTTCAACATCAAGACATACTTGACAACCACCCTTTGATGATGATACTGTTGCCAATGGACTCTTGGATACGATCTTAATCCAGATGCTTTTTCTAAAGGATCATCACCCAAATCAAAAATTAATGGTAAAATTGACATGTTTATTTTATTAATAATTATCACAAGAATATATTGTAGTTAACACTCCTTTAAACTTTATTTACTTCAGCGGTTTAATTTTTTTACTCTTCTTTAAAATTTTTATAAAAAAATATTTGGTGATGTTAATATTTATACAAAATTTCTGGTATATAGGTTCCAATTAAATCCTGACAATCATACGCGCATGCATCAAATATACTCGCACGTACATACCTACATCCACACACATACATATCCATACAAAAGAAATATTGAATTGACTCACCCCATGGTATGTGCCAAATCCCACTCCTCATATTCCTCCAGTTCTTTAGTTCTGCATTTCAGGTACGATAGCCAGCGAATCCATCATCGAACCATACGACTGAACTGTGGTACTGGCAATTAACAATTATGTAGGTAATAACAGAAGAAAAGGCTGTTCACTGGGTTAAATTGCAGCTCGTATATGGTGTTCGTATTTTTCCAATGGTCCAGTGGTTGCAGCTATAGCCAATTATGGTATTGGTTGACTATCACCGTATAAGACAGGCAATTATTCAATCGACTCCCTATTATCCCAAATAACAACCATAACCACTTTCCTTCATTATTGACAAACAAATAAATACAAGCGATCACCTTCAACCTGGCAATATTCCTCGTTTCCAATGTGGTTTGTTAGTTTCAAAACAAGGCAAACTCTATTTTGCACAATCTTAAGGTGGTTATTGTTAGAATTTATGAAAATCACTTTCAATATTGTTCATCCGCTAATTTTCTTTGTATTATCAAGCATGGTTCACTAATATACAAAAGTGGAAAAGTGGTTGATCACAAAATAGTTGGTCGAGTCCCCCTTTTTGATTATGGTAATCAAAGTTATACCACCACGAAATAATTTGAACAGAAAACTAACACAAGTTATGTTTAACAGAGTTTTATTGATTTAAATCATTAATATTATTATTTTGTAACGAAACGAATTATTGCAGCTATCTAGTTTCTACGATAGATTCTTAAGCTATGAATTTCTTTATAGAGTCTCAAATTGAATTATTTATAGTATCTGGGATAAATTTAAAATTAGAAATTTTTTTCTGTTCATATTTTTACATATAGAATTGAAATACGGTAATTTTCTTTTTATCTATACGTAACTTGCACAATTTATATTTTATTTCTATTATAAAAAAATATTGCGACGCTGATGCATAGGCTGACTTCACCACAGCTCTGGAAACATAGTCTTCTGGATATATAATGAGCTAATGTCCATAAAATACTTTAAGTAAAAACTAACCAATATTATCGACTTCGTAGTTCTAATAATAAAAATATTAAAGCAGGCAGTAGTATCCCAACAAACATAAATTCTGTTGTACGAGAAAAAGTAAAATAAATTTTATCGGAAATGACAAAGCGGAAGTTATGATGCAGAACTGTTGTAGCCCGTACTAAATGTGTATGTACCAAATTTCATCCGATTTCAATTGGTACACGAACGAATGCTGTGTGCTCCCAACAAACGAATTGAAAAAATGCTGACACAGTAAACAGGTGTTCGGGAGACCCCGTACCACTTATCCCAATATTTTCCAAAAACTAATCAGTTCCTTGTCATTTAAGTTTCCATTTTTTTCCAAAGTGTCATTAGAATTGATTAATGAATGAAGTCTGTATGCTCCCAACAAACTTTAAAAACAAAGTGTGAAAAGTCAGCAGTTGTATGGTAGACCCCCGCCACTTTATTCAATTTTTTCCAAAATATGGTAATTATCTTCTTACACTAATTGGAACCCTATTCCATAGGTTTCATCATAATCACTTCATTATTGTAGGCTGTAGTGTGCATAAAGACACTGAAAAAACTTCAAAAAAGTACAAAAAATTTTTTTTTACCGGAAGTGAAAAACCGGAAGTTGGGATGCAGAACTATTGTAAACCGTACTACATACTCATGTACCAAGTTTCATCCAATTCGCTTATCAGGTACAGAAGTTATAGAGCTTTCTAAAAAACAGGTGCTCCAGGGACCCCCCACCACTTTGTTCACTATCGCTCGAAAACTAATCAGTTCTTTGCCGTACATGTTTGCATCTTTTTACAAAGTGTCATCAAAATTCATTGTCGAACGAATGCTGTGTTATCCCAACAAACATTGAAAAAAGTGTGACACAATAAACAGGTGTTCGGGAGGACCCCCACCACATATTCAAATATTATCCAAAAACTAATCAGTTCTTTGTTACTTAAGTCTCAATCTTTTTTCAAAGTGTCATTAAAATAAATTAATGAACGAAGTCTGTATGCTCCCAACAAACTTTAAAAACAAAGTGTGAAAAGTCAGCAGTTGTATGGTAGACCCCCCGCCACTTTGATCAGTGTGTCCCAAAAGATGGTAATTATCTTCTTACACTAATTGGAACCCTATTCCATAAGTTTCATCATAATCACTTCATTATTGTAGGCTGTAGTGTGCATAAAGACACTGAGAAAACTTCAAAAAAGTACAAAAAATTTTTTTTACCGGAAGTGAAAAACCGGAAGTTGGGATGCAGAACTATTTTAAACCGTACTACATACTCATGTACCAAGTTTCATCCAATTCGCTTATCAGGTACAGAAGTTATAGAGCTTTCAAAAAAACAGGTGCTCCAGGGACCCCCCACCACTTTGTTCACTATCGCTCAAAAACTAATCAGTTCTTTGCCATACATGTTTGCATCTTTTACCAAAGTGTCATCAAAATTTGTTCACGAACGAATGCTGTGTGCTCCCAACAAACATTGAAAAATGTGTGACACATTAAACAGGTGTTCTTGAGGACCCCCACCACTTATTCCAATATTATCCAAAAACTAATCAGTTCTTTGTTACTTAAGTCTCCATCTTTTTCCAAAGTGTCATTAAAATAAATTAATGAATGAAGTCTGTATGCTCCCAACAAACTTAAAAAACAAAGTACAGAAGTTATAGAGCTTTCAAAAAAACAGGTGCTCCAGGGACCCCTCACAACTTTGTTCACTATCGCTCAAAAACTAATTAGTTCTTTGTCATACATGTTTCCGTCTTTTTCCATAGTGTCATCAAAATTCATTCACGAATGAATATTTTATGCTATCAACAAACATAAAAACTTTGTGGCAAAAACCACCTGTTGTATTGTGGACTCCCAAACCCTTTATCCAATGTGCTCCAAAAGCTAATAAAATCTTTTTCATGTTATTTAAAAGCTTTTCGCATCGTTTCATGAAAATCGATCGGTAATAGTAGGCTACAGTAGGGATAAACACCTGAAAAAAAAAACTGTTTAACCGGAAGTGACAAACCGGAAGTTGGTATGCAGAAATTTTGGAAACAGTACTAAAACCTTATATACTAAGTTTCAATAAGATCATATCCCGGGATCAGAAGTTATTCAAGATTTAAACTTAGAGGTGTTCGGGAGACCCCCCGCCATTACTCACATCAGTAATTAAAAATTAATTCAATTAAAAAAATTTATTTTGTTTTTCTAGTTGCAGTTCTTAATACTTATTATTTTGCCTAACAATTATTATTTCATGAGGATAAATGACATTTTTATCGTTTTATATAAAAATAATGAAATTAATATAAATAATAAATTTAAAAAAAAAGTTTTTTTACACATGCAATTCAAGAAAAGAAAAAATTTATAAAAAAACATGAAATGAATCTTCTACAACGACGGATTCACGGCACATTGGACAACGAACTGTGGTTGCCTCATCATTACCACTATTGATATGATCCGCTGCATTTGTTTTTAATTTATTAAAACAAACATCGCACATGCAGATATGCTTGCAAGGCATCAGGAGAATACATTTTTTATTTACATAGCATATTTCACAGTCTACTGACCGTTCGGGTGCATTATTGATAGTTTTATTTGGTTCATTATCGTCGCTTTCGTACTCCGGCTCAGCGTCATCATAATCGCCAACATTTTCGAACTCGACGAAGCCTTTATGAATTTTGTCACCATCACCACAACAGGACACGTCTTAGAAACTCGATGGGCAAGATTTCCTTCTTGTTCAATTCTTCTGTTGCTTTCATAATTCTCTCGTGCCGACCCTATACAAATGAGTACAGAATTAGAAAAAAACATTAATTATGTATTTGTTAAATGCTTTAATTCGAAACATTGACACACATACACGATATCTGCGTTTTCTACCACTTTCGCCACCAGTACGAATGAGATTTGCAAAATCCATGCTTTTGCTGTATTCTTCTGCCAAAAGAAGTTTCAAAAAATGAAAAAAATGCATTTTTTCGGCATACGATGGCCGATTACTCCATTATATGCTTCGAGTGCATTTGTTGTACGCGTATGTCTTCCGTAGACCGATATATTGCTCGCTGTTTCCTATTATTTATTTAAAAAAATATTCAAATGAAGTTAAATAATTTATTTATGTTATTATAATTGCCATCGATATACCTTTTGAATCCATTGCTTATCGTAATATTTGATAAAACGACGAAACAAAGCTGCATTAAAATTATTTGCCTCTGCTTTAAGTAGATGGAATACCATATCGATATCATTTACTAACAATAACGGCAAACACAAAAATTTCCCATAAATCTCCATAGCATCTTTATTATTGCGCAAAGATGTAACGAATCCAGGAATCTTACTTGCATTGCGTTTCACGGCCTGGCAAAAGTGAAACCAACATGCATATAAGTTTGCCTGCGGATACACTTTGCGCAATGCAGAGCGCATAGCGCATTCATAATCGGTCATGAACGATTTCCCCTCCAGACTATAATATATAAATTGATTAAATAATGTCACTATAATTTAATGTAATTTCCATGAAACACAAATCGATATGAAAATATTCGTGTTGATATATTGAAACAAATGTTTATAACAGTCTTTCTGCTTATAAGCACAAAAATGAATGGTATTGTCTGGAAATATTTAATTAAGAATTAAGGTAATGCACATAAATTTTTTAAATCACTTATTACCGTTTTCATAAATTCGATTTGGATAATCAAAAACTGATTAAATTCGCCCATTGGACCAACTTTGCATGTGGTATCAATCAAATAATTTCGCCGATTTAAAGCAATATGAGCACTGAGCAGTAATGTTGCAAATTATCGATTCTGATGCAAAGATGCAATACGAGAATGCATCACATGTGTATGTAGTGCGATAAAATTTTAAAGGTGTCTCGCCGTCTTGAAACTAAAAAATACTTATACATCAATTGTTGGCCATCTAGTGGCAGTTGATAATCTTACCTGTGAAAATCCATATGTGCGCATAATTTCTTCGTTTGAAAATTCAAGTTCAATTTCGCGAGCTGTTTTCGGCGATGCCGGCATTGATATTCGCTGGCAACGATACAAATTGCGCTCCATTTTCATCAAATTCAATTGAACGTGTTGGTTTCTACCAAAACAAAATAATATGAATTTGTTTTTATAAGTAAAAATCAATCGGATCGAAAAAAACACTTACTCAAGAGAATGGCGATTGAATATTTGTGAAACATTCTCTGAGGCACTCCTCAACCCCACTGCTTTGCAATCGTTTTTTATTAATGTTTTCACCACGATTTCGTCATACATGGCTTTCTGGTCAAATTCATGACTATGTAAACTTTTCACAAAACACTTTGGAGTCTTGAAATCCAGAAAAACACGTGCGCCACACGATGTGATACGGCAAGGATACCAATATCCTTTGTCCTTATATTTGGTGCACTTTCGAAATAATTGATTATCGGTTGACGTGGACAGCAACTTTGAATCGGAACGTAAACCACTAATTATTTTATATGGTATTTCATCGTTTTGCGTTGATTCGTTTTGCGTTAATTGATGGTCTTCTGATTCATCTGACGACATTTTGAATTAAAATAAATAACGCAAAAAAAAACAATAATTATTTGATGTACATGCAAAAGGAACTAATCTGGAACTGATTTGAATTAGTGATGAGCGTTGCCGTTTGCGAAGAAGTCACGTAATTTTTAATAGTCTGTAACGATTAGCAGTGCAACCCATGACCACCAGAATGAAGCAAAGATTGCACTAACTAACGTTATAGATTTTGTCCACCTAGTTAGTACCCGGACCCGCTTTTTCGACTTGGCTCAGACGTGTATTTGGTCGTGGGTTGTCCGGTAACTAGGTGGTCCTTGGAGTAAGCGGTATCAATATAGAACAACATATACGAGATTATAATGAGACTACCATCCCTACTTACCGTCAAATCCAATAAACCATATTTTCACCCGTTCAATCCTTTGTGGAATGCATTGCACTCGTGATGAATCTACATTTTTAAAATTACTTGACAGTGGCAAAAGTTAAACATGGGTGTCACTACCGAGAAGAGGATCAAGTAACACCACTGCCATTTAAAAAAACAAGAACAACCAAAAACAAATTAAATAATTGGTTTCTGCTTCAACCATCAAAACAATTAAAAGTAACTAAGTGATAAGATTGCCTTACCTTTTGGAATCCTGCAGTTTGTTCTCATTCTTCAGTAATTTAACTAGTAGTTTGCTCTAAATATTATTTTCACTTAAATCTTTATTAAATTGAACCAGCCAAAACGTTTACAGATAAATATTATCATCCAGTATTACATTTAACATACATCAAAATCAATTTAACTAGTAGTTTGCTTTAATTATTATTTTCACTTAAATCTTTATTAAATTAAACCAGCAAAACTTGTACAGATAAATATTATTATTCAGTATTACATTAAACATAGAGCCAAATCAATTTAACTAGTAGTTTGCTCTAAATATTATTTTCGTTTTCACTTAAATCTTTATTAAATTAAACCAGCAAAACTTTTACAGATAAACAATATTATTCAGTATTTATTACATAAAACATAGAGCAAAATCAATTTAACTAGTAGTTTGCTCTAATTATTATTTTCGTTTTCACTTAAATCTTTATTAAATTAAACCAGCAAAACTTTTACAGATAAACAATATTATTCAGTATTTATTACATAAAACATAGAGCTAAATCAATTTAACTAGTTGTTTGCTCTAATTATTATTTTCATTTTCACTTAAATCTTTATTAAATTAAACCAGCAAAACTTTTACCGATAAATATTATTATCCAGTATTACATTAAACATAGAGCAAAATCAATTTAACTAGTAGTTTGCTCTAATTATTATTTTCACTTAAATATTTAACATAGTACAAAACCATAAAACTAGTAGTTTGCGTTAATTATTATTTTCACTTAAATATTTAACATTGAACAAAACAATTGAACTAGTGGTTTGCTTTAATTATTATTTTCACTTATTCTCCACAAAAAAATAAATTCTAAAGAAATGAAACCAAAAATGACAACTATAACTATACCAAAACCAAAAAAAACAAGCACGAAAGAAAGATAAACCAAAACACGACTATGACTATCCGAGTCCAGTGCCACTTTTCGAGTCTCGACCAACGATTTTCTGGCTTTGCTCGAAACCTCGGTTTAATAGCTTTTTTTAAAAATCTTAGTCGACAGAAAAAACAAAAAATTCCAGAAAATTAAAAAGACGTTGGGAATAAAAAAACAAGAATTAACTTAAGTGAAATTTGATTAACACTTAAGTTAATGAGTATTTTAACATAAATTATGTTTTGCATAATTTGCAAAACTGAAACCTGGGAAAATTTTAATATAATTTAAATGCTGTTTTGAATAATTTGCAAAACCGAAACATGGGAAAATGTGTTGAGAATAGATAGGATGTCATAAGACATCGAAATTAACAAATTAAAATTTTCTGGAATAACAAGAACTTGCGACGAAGGGGATATGATAAGTTTTTGACACGAAGGTAGTGTGTCTGGGATTCCCTTCGTCACAAATCGTGGGGACGTCCCACACCCTGAGAACGTCTCAAACCGGGCTTAAAACTATCGTTATTAAATGTATCTGGGACTATGTTTTACAACTGGGGATGAAAGTGAAACGAAATCTTCAAGAAAAAAAAAGTTTTAGACACGGAAAGGATTCAGTAATGAGAAGAAAAAAAAAACAAACTATTAAAACAAGAATTTAGTATACCCACACGCATACCAATTCGAGTTAACTATCCAAACGATCGGCTCAGGCAGACACACCTTCAACCGAGTAGAGAAACGCAAGGGACGACAGGAAGCATGGCAACCCTCAAGAGCGTATGTCCTTAACATGGTAGGTACCCAAGCTTTTCCCCTGCATGTCTTCAACCTCAAATGCTACGGTCCCAACAGGTCGAGTAAGTTTTGCGGGAATAAATTTTGGAGCGAACTTGGCGTTGAAGTTCCGGGTCGCATCACTCTGGGCAAAGTTTCGAACGTGAACGCTTTGTTGAGGGTGAAGAACGCGAGTCTTGCTCCGCAAATTGTAACGATGAGATGTGTTTTGATAAGCAGTGTGCAGGTTATGAAGGACGGCCTCTTGAATACCAGAGAGGTTGTCAGCACTGGTACTGGCACATG
The DNA here is from genome assembly GCA_963693315.1 of Diogma glabrata. NCBI lineage: Eukaryota > Metazoa > Arthropoda > Insecta > Diptera > Cylindrotomidae > Diogma > Diogma glabrata. Next base: position 455,952,242 of record OY856186.1, on the reverse strand, counting down.
AATGCTGTCCTGAAATGTGATGAATATCACGAAGGATTTGGTATTCGGAGCCATGGTTAACTCGGTGACGTCCAAACGTGACAAAATTAGTAGTGAACCCGATAGACGGATGGTAAACATTTCGCAAGGCTGACGTAATCTCGTTTAGATGGATGTCCCAGGTTTTGTGGTCTGTTTTGATATAAGACCGAATGGCGGATACAATGGAACGGTTTACCCGTTCTGACGTATTGGACTGGGGTGAATATTTAGGAGTAAAGATATGCTTCACTCCGAATGTTTTGAGTGAATTAGCCAGAAGGTGGGACTCGAATTGTTTGCCATTATCTGAGACAAGTGACTCCGGAACGCCGAAGAGGTTAAAAACGTCGTTCTCTAGAAAGGTGACTAAGCTAGCGGCTGTTGCTTGTCGAAGGGGCTTTGACAGCACAAATCGGCTGAAGTGATCCAATGCGATAACAATGTGCGTATTACCCCACTTTGATCTTGGGTAGGGTCCTAGAAAATCAACATATATTCTCTGGAAGGGACGAAATACTTTAGTTTCCTGACCCATTGGTGGCCGCAGTGTGTCATTAGCGCACTTATTCATCCGACATGACTGACAGTTCCGTACATACTCTTTAACGTCTCGAGCTAAAGATGGCCAAAAGAACATACGCCGTAGTTTATCTGTGACTTTGGCTGCACCTAAGTGAGCCGAAAGAGGGGGATTATGGGCTTGACAGATGAGAGAATTTCGCATTGGAATGGGGACCAAGAGTCGCCAGTGTTCTTCTTTGTCCAGGTGTTTCAACCCAATGTTAGTTTGTATGTAAATACGACCATCTACCTCTCGGACATTAGAATCTGCGTGGGGTCGTAGCGCTAGGTACTCTGGGTCCTTAAAATGTTCGGAGGAAAGATCCAAATTCATCACGACATCCTGGTCATCTTTCACTGAACTATCAATCTCGTCAGCATTAAGCCGGGATAGAGAGTCGGCGACGATGTTCTGGGTTCCCTTGCAGTATTCAATATTAAAATCATAAGCTTGCAGCTTAAGACTCCATCTGGCCAGTCTACCCGATAGGTCTTTCAAAGACATAAGCCACTTTAAACTCGAGTGATCCGTGATGACGGTAAACGGATGTCCTTCTACATAAGCTCTGAATTTCTTAACGGCGAGGACTGCTGCAAGACATTCCAGTTCAGTGGCACTATAATTCTGTTGGGCCGAGTTGAGCTTGTGTGACATAAACGCCAAAGGGTGTTCCGTTCCGTCGTCAGATTTTTGGAATAGCACACTGCCTATAGCGGTAGAGCTAGCATCACATTGGATATAAAAACGACGAGTAAAATCAGGGTTGACGAGAACTGGGGCTGTAACCAACGAGTTTTTTAGTGAGTCGAAACTTTTCTGGGTATCCGTAGTCCAAAGAAATTTGCGGTCTTTCTTCAACAACTCGGTTAGGCTGGCAGATAAGGTAGAGTAATTAGCAATAAAACGTCTGTACCAACCAGTAATGCCTAGGAAGCGTCTGACTTGTTTCACGGTTTTGGGAACAGGAAAATCGATGATGACTTTGACTTTGTTTTGGTTGACACGTATCCCACCATGGCCAACCACATACCCCAGATACTCGATCTCGTTAAGGAGGAATTTGGATTTCTCTACATTGATGGTGAGACCTGCACCTTTAAGTCGCGCTGCCACGTCAGAGAGCAGGAGAAGGTGCTCCTCAAGGGTTGAAGAGGTTACCAGCAGGTCATCGAGATAAACAAATACTCGATCGTGAAGTTGATGGGGAATTACCTTGTGCATTAACCGGCATAAGGTTTGAGGGGCGTTGCACAAACCGAATGGCATTACAGTAAACTGGTACAATGGTCGTCCTGGTACAGTGAAAGCAGTTTTGTCTCGAGAGGCGGAATCAAGTGGAATTTGCCAAAAGGCATCTTTCAGGTCAATACTTGAAATGTATTGAGTCTCTCCCAACCGGCTGAGTAGGCTGTCAATAATAGGAAGCGGATACGCATCTTTTCGGGTAACCTCATTTAATTTACGGGCGTCTAGACATAGACGGGCTTTACCGTTGGCCTTCCGAACCAAGGCCATAGGAGAACTCCATGAACTGCTGCTTTCTTCGACTACACCGAGTTCAAGCATGCGGTCTAGCTCTTGATAATTCTCAACCTGTACTGCGGGGGACACCGCATAATAACGTTGTTTCACTGGAGTAGCATCTCCAGTGTCTATAGCATGCGTGACGAGGGACGTACGACCAAGACCAAGCCGCTTTGAACAAGGAAACTGATGAACCACTCCATCGAGTTGCTGTTGTTGCGATAGAGTCAATAGGTGCTGATTAGAAGCCATTGAGGGCGCCTCGATAGGGGAGACTTCGCATACAAGGTGGGGTTGAATCCCAAAGTTTTTCCAAAAATCAATTCCAAGGTATAAGGTTTGTTGCAAGCTGGGTGCGAGATAAATTGACATGATTCGAGACTTGCCATCGAATTCAACTAGGGTACGAACATGACCGATTATTTGCCGTTGAGATCCACATGCCGTTGAGATAAAGGTGGGAGTTCCGCATAATCTCAACCCAGTGTCTTCCAGAAACTTTAACGCATCACTTCCAAGCACCGTTATATTCGCCCCACTGTCAAGTAATCCTCTGAAAGCTATTCCGGCAATTTGCACGTCGGCATATGGCCTATCGTCTCTGGGGGTGAGGTTCAAAATGGATGCAGTCACCAACAACTTTTGGGTTTTTCGTTGTTTAACATACAGTGCTTTACGCCGAGAGGATCGTGAGGAAGGGGATGTTGACGGGAGCGGGGGTTCTGTGGGAGTGGTTAACCGAGGGGTGGGAAGTTCCATCCCTTGGGCTGCCGACGATAGAGCTCTGGGTCGGTGTTCGCACTTGCTTCGGTTGTGGGAGGAGGGGAGCTGGAGTGGGATTTCGGGAGATGAGACGCTCCACTCATCTCCCCTCTCGCTTTTCCCGAACAGGTGGGACAGTTAGGCTTCGCGACTTCTGGTTTTCCTCAACCAAAACAGAACATACCTTGCCGTGTTTGTGGACAATTATAAAACATATGCCCACCAGCTTGACAATTCCAACATTTGTATTCGTTGGGGCCTATCGGTGGTGGAGGAGTATAGGGTCTGACCGGGCGTTGCAATGCAGACACATTTGCGTTCTCAAAACGAACACGGTTTGTTCCGTGTTCTGGCTCAGGAAATATGATGGACTCCCTATCGGAATAGAGCTCACTTATACGACGCCGTTCCCCAAAAAAACTTTCTGGATGATATCCTATACGACTCCAGGTGTCCTCCTTAGCCACGCACTTCTGGATAAGTAAATTTACTTGCGAAAATTCTTCTCCGGCTAGTTCGGCTTGTAATCCTCGCCGCATGTTACGTTTTACAATGTTCATCAGTTCGCCATCTTGAAGGGCAACCTTAAGTGCTAGCGACATGCTTAGGAGATCATTATAGAATTCCAAAAATCCTTCGCGAGGTTTTTGTTTTCGGCTTTCAAGAGAATGTTTTATATCCGTATCAGTGCGACGATCTTGAAATCGATCAATCAATGCCTGTCGGAGCTGGTCCCAGGATTGACAACGGGAACGCTCCAAGTACACCCAGTAAAAGTCCTTGGCGGTGCCATTCAATAGGAAACCACAATCATTAACTAGTTGATCCAGTGGAATCCTATGAGAATACGCTAAGTGTTCAACCTGGAAGATGAACCTTTCAACGGCCATTCCTGAGGTGAATCCATTGAATGAAATGTTCCACTTATGAACAGGGATCTTATTGGCAGAGCGATATCCAGCAGGACCCGACCAGGATTTGACTGGGTGAGGGTTCGCTACCGGTTGGGTTTTTGGATGATAATTTAAATCATTGTCGGAACAAGGCCGGTTAGAATCTAACCTGGAAGGCAATGATGTTCGATCATTGTACCTGCTTTGAGCGGTGACACCTTTGTCAATCACTTGGATCAGGTGATCGTCGAGTTGTCGAAGGCGCTCGTATATGTGAGGGGATGATGGATTTTCACCCTCTCTCTTACGACGACTCACTTCAAGTCTAAGTTGCTCCAATTCTTCCTGCAGTGGTATCAAATTTGGTGGAGTTGTTGCATTGGGTGAATCAGAATGCTGAATTCGGGAGATCTCCTCCTGTGGTGCTTCGTGTGATGAGGGCCCGGGTTGTGAAGTAGATTGTTCTACGCTAGGACCAATATTGGGCAACACAGGGGAGCTTTCCCTCGCAGGGACTGGTAGCTCGATTTTTTGCACATCTGTTACTGACTCATCCAAAGTCTTCCAACCGTTGCGAAGTTCTATGGCAGCTAACTGCAGTTTCCGACAGGCGTCTAACGGTTGTTCAACCAGGGTCGCGACCACGGCACAACTGCTAATACGTTCCAAACGTTTCAACAAGTGTCTAAGCCTTGATTCTACGATCTCCAAAACTTGGACACGGTTGTCATCTTTAGGCTCAATTTTTTCTAACAGGTCCGTCCGTATACTCCTAAGTTTGGAGACACAAAGCTCCACTTCCCGTTTAGGGTTCTTACGTGCATTTTCGTGAGCTTCTCTGGGCTCCTCGGCCGGATCTTTGGCCTCTTGTGCAAGTCCTGCAACAACGGGATTTGGACTGAAATCAACCCACGAATGTAACGGAGATCGCATTCCACCTTGAATTCATCCCGTTCCAAGAGACGCGGATCCATGATGCCAGTTGCCGAATACAATTTTTCTCTGTACTTGGAGACCAGCAGCACCACTCAATAAGTATACTTAGAGTTGGGCGCTGATACACTGAAAAAGCCGCTATAGGTATTCAGATTGTAATGTGGTTAAAGGGTTACAGAGGGCGAATGCTTGATCAGTTGGATCGTTTTGGCTTCGGTTTATTTTCTTCCCCTTTTCTTTTCTTTACTTCTTAATTTTCAACAAAAAAACACTGATAAAAAGGAATAGACTTAATTTGAATAATGTTATAGACTAAACTAAAATTAATGTATATGGATGATATGACTGGGTACCGGTGAAACCAGGTGACGTATTGAAACTGAAAGCAGAAAAAAAAACATGAATAAAATGCAATCTAATCCGAAGAGTTTTCAGATATAGTGATTAAAAAAAAAGGCTAGTAACCTAGACATTTCTAAATGCGTGGATAGGAGCAAGGGAAAAGGAAAGAAGGAAAGGAGAGGGGGGAGGACACGTATGAGATTAAAGAACATCGGGTACTAAGCTGTGCTAGCCGCAACCTCTCTCGTCCTCCTATTAACGATAATGTATGTAACAATTTTGACAAACGCCACCATACCAGTAGTGATCAAAGTAGAAGAGATAATACCAATACCCAACTTATTGATAAAATTAGGGTTATAAATAGCCGCTTTGACAGTGTCAACCCAACTATTTTCCGCGGTGAAGGTGTTCAGACCCAGTCTTACCAAGTTACCAGTATATTCATATTCCACCTTAAATGAAAAACTAGCATTCAGGGTGGGTACATCCACCTGACAGTACTCAGGGACGCCATCCAAATACATTATGTACCGATTAATATTGCATTGGAAGGTGGATTGCGTCATGGTACAGTTGCTTACATACTCCACATTCCCTGTACTTTTGATCTCAGAGGCCTGCACAATTATGTAAGGTGGCATGGAGCAGCCAATGCATCCATAAGTGTATACTATGTTGATTTTGCAGAAGGGTCGAACTATGTACAAACTGGTGAGGTCCACGTTACCTATATCAATCCGCAATATGCCCCGTGTTCGGCTACTAGTTATTATCCTTCCGTCATTGTGCATAATATTCGTGAGTATGGCCTGAACGTGGGGTTTGGTAGAGTTGGCGAATCTATGTAGGGCCTGTTCTGGCGAGGTACATCTGGTAAGGCACCCCATGGACACGCAGCTAACCGCAAACGTTGGATATATCTCACTTGGTTTGTTCAAGCTGATCTGGTATTCCCCGATCAACCCGACGACTGGGAAATTAAGAGGAGAAACAGTTATATGGGTGATATCGCTACCATTCTTAACCAGCGTGTTAGGGATGTGGATTTGATCATAGCTAAAACTGGATAATATGATAGGCATCTCAATTCCAGTCAACTGCCCATCTATTAAATTAGCCTTATTGTTATTAGGGGTGAATCGGTAGGTATTGTCACTCAATAAAATCCCAGCGGGATCCAAGAGAGTCGCCCGCATCGTTATACCCCAAGATTCCAGTGTGGATTCGTATACAATAATGTTAGGCCTGATTGAACGTTGTATCTGCCAAAACCACCACACACATTGAGTAGAATACAAACAAGAACCACACCCCAACGTTTCCAACCCACAACCATACCCCTGGGGCTGGTTTGGGTTGATGTGCCTGCTAAAGCTGGGGTGCTTCGCACTACGATGACAGGTTGCCTCATCCCAACAACCGCCGGCACCTTTGCAGTTATAAGTACTAAGAACCTTAAGACTAAACTCATTAGTCTCGTAAATGGGAAAATAATATTTGTCAATATGAACAGCTACTACCTCCATCTGTAGTAATGCCCCATTTACCATTTTGAAACAAATAGTCTCGCCTACGCTAGCCGTGAAACTATAGCTCTTGAGTTCCCGACAATCTACATCGGTACAAACTTTTCCATCACTGCTGATCAATAGGGTTTGGCTACAGGCGTTTACCGGTATTCCAAGTCGCAACAATAACACGAAAAGTAAAGTGAGACCCTGAGTACTAACTAGGCTCTTTAGGTATGCTCCTCTAGTGGCTACTCGAAATTCGGGGTCTTTAATGTGCATGTCCTCAAATTGTTCAATCTTATTCATACGGCTCACTACATCCTTAAAACCACTTGGATCATAATATTCGGCTGCTGCAACGGTGTTCTTTGCAAATTCTGTTTGATCGCTTTCGGAATACTTGCTGACCGTGGCTGTGTCTAAATTTTCTTCGATCAGGACGTCAAAAGCTACTCTTTGATCGTCAACGTGGGTATCAGGAGTATTCAGGACGCCTAATTCTATTAAATCCTTATTTAGCCTGCGATGCCTATTCGCCTGGGCTTTCCTTCTCGTACAATCAATTCCTTGCCTTACAGCGCGACAGAGGTGACTTTTCCTTTTCCACACTGTCCTCCACACCATACATATGGTTAGAACAATTACCAGCAGTATAATAACTACCAACCCAGTACTCAAGGAGGAGGAGGAGCATCTGTAAATTAGTTCGTCCTTTAAACAGGCAACACAGCCTTGGCATTCATACTTCGAAATTGTGTCACCCTCGCATTTCGTACATTTAAACTCTATAAGTCCCAAGAACATGCCCTTAATTCTTTGATCGTTCTCTACGACGGCCACCGACACGGTGTTAACTGTAATGGCACATCGGTCACCCGGTTGCAAATTTGTGATGATTATATCCCCATGTATCCCGAGCACATTAGGACAGGCTTTGATCTCTGGGGTGCCCGTAGCAAACAGAGTTAGGATTAGCGATACGGGATATAATTTAAATATTAAATTTGGTAACATGGTGATCCCCGAACGTTTAACTACAGAGATGAAACCAGAATTTGGACCGAAAAACAAGAGCACAATTAACGTTTTAGATAGTGTTTGGCTACACTCAAAAAAATATGTAGGTAAAATTCAACGAACATTTGTCTGTTAAATTTATTTAAACGGCATGGTGTTTGAATTTGAGAGTTTCAACAGACATATCTGTTAATTTATAATTTTTAACAAACATGTTTGTTAAATATTTTTAACGACATCTACGAACTGTACGTTGATTTTCGTTGTTGAATAAAACATATGAAAACAAAGAATGAAACCATTTGCAGAATGCACAGTAGTAGCCATTTTCATTATTTGTTAATTTTGATGGAGTTAGTAAAGTGTATAAAAATTAAGTTGTGTTAAATAAAACTAGGTCAAATTTTAAAATAAAATGTGTCAGGTTACTTGTAAAGTGAATTGTGTAATGTAAATTAAATACAATATTCAAGAAATTTTAACGTTTTCAATTAATTAATTAATTACAATATTATAAGATAAAATTAAATATGAATTTAGTTGTAAAAAAAGAATGTTAAAAAAAAATTGCGAAAACGTTAAAGTTTTTACATTTAGTAATAATATATTTTAAATCAGAATTCCAAAACTTCACTGGACTCTGGATGTTTTATGCAATCACTAAATTCACACAGATTAGGCCATCAACATTATTATTTATTATTATGTTGTATATTATTATTTTGTTACATTATTATTTACATTATTATTTTGTAAAATAAATAAAATTCTTAAAGAGTATCAATACAAATTCATGTTATTATTTTTGCAAGTTTTATTTTTCAGATTAATATTGGACTGATGTAAATGGTGTTTGTTACTATATATTTGATAAAATACTTCTTATATTTGATAAAATACAAATAAATTTGATAAAATACTTCTACAAATGTGTACGTTATTTTAACAGTCAGATTGTGTGTTTTGTTCGTAATTATCAACAAACATGTTCGTTAAATTTACTTACTGTCCCTTGAAAATTGTTGGTAAAATTAAATCAACAGACATGAGTTGTTGAATTTAACGAACGATTTGTAGGATCAAAACCGATTGAAAAGTATGTTGAATCAACAGAGATTTTCATTGATTTTACATACATTTTTTTCTCAGTGTAACAATTAGTGTTTGGCTAACAATTAGTGTTTGGCTAACAATTAGTGTTTTGCTAACAACTAATAAAAGAGGAATAAATTTATCTTAAACTTAATGCTAATTTATAACTATAATTGATATGTTGTACGATCAATAGCTTCCTCCCAATGGTTGTACGTAGATAGTTTGGAGAAGGTAATATCCCAATGGCGTTTCTGCAGTATAGAAGTGGTAACTTGCTTGTTAGGTGTATTCTAAAAGAAATGAAGTGGTTGCGTTAATAAAACAAATCCACCCTTATTAACATTTGAAGACAACTCCTATAAAGCTTCAAACCAAAACCAAACAACCAAACAAAATAAATTCCTACTATATTTCTAAATTAACGAAATCAAAATATATTAAAATCATTCCATTCAAACATCCATTCAATTACATTAAAACGATTCTATAATATAAAGATAAATTGTTATTTCAAAACAAACACAGTTGATATTTGTAAGAATTTTATCAGGGTAATATGAAGCCTGAGATTAATAAAACAATTCACAACGTAAACACAAATGCAATTCAGTGTTACAACTTGAACTTGACCAATTGTTATAACTAGGTTATTGGTTTCTTTTATTTTCATTCGTCATATTGAAATTACTTGCAGTCTCGTGCACTCTTAAATCTGTATATGATTGACATTGGATTGGAATGGTTTGTTTGAATAGCGGTGTGTTGACCTTGCGTTGATATCGCAGTATGTGTTGAGAGCTTGGCTTGACTCTTGTTGTTAATTTTAGCTGCTTTCAGCTTATCTCATATCGTTTGGTATGCAGCCTTACAGGAATCATTCGCAAATGTTAATAAGGGTTTTGGGTTTCGGGACGAAGCTTGAAATAACTAAAATATAAACAAAACTTGTTAAAGGTAGTGTAAATGAAAGTGAATTTGAGTAAGTTTGTTCTTCAATGGAACGCGTCTAACCTTGAGAATGAAATAAGGCTTCATGAGTGAATAGATTCATATCCAATTCAAATGTTTTGTTTTTATTGACATTTAAATAATATAATTAACAAAGTACATGTTGACCATATCCACAGATATATAATTCAATTTTGGAAAATGAGATATCACTAAAATTGATTTCCTTCTTATAATTATAGAAAAAAAAAAAAATAAATGAAATTGAAAAATCTAATTTTTCTATTTTTTTTTTATGTAATATTTCAAGCATGAAACTTATTTTGTTGAAATATTTCAGAAATGAAACATTTCAAGTGATGATAATCGCTACTCATATCTCATACTATGTATTAGATAAAACAATGTTTAATTTTGCTAATAAAACAAAAGAGAGAAAAAAAAATTTATTTGATTATAAACATTAAAATTTAAAGATATTTAGCTTGGATTAGATTGATATTGAATTTAAATTGAATTCATATTGATATTTGATTGATATTGAATTCCTATTCCTTTTGATTTAAATTCACAAACTTAGTGTGTGGGTAAGTACTATATAGGGGTTTCCCTTTGTTTTGTTTCTGTTTTTAATTTTAAAATTAACAAAAAAAACTTTTAGGATTTATATAAAGAAAATTCATACAATCAAAAGAAACAAATTAGACCAAACTACTAAACCTAGTTACAACAAAATAAATTTCTTAAAAACAATCAATCTTATGAATAATTGACAAGTTGCTTTCCAAAAATATGAATCATTTATTGATTTATTAATTATTCCTTTATTAATTATAATAAAAACGCTAGAAAATTTTGTAACGCACTTATCTAAAAGAAATCCAAAATTATTATTAAATACATAAATTTATGATAACCAAAACAAAAATATATCTATTAAACTACAAAATTAACCAAAAATTAAAATTTACTTTCAAAATAAATGATAACTTAAACCTATATTGTGAGCGAACATGGTTTACGGATAAGCTAGGCAAGCAAGAACATCTAAAGGTAGCTCTGCACTAAACAGAAGATTGGTAAACGATAAGAATTCCGCAACAAAATATATACAAGAGAGTTCCAATTCATGTACCAAAAATTTTCAACATCTGAAAATGATAATGGTACTTTGAGAAATGTAACTAAAATAAGGTAGGTCTAGTTCATTTAAAACTCGGGGTGGTTGACTGGTCCAGAAATAAGAACAAAACAATTTTAAGAGAGAGCGATACCGAAAACTAAAAACAATTAAAATATGATTACAACTTTTCAGCGCTGTCACTCCAGTGTCGAATATAAGGTTTGACCAAGGAATTCAGGATAGGGAAGGAGTATTCGGAGTTCAGGAATAATGGTTTCTCTAGATGACGGGCAACAGCTTTTAGCTGTGGTCTACGTGTACTGCGGAAGCAGCCGTACTGTTGGACCACATCGATGAGAACCCACTTATGAACCCAAGATGCTCTGTTCAACGGCAACCGACATTAAAATTTGCCACAACAGAGCCTCTTGCGCACAGTAACTCTGCGAGATGTTTCACTGACCTAGCAGACACAAAACTACAGCTGATATATAAAAAAACAAAACACAAAACACAAACCGGACGTGTCCGCGATAAAACTACGTTTTACAGCCTAGCAAACTCGTTCAACGGAAAATAAATAACCTTAACCTAAAACCAAAAAAATACAAACCAAAAAAACAAAACTTTACGCTGGCTATGTCCGCGATGAAGCATCTCGAAGCTATTCAACAACTGGAGAACCACGCTGTCCTCAGAAAAAAACCGAAACAAAAACATAGTGCTCCCAGTAGTTCGACTACTACAACAAAATCAGTGATCAGCTGATCGGCTGGCATCATCAAGAACTTAGAACACTCTAGATAAATTAGAACACAATCCACCATACACGTTGATCATCCCACTTGAAAGTGTATTATTGGATGACATTCATATATGATGGAGGACCCCGTCAACAGACCTACGGGTTAGACACATGATCCTCCCGTTCGTTCGGATCATGAATAATTGAGCTTTATTTGGGCGCCACTGTAACGATTAGCAGTGCAACCCATGACCACCAGAATGAAGCAAAGATTGCACTAACTAACGTTATAGATTTTGTCCACCTAGTTAGTACCCGGACCCGCTTTTTCGACTTGGCTCAGACGTGTATTTGGTCGTGGGTTGTCCGGTAACTAGGTGGTCCTTGGAGTAAGCGGTATCAATATAGAACAACATATACGAGATTATAATGAGACTACCATCCCTACTTACCGTCAAATCCAATAAACCATATTTTCACCCGTTCAATCCTTTGTGGAATGCATTGCACTCGTGATGAATCTACATTTTTAAAATTACTTGACAGTGGCAAAAGTTAAACATGGGTGTCACTACCGAGAAGAGGATCAAGTAACACCACTGCCATTTAAAAAAACAAGAACAACCAAAAACAAATTAAATAATTGGTTTCTGCTTCAACCATCAAAACAATTAAAAGTAACTAAGTGATAAGATTGCCTTACCTTTTGGAATCCTGCAGTTTGTTCTCATTCTTCAGTAATTTAACTAGTAGTTTGCTCTCCTTATTATTTTCACTTAAATCTTTATTAAATTGAACCAGCCAAAACGTTTACAGATAAATATTATCATCCAGTATTACATTTAACATACATCAAAATCAATTTCACTAGTAGTTTGCTTTAATTATTATTTTCACTTAAATCTTTATTAAATTAAACCAGCAAAACTTGTACAGATAAATATTATTATTCAGTATTACATTAAACATAGAGCCAAATCAATTTAACTAGTAGTTTGCTCTAAATATTATTTTCGTTTTCACTTAAATCTTTATTAAATTAAACCAGCAAAACTTTTACAGATAAACAATATTATTCAGTATTTATTACATAAAACATAGAGCAAAATCAATTTAACTAGTAGTTTGCTCTAATTATTATTTTCGTTTTCACTTAAATCTTTATTAAATTAAACCAGCAAAACTTTTACAGATAAACAATATTATTCAGTATTTATTACATAAAACATAGAGCTAAATCAATTTAACTAGTTGTTTGCTCTAATTATTATTTTCATTTTCACTTAAATCTTTATTAAATTAAACCAGCAAAACTTTTACCGATAAATATTATTATCCAGTATTACATTAAACATAGAGCAAAATCAATTTAACTAGTAGTTTGCTCTAATTATTATTTTCACTTAAATATTTAACATAGTACAAAACCATAAAACTAGTAGTTTGCGTTAATTATTATTTTCACTTAAATATTTAACATAGAACAAAACCATAAAACTAGTAGTTTGCGTTAATTATTATTTTCACTTAAATATTTAACATTGAACAAAACAATTGAACTAGTGGTTTGCTTTAATTATTATTTTCACTTATTCTCCACAAAAAAATAAATTCTAAAGAAATGAAACCAAAAATGACAACTATAACTATACCAAAACCAAAAAAAACAAGCACGAAAGAAAGATAAACCAAAACACGACTATGACTATCCGAGTCCAGTGCCACTTTTCGAGTCTCGACCAACGATTTTCTGGCTTTGCTCGAAACCTCGGTTTAATAGCTTTTTTTAAAAATCTTAGTCGACAGAAAAAACAAAAAATTCCAGAAAATTAAAAAGACGTTGGGAATAAAAAAACAAGAATTAACTTAAGTGAAATTTGATTAACACTTAAGTTAATGAGTATTTTAACATAAATTATGTTTTGCATAATTTGCAAAACTGAAACCTGGGAAAATTTTAATATAATTTAAATGCTGTTTTGAATAATTTGCAAAACCGAAACATGGGAAAATGTGTTGAAAATAGATAGGATGTCATAAGACATCGAAATTAACAAATTAAAATTTTCTGGAATAACAAGAACTTGCGACGAAGGGGATATGATAAGTTTTTGACACGAAGGTAGTGTGTCTGGGATTCCCTTCGTCACAAGTCGAAACTATTTTATATTTTGATTCAGTTCGTTTCATTTAAAAATACTATTTATCTTTTTCTATCTTCCCCAAATAACTCGTAAAAGGAAAAAATGTTAACACTTTGCACCGTTTGGTTTTTGTTTCTTCTATCATTTTCTTATTTTTACATACAATGCATGCAACCATTCTGAGAATTTTTTGTTTCATATCTTTGGTGGAATTACAGACACATACACTAAAGCTCTATACGCAGCTGAAAATAAATATTCAGTTCTATGCTTATGTTTTTCTGCGTACGTTAATCCTCATACGTATATGTAAAAAGTAACCTTAAATACGTTTTATAGATACCTAATAATGTGCCAATATGATCAAAATTCGTGTTCAAACATGATTTTTGCCTTACGGCACTAATTCAGTTTAAATTGAACTAGCGCCGAGAACTCAATTTAAACAATTTCTGTAATAGCGCCGAGATTTCAACTCTGCACTGTAATAGCACCGAGATATTCAATTTTGCATTTTTCTGACATAACGCCGAGATTTTTGATTCTCGGCACTATGTTAGTGTGATCAAATTGAAAATCTTTATCTTTGCGCTATTTCAGTTTGAATTGAATCAGTGCCGAGACTCCATACAAAATTTTCTCGGCGCTATGTCAGTATTTTTCTCGGCGCTATTACAGTCGGCACTAAGTCAGTACACCGTTTGTATGACCAATGTGACCAACTTTGAAAGACAAAACTTTGCGTATCGTAATGAAGGCCATTTCGATACGAATTTGGGTATCGAAATGACTTTATTTTAGACGCAAAATAGAAAAAGAATTTTTTGAAATTATACATTGTTAGTTTTTACTTCAACAACTGGAAGAAAGGTTACTAAATTATTTTGACGTTAAAGGAATCCTTCAAGTCAAATATCAACAATGGAATACCACTAATCGATGCAGTTTGGATACTTCAATAGAAACTGTAGAAGAATTTGTCAATCTTTTAACATTATTACAATTTTATTAACATTCAAATTAGGTAAATAAACATTTTAAACTAATGACGATATTTCATCTTTTGGATTCTCTTAACAGTCTCTTTGTAAGTGTCTCCTTGTAAATTTCGTTTAAAATTAATCACTTAAGCGTGATGATTGTGCAAACGATGATAGTCCTTAAGGAGTTCCAAAACGATGATGGAGTTCAAAAACAAATCGTAAAAATCTAAATTTAATAGATTATTTGAATTACTTATCAAATTTTGTTGAAAAAAATATACTGGATATAACGAGAACGAGAAATGTTCTTTAATTTCAATATTGTTCTTATCAACGAAAAACATGCTCACTGTGTTTCTCTATGTTACTTTACGAGAAAATGTACACAATCAATATTATAACATTTAAAAACTTATTTTAATTTTTGTCGAATAATAATTACACAACTAATCATGAAACTCCACTCAAGCTGTATCCCCCCAGTTATAACTTTGTAATCACATAAAATAATAAAGACTTAAAATGTTTATTTTTCTTCGTCATTGTTCTATTTAAAATAAATAAAAGAATCCAAATCAAATTAAAACAACACTTTCCCCAAATTATAATTATTATTATTTCTTCTGACAATCCACCCCCATAATATTCTTTTGTTTTTAATAAAACGATTAGGAATGACTAGAAAAATAGAAACAGTTATAAAATTTTTTTTTTTCGAAAATAATAAAAGTTGAGGATGAAGGCAAACCATATACAAATTATAGCAAACCTCCCTCGCAATATTATTATATATTTTGCTTTGAATAAACCCTTTCAGTTAAATTATTTTTAATTCTAAATTTATGTTATTTGCTTATTTTTAATTTTATTTAATTATGAACCAGGGTTGAGTATGGAATATTGGATACGCAGAGCTGTGATGTTATATGTTTACTAAAATTTGTGCCGAACCCTGTTTTGGATTTTAATCAACTTTTTGTTATTTGTTGTTTTAATTACAGATTATAATGAAACCTATACAAGAGGATGGATTATTGTTATATAGTGGACATCATGAATATGGAGATTACATATCATTATGCTTGAATATGGGATTTGTGGAATTTACATTCGATTTAGGTAGTGGATCTGCTACTGTTAGGTGGGTTGAAAATTTAAATTTTTAGATAATAAAATAATTTTTTTTATTATTTCGTGATTTTAGGAGCGATATTCCATTAACAATGGGACAATGGCATACCGTAAGGATATCACGAACAGCAAGATTAGCTGTTATTCGAGTTGATCAATTTCCAGAAGTGATGACGATTTCTCCAAATGGATTTTGGCATTTATCTCTACCACACAGTTTATTCCTTGGAGGTGTTCATAACCTTCAGGTGTTACCTATAAGTTTAAGAGAAAAAGGATCATTTGTGGGATGTATACAAAGGGTAAATATTTTGTAGATAAAAATTGCTAACTAAATTTAATGCTTTTTTTTTTGAAAAAGGTTGATGTAAACGAGCGACCATTAAATATCATTTCTGAAGCCTTAGGTGGCTCAAATGTTGATAACTGCCCGCATGCTTGCATTGCACGGCCCTGTGGACCGTTAGCCCGTTGTATTCCAAATCTAGAATCTTATGAATGCCAGTGTAATCCTCTTAATACACAATGTAATCGTGCTGAAGAATTGCTAACAGGTGCAACAACAAAACTGACAACAATATTATCACCAATCAAATATCCATCAACAATTACAACTGATATCAGTACAATCGACGAGAGCGATGATAACGATGATGATGTAGAAGAAATTGAAAATTACGATGAAGACATTGATAAGACAACAATTGATTCAGACACAACAACCTTAACTCCAATAACAACGACAACTATAAAAAGTAAAACAACAAAAGCATCGATAACGAAAACAGAATTCGATTTCGATCAAATAAAAAATGAAAAAAAAAGTATGTTTAATAAAAATTACAATGACAGACTACAGAACCAATACGAGACCGACGATGAATATTATTATGAATATGATGAAGAAGATGATGATTATAATGAAAAAGCTAACAGTAAGATGGATAATGAAGACAATAATAATGGACATATTATTATAAATCCAAAAAGCGAACGACATCATTTGAGTTTAACGTTACTAGAAATTGTTCAAAAAGCAACAAAAGCAACATCATTTTCACCAACAACATCACCAGAAAAGACAAGTCCCGTTACAACCCACACTACAACAACACCATCACCTACAACAACGGAATCATATAAAACCATTTATAGTGAAAATGTTAAACAGAAATTGGATGTTACACGTGTTAATGGACGTTACATGTCAGTTGATAATGATCAACTCCTGAAGTACGATAAAATTAAATTGAATAAAAAAATTAAATCACAGAAATTTAATTCAAACAATCAACATGAACAAATAAAATATTACACAGAAAAGGAATTCATCAAAAAAATGAATAAATTCCTAAAAAACGATAAAGTTTTAAGTAACACAAACAATAATTATAGTAATTTAAATAGTAATAGTAATAAAATAAATAATAATAATAGAAAAGATCATGGTGCATGTTTTACAGGCACTGATAGCTATTTACATTTTAGTGACGCAGACACGATGCGCCGCATCATAAGCTATCATATCGATTTAAATTTAAGATTTAAAAGTCATTCGTTGAATGGTTTGTTGTTGTGGTCTGGGCGGCATACAGCATTAGAAGATGATGACTATCTGTCGTTAGGAATTGAAAATGGTTATTTACATTTGAGATATAATTTAGGTTCAGGGGATGTTAATATTAAATATAATTCAACGAAAGTTAGTGATGGGTTATGGCATAGAATTAGAGCATATAGGTATGAAATAAGAATTTAAATAAATGAAATCATGTTTCAATTTTGTTTGTGTTTAGAAATCTACAAGAAGGGTCATTAGAAGTTGATGGTGGAAGTTCTGTTGTGCAAAGATCCCCTGGTAAGCTGAGACAACTAAACACAGATACAGGACTTTATGTTGGTAGGTTTTCCATATTGGTCATTCCTCATTCTTTACCTGTAAAATTTCTCTGTTCTAAAACTTTGAAAAAAAAGTTAGCTACATCTGTTATAATTTTTTTACAGGTGGTATGTCAAATGCACGATACTACACAAGAAGAAGATATCAATCTGGTATAACAGGATGCATATCTGAAATCATCTTAGCTGGTGAGCTTAGACTAAACATGGATGCAACAACAATCGGAACAGCACATAATGTTGAACCAGGTGTTCCTTGAAATTAGAATAAACCAATTAAATAAGAAATTTATTAATTTTTATAATTTTAAATTAAATATAATTTTTAATTTTATAAATATAAATTATTCAATCAAAATATTCTAATTACTAAAGTAAAACCCAAAGTGAATTGAAATACTAATAAAAAAAACACAAACATTGAATAAAATTTATACAATATGAAAATAAAACAACAAAAAGTGTTTTTTGTTTTTGAAAAAAATTAATTAAATTCAAAAACCAAAATTAGAATAAAAAGTTTTTGGAATCATTTTCAATAAAAAAAAAACACAAACTGAACTTATGAGATTAATAAAATTAAAACGTCACCAAACCAAAAAAAAAAAAATCAATTAAAAATTAATTAAAAATATTTTTTTTAGAAAGTGATAATGTATAAAACAAAAATAATTACTATGGACACAAATTTAAAATTTATAAGAAAAGATAATAAAATTTATTTTTATTTTTATGCGAAGAAAAACAAAAGTTATAGAGAAAAACCTGTCAATTGATTTAATAAATGAAAAATTAAAAAATTATATGTAAAAAAATTGCAAAAACACTTTGAAACGAAAATTAATTATAAACAAAAAAATACATAATTAATTAATATAAATAATAATAAATAAATTAGTTAATTAGTATAATTTTATACGATCTCATATCTTAAATAGATTATGTGTGTGTTCAGAAAAGTTAATTAAATTATTTTGTTTGGTTATGTGGATTTGCTGAATTAGACAACATAAAATATTTGTTATACTAAAACATACTCTTAAGCCTAAACGGTCTGGTAAGTAACAATTTATAAATTAAATTGTTTACACAGTTAACATTTAATTTACTTTTATAATTTGGATTGGTTTCGAAATTTCTAGATACATAACTATCAAAATTTTCTGTCAAGGACCTTGAACTAATCGAAAAACTCATACAATTAAGCCAACGAAGTTTTTAATTTTTAACTTTTTTAAATTAATGTTTTTAAAACAAATCTTTTGGATATTTCTTGCATAAACGAAATTTTTGGCGTTACTAAGCACAGACTGATTTATAGAAGACATTAATCACAACGTACATGTAATAGCTATAATTTTATACAAACTTAACTAGGTATGATTACATATCAAAAACAAAAGTCCAATCAATAATCAAACAAATTTTTTATTTATTTATTCAATTAAAAAAATTTTATATCATTTAAACTTTTCTTAGACAAAAATACGTATTTACTTTTCTAATGAATTTTTTTATTTATTTCTTCATAATACAAAATCAAAAAACAACTAAACTTTCAACTTCTAGCAATTTAATTATAAAAAGAAAACGACAAGCAAACAAAAAAGTCCATATCAAAACATAAATATAAAGAAAAACTTAATTAAAAATAACAAATTTAGTTTTTAAGATTTAGAAAATAAAAAGAAAAAAATGCTATAAATTAATTAAGTTTAATTAATTATGTAATATTATTGTTATTCTATTTGTAAAAAAGAAAACTAAATTAAACGAAAAAAAAAATGAAAAATACACAAAAAATTAAACAAACAAATTGAATATATTTAAAAAAAAATAAGTACACATATTTATACACAAACATAAAAAATAACAAAATTCACACTCACATATGTTTACAAAAGTGTAATATTAGTTGAGTATCAAATGGAAGGATGGGTGAAATTATTGTTCCAAAAATGTAAGAGAGGAGTAAATTAAACAGACAGTGGTAAAACCTTTTGATCCAAAAATCAAAAATATTTCAAACAGTATCAGAAGCTATGGACTTCACCAACAAAACTTCGTAATTTTTTTATGGATCTATAAAATGGAAACAATTTAACACCATCAACAACATAACCACCATTAAATCTCAACTATTTTTCCATTATTTATAACAAATAAAAGCGGAACGTAAACAAACAAAAGCTCTTAATAGAACAAAAACGAAAAAAAAAAAAATTATAATATAAGCAAAAATGAAAACAATTTCAACTTTTTAATTTAATTTAATTTCAGTTTTATGCTTTTTGATTAACAATATATATAGTAAAACTAATTTTTTTTTTCTGTTTCTTACGTACGGAATATTATTTTATTTTTTACAAATTTTACAGAGATCTAAAAGAAATTTATAAGATACATTAAAAATGAAAATATGAAAAAAACTTGTAGATTTTATAGTTAAATAAATGCACAGGGTGGATTGTAAAAACGAAATAAAAATTTTTGTGTTTTTCTTATTGATGATGCATTAAAAATTAACTCTCTACTGACTATAGGGTGAACATAAGAACAACTTAAGAAGAACTAAAGATTTGGACTAAAAAATGTGGTGGCAAAATTTGCATGATTTAAGTATCGTAAGTATCAATACAAACTAAACCAAGAATTAAAAAGAGGGTGTTGTGCGCACCTTCTAGCAATTTGCTTTTCAATTTTAGGATCAGTATCAGTTGTCCAATATTATGTAACAGTCTGTACATAGCAACAAAAATTTGCGTGAGATTGAACCAATCATTTAAAAATAAATTTAAAACCCCTTGAAGTGTGAGAAAAATAATAAAACACAAACAAAACTTATAATTAATATACTAATTTAGTTGTCGATTGTGTAGTTATCTAGTCCAGTACATTTAACATACCCGTGTTTAACAGCAATATGTTTCCGATATAATATGTTTCTATTTTGTTTACTAAATTGGTTTTTTTATTAGAACGCCCTTGGTTTTATAACAAATAATAAACCAGTTTCGAAATGCCAACAATATATATACTATGTAATGAAGCGCTGCTTCGTTGTATGATCAACGAAGTGGCATAGCAGGCCGCGCACCTAGATGAGATTTATTTAGCCCCAAGCTAGCTTCAGCCTGTGGGGACGAGTAGACATTTACCTGCTGCTCCAGTTCAAATAACGGTATTGTACGCGTATCTCATAAAAGACGGATTAAACGAAAAAGCAACTGAAGATAAGTAGACTCTGGCGACCCCCATTAGACGAAAAGAACCGCGATCACCACGTCCACTCTCATAATTCTAACACACTCACACACACACATACCCTCTCGCACTTCGCCCACTCACTCTCACACACATACACATATTCAGGCCCATAAACGCCAGTTTGTACATCAGAATTTAGTAGGAGTTAGCCAACTGCTTCTGACAGTATAGACTGATCATACTTGTATAACTCAATCCGTGAATCAATTGATGATGTCACTATATCTTCCCCTTTTGGATATTGTTTTTTTTTTTATTTATAAATCACATCCGAACCACACATCTGTTTAACAACCGAGATGCATAACCCGAAATGCTGTTGTAATATTGATACTAAGTTTTGTTCCAAACTTAATAAAAGCAGATTAAAAAAAATTCTTCAAAAATAATATTGAATTCACTTTTACATTATAAGGTAGTATAAGAAGTATCGAGTTGACCAAAAATATTATCCGTTGAGATGCAATAACTGGTACAAACGTTGGTAGAATAGCAATAGAATAACGATATTTTTCATCCGCAATACCTTATTTATTATTCTATTCGTGAAA
This sequence comes from Diogma glabrata, assembly GCA_963693315.1. Classification (NCBI taxonomy): domain Eukaryota; kingdom Metazoa; phylum Arthropoda; class Insecta; order Diptera; family Cylindrotomidae; genus Diogma; species Diogma glabrata. The sequence goes on along the minus strand of OY856186.1, from coordinate 455,930,785 downwards.
GCTAATTCTCGAATTTTTGTCCTTCATACCATCATCAAATTTACGATAAACTACAACAATTGGTTGAGTAAATAATAATAAGCCATTCATTTTTAATTTAATTTATTTATAAGTTTTTATCAACAAGTTTCGCAATATACAGGTAAAATTCTCGCTTATATGGCTCCAACTGGATCCTGGCAGACACACACACATACAACCATATATTCACACTCATACCCCCACATACACATCCATAATCATTAACACCCAGACATAGAATAGAGTTAAAATATGACTCACCCCATAGCTAATCCAGATCCCACCTCAAAGAACCTCTTTACTCACACATCCTTATCCAGTATAGGGTTTGGTAAAATTACGCCAGCAATACTTGTAGATGTTTAGAAAATCTCCTATTCCGCCTTAGAGATGATTGTTCTTCCGGAAATATCTTTTATGGATCACACCAAATTCCAAATATAAAATGGTCGGTATGGAAATGTACTGCCGTATTCAGCACACCAGGCGCAACTGTGGCACGTAATAAATTGTTCAATGCGGATTGTTTGTAAAAATTTTTGTGTTTTATAGGTTGATTTTTGGATGATCGTCTCCCTTTTAGACACTCGTTATCATCAAATCATTATTTTAACTTCGCACGATTACGATGTTCATTGACTAACAACTTTTAAAAAAAAATTATCACAGAATTTCTCCCAAAAAGTATGGGTATGATTTTTTTATTGTTTTATTTAACAGATTTTTTTATTCTAATTTTACAATGTTCAATAACATTGAATTATACTAAAACATTGGACATGCGAATAAATAGGAATTATTTTCAATATTTTCTAACACACAACGTTAATAGACTTTTATAATTTTTGCTAACCCGCAACGATAATAGATTTTTCTAATTTTTGCTAACACACAACGAAAATAGATTTTTCTTTTTCAATAATTTATTTAATAGCCCACTGTCTAACTTTTTGATATTAGTTAACACCAATTCTTTTTTTCTATTTTCTTTGGTTTTTTTTTGTTTTTTGGTTTTATCATTAAATTAATTAATTCTTGCCACAAATTGAAAAAAAACCAAAAAAACTTGATGTCTCGAATGTCAAAAAAACATCCATAGCTGTTTTCCGGTTAGCACAGAAAAAGTAAGAGCGAGAGAAGCCCTATATCGGTTTTATTTATATCATTATTAACAGCCGTTTGTAAACAATAACAAAACGATAAAAACGATGAGTTTGTTTCTTCAAATTACGAAGTTTGAATAACAGCTTCATTACAACTACCGATGCAACGCCTCCAATAATAAATGGTTGATTATATAAAACCCCGTTTTTTACCATTTTTATCCTTTTTATTTTAAATTAATTTAGACTAAAACACCACTTTATCGAAAAATTTAAATGCCGTAAGTTGAATTTTTATGAATAAAAAGGAATAACTCACTTTTTTGCAAACAAGCAACCGATACGGTCGATATAAAATAAAAGCTTCATAAAATTAACTAAAAATTTTTCTTTATATTTAAAAATTATAAAATTTGTAAAATTGTTACGTTTAAATAATTTCAAGTCAATATTAAACGTATATTTTTAAATTTAAATAACAAAGAATTAATACAAACTATCAGTTATTTGAATATGTAATGTAAGATGGATGAAGAAAGCGGAGGTTGTAATACTATGACTATAGGTTCCAGCGTTATTAGGCCTAAAATATATTATAAAGAAAATAAAGATTGGTATCAAGAATACAAGGTAATATTAATTAAGAATGTAAATTACCAGGAAAATAATGATAATAATGGAAAATTGGTCTATGTAAGTACTTTGAAAATCGCCTCTTTAGTTGTAAAAGCTACTGGAAATACAGATATTAAAATTATAAAGAGAGTAGCTAGAAATAAATTTATTGTTCATTGTGTCACTTCAAATACAGCTAACATATTAGTTGATAGTGAAATTTTGAAACAAAATAATATCGATGCATTTATACCTATAAACTTTGTGGCAAGAGCGTCTATAATTAGGGATATCGATTTAGAATTTTCTGAAGAAGATGTTTCTAATATGATTGAATCAAGAAATTTTAAAGTAAGATCTGTTAGAAGATCAATGAGGAGAGTTATAAATGATATTGGTGAGCGTGTAATGATTCCCACGAGATCAGTACAAGTATGGTTTGAAGGTCAATATATCCCAGAGTATATTTATATTATGTATGTTCGATTTGAATGTCAACCATTTATTCAAAAGGCTATTCAATGTTTCAATTGCTGGAGATATGGGCATACTGCTAAAAGTCCTAAATGTAAATCAAGATGTGTTAAATGTGGTAGTAATGAGCATAGAATTGAATTTTGTGACGAGTCGGAAATTAAATGTTTGTTTTGTAAAGAAGCTCACCTTGCGAGTGATAAACATTGTCGTGAGAGAAATAGACAGGATAATATAAAATTTCTAATGAGTACAAAAAATGTATGTTTTAATGAAGCAGTTAAATTGATACCTAGTTTACATAATAATCAAGATCAGTTTTCTATTGTTACTCAAAACAGATATTTACCTTTAGATGATAATTCAGAATATCCTTCTCTTCCAAATAACAATCAAGAAGAACGTATTCCAGTAAATAGTAGTCCTATGAATAGTAATATGGTTAAAAATAATACAGCAAATTATTTCTTTAAAAAAGCATCCGGCTATGATGATTTAATCAATAATGTAAGATCTATTAAAAGAGGAAGGGAAAATGAATGTCAATCAGATCCTGAAAATGTTGTTAAAAATTTAGAAAATCGTGAAAATTTAAAAAAAATTATTCAAGAAAAGCGATTCAAAACGGATTCGTTGGTTAAAAATATTCCATTAAGGCAGAAAGGAAAAATTAATGTGCAAAGCATTAACGAATTTCAAAAGGTAGAGTTGGTACAGGGAGTTGGTAATTTATGTAGTGGTCATATAGAAGACTCAGTTGTCGATAAGATATCAGTTGCAACTAGCAAGTCTCAAAATGATTCAATGGACAAACAAAGAAAAAGTGTTCGTTTTAATTCTAAAGTTCCTAAGTTAAAAAATAAAACATGCAATACGACCATAATATAAATGTTTTACAGTGGAATATACAAGGTATAAGAGCAAATAAAGAAGAGCTTATGTATTTATTAAAAAATTATAGAATTCATTTTTGTGCAATACAAGAATCGTTCTTATCTCAAACTGCACAGTTTGATTTAAAAAATTATTATATTGTTAGAAAAGAGAGAATGTCGACATCAAATTATAACCCATTTGGTGGTGTAGTTATTTTAATTCATAAATCTAGAAAATATAAACAGTTCTCAGTAATATCCAATAATTCAAAGTGTGAGATTATTGCAATAAAAACGAAAATCCTAGTCAACAAAGAAATTATTTTATTATCTGTATATACCCCTCCAAGACATCATTTAAGAAAACATGATTGGGATGAAATTTTAAATCAATTGGATACAGATTTTGTTATGATGGGCGATTTTAATGCACATCATCCATGTTGGGGAGTTAATTATTTAGCAAATATAGAAGGTAGAGAATTGGAAAAATTTATTAGTGACAACAATTTAGTAACATTAAATGATGCTTCTCCAACTAGAGTTCCTCGGCTTTTTTGGAGAGATTCAACAATAGATTTAACAATATGTTCAAATACTATAGCAAATGATATATTCAAATGGACAACTCTTAAAGATTGTAGTAATAGCGATCATTTTCCGATATACTTTAAAATTTTAGATTCCCAAAGAACTCGAAACTTACCTGATCAATATATAACGAGGAGAAATTTCATGAAAGCTGACTGGAATCTTTATGAACAGGAGTTTGCAAGTTATGAAAGTAGTCATAATTTGAATGTAGAAGAATGCTATAAAATGCTAGAAGAAAAAATTAATGAAGCTGCAGAATTATCGATACCAAATTCAATGTTTAGGTCAAGAGAGCCTGGAAAAGTGAAATTGCCTTGGTGGGATGGAGAATGTAGTAGATTTATGGCAATTAAAAAACAAGCATTAACTCAGTTTAATAGATCTCCATCAATTTCTAATTTCATTCAGTGGAAAAAAGAGAAGGCTAAATTTAAAAAATATTTAACGGTTAGAAGAAGATTAGAATGGCAAAAGTATTGTGAACAAATTTCATCTCAAAGTAAAATTGATGATGTTTATAAAATAATAAGAACAGTTAAAGGTGTACCGGTGACGGAAAAAAAGTTTTCAGAAGATGATAGATGGATAGAATCATTTGCTAAACTTTATTGCGGAAATGATTTTCCATATCATTTAAACGAACATCACATCGCTGATAGTAGAGACAATTCCTCATTAAATTTAGATATATCGATTAATGAAGTAATATTTAGTTTAAATCATAAAAAAAGGACTAGTACGGGTTTCGATCAAATAAATTACCAAATGCTACAATATCTTCCTCTTAATATTAAAATATCAATAGCTAATATTTTCAGTAAATTTCTTTTTGAAAGTATTGTACCGTCAAACTGGAAAAAGCTCATTATTATTCCAATTTTAAAAAACAAAAATAATCCCGATGATCCAGAATCTCGTCGGCCTATTTCTTTGGTATCATGTTTTGGAAAAACTATGGAATCAGTTCTTAAATCAAGATTGGAACACTATTTAGAAAAAAATAAAAAATTACCGAAATATCAGTTTGGATTTAGAAAATCAACTGGAATTAGAGAAAGTGTGAACATTTTAAATCTTAATATACAGGCTACATACAGTGAAAATATTTATATGGTTGCTATTTTTTTGGATATTAAGGGCGCATATGATAATGTAGATCTAAAAATTTTATATGACAAAATTATACAAACAGGTATACCAGAATGTTATGCGAGATGGATATTCAATTATTATTACAGAAGAGAAATTTTTATTCGAAATGAAGGGAAGTTACATGGTCCATATTTTTGTTATAAAGGAATTTGCCAGGGGAGTGTTTTAAGTCCACTTCTTTATACAATATATGTCTCTGGATTAGAAGAACTAGCAGGACAAGATACAAATATTTTACAATATGCAGATGATATTGCAATTTTCTCTAAGGGCAAAACAATTGATGAAGTAGTTCACAATATACAAACAACGGTAAATAGAATCTATACATTTTTAAAAAACATAAATTTAACATTATCCATTGCCAAATGTAATGGAATAGTTTTTTCGAGACATCGTATTTTATACAGTCCACGTGTTTGTATAAATAATAAAACAATTAAATTTAGTGATTCTGCAAAATTTTTAGGCATTTGGTTTGATTCAAAATCCACTTGGGATATGGAAATAGAATTTACTATTAAAAAATGTGAAAAAGGTATAAATTTACTTAAAAGAGTTTGTGGAGTGAAGTGGGGTGCTCATCCAATAAACCTTTTGTATATGTATAAAGCATTTATTAGAAGTCATTTGGATTATGCTGGCATTGTTGTAGGAACGGCAAATAAACGTCGTTTGGAAAAACTAGATCGAATACAGTTTAAAGGTTTAAGAATAGCTTTAGGTTTTTTTAAATCTACTCCTACTCAAATTATGCAAGTAGAATGTGGTGAAGAACCACTTTATTTAAGAAGGCAATATTTGGCGAATAAATTTTATTTAAAATGTGCAAAGATTCAATCTCATACCATTTTGCCCTTCATTATACATTTAAATAATTTAATTCAGAATAGTACTTATTGGTCTAATAAAAACATTCCAAACTTAATGGTATCATATCAAAACTTTCAAAATAAAAACATTACAAAAAGTGATATATTGCCCTTTTTTGAAATTAATTTTGATGCTTTAATGCAAAATATAAATATAAACACCGATTCATTTAAAAATCTAATAAATCCAATCCAAATTGAAAGTAAGTTTTGGGAAATAAAAAATCATCAAAATTGGGATGTTTTAATTTTTACAGACGGCTCTGTAAATAGATCCTTTAAAAAATCTGGTTATTCAGTTTATATAAATGAACCAGAGGATATGGAAATTAAGGGTATGATAGATTTTATTACAAGTTCATGCAATGCGGAAATGATAGCAATTAAAGAGGCTCTCTGGGCTATTAAGCATGTAAAAGAAAAGAATATAGCTTTGATGACAGATTCAGAATGCTGTCTTAATATTTTAAAAAATAATAATTATAAAAACAATAATTCAAAAATTGTAACTGAAATAAAAGTTATCTATTTAGATTTAATAAAGAATAAAAATAATGTGATTTTATACTGGATTCCAGCTCATAAAGGGATTCTAGGTAATGAAAAAGCTGACAAATTAGCTAAATTAGCTACACATGATAGTAGTTCAAATATTGATATACTTCAAACAGATTATGATATTATTTATGAAGAACGAGAAAAAAAATTTAATGAATGGCAAAGATATTTTATAGAAAAATGTAGAAATACGGGTAAAGAATATTTTTCGTATCAACCAAACATTTCAAAAAGTATTTGGTTTTCTGGAGAGATGTCTAGGAGAAATATTAGTAATATTGTTAGATTAAGATCTGGTCACTGTTCGGTGCCTTATCATTTAAATAAATTAAATATAATAGAAAGCAATTCATGTGAATGTGGTGAAGTAGCTGACATTAATCATGTCATATTAGGATGTAGAAAACAGTTTGCAAATGTTACGAATTTTTATAAAAAAATTATTAAGTATAAATATATAAATAGTTTACCGGTTAATACAAATTTGTTAGTTTTTAGTCAAAATTTAAAATTAATTAAAATGTTAAATATGTTAATTGAAAAAAATAATGTAAGGTTATAATTGCAATTTTCAATTTTTTTTTTTTCTTTTGTAAGGATAATTTATTTTTAAAGATTGTTAAATTATATGTATGGTCATAAGTTTTTTATTTTAAAAAACAGTCCAAATAAAGTTGAACAAAAAAAAAAAAAAAAAAAGGAATAACTTTAATGTTCTATAAAATTGTTTCAGTCAAATCGAACACGGCTATTATGAAATATTTCTCTATAGCAGGCTACAGGCCTACAATCAATTTGTCAGTCAATTCGAAAACGAAAATAAACGAAATAAAATTTAGTGTAAAAATCCTCTAAATTTTAGTTCGTTTAATTTCGTTTTCAATTGATTGACAAATTGATTGAAGGTCTGTAGCCTGCTTATCTTGTTTTGCAAAGAAAGAACAAATCAATTATATGAACTAAGAGGGCCCGGCGTGCTTCGCTACTAAATGAGTGTGTACCATATTTCATCCAACTCAATTATCAGGTACAGAAGTTATTGAGCTTCTTAAATAACAGGTGCTTAGAGGAGCCCCTACCACTTTGTTCACTATCGTAAAAAAAACTAATCAGTTCCTTGCCATACATATTTGTTTCTCTTTGCAAAGTGTAATCAAAATTACTTAACGAACGAATGTTGTATGCTTCCAACAAACATTGAAACAATAAACAGGTGTTCGTGAGGACCCCACCACTTATCCCAATATTGTCCAAAAACTAGTCAATTCTTTGTCAATAAAGTCTTTATCTTTTATCAAAGTGCCATTAAAATTGATTAATGAATGAAATCTGTATGCTCCCAACAAACTTTAAAAACCAAGTGTGAAAAGTCAGCAGTTGTATGGTAGATCCCCCGCTACTATGATCAATGTGTCCCAAAAGATGATAATTATCTTCTTACACTGATTGGAACCCTATTCCATAAGTTTCATCATAATCACTTCATTATTGTAGGCTGTAGTGTGCACCCCCCCCCCCCCCCCTCCACTTTGTTCACTATCGCTCAAAAACTAATCAGTTCTTTGCCATACATGTTTGCATTTTTTCCCAAAGTGTCATCAAAATTGCTTCAGGAACAAATGCTGTGTGCTCCCAACAAACATTGAAAAAATGATGACACAGTAAACAGGTGTTCGGGAGACCCCGTACCACTTATCCCAATATTGTCCAAAAACTAATCAGTTCTTTGTCATTTAAGTTTCCATCTTTTTCCAAAGTGTCATTAGAATTGATTAATGAATGAAGTCTGTATGCTCCCAACAAACTTTAAAAACAAAGTGTGAAAAGTCAGCAGTTGTATGGTAGACCCCCCGCCACTTTGATCAATGTGTCCCAAAAGATGATAATTATGTTTTCTTCATTATTGTAGGCTGTAGTGTGCATAAAGACACTGAGAAAACTTCAAACAAGTACAAAAAAATTTTTTTTACCGGAAGTGAAAAACCGGAAGTTGGGATGCAGAACTATTTTAAACCGTACTACATACTCATGTACCAAGTTTCATCCAATTCGCTTATCAGGTAGAGAAGTTATAGAGCTTTCAAAAAAACAGGTGCTCCACCACTTTGTTCACTATCGCTCAAAAACTAATCAGTTCTTTGTCATACATGTTTGCATTTTTTTCCAAAGTGTCATCAAAATTCATTGACGAATGAATGTTTTATGCTCCCAACAAACATAAAAGCTTTGTGGAAAAAACCACCTGTTGTATGGTGGACCCCCAACCCTTTATCCAATGTGCTCCAAAAGCTGATAAAATCTTTCTCATGTTATTTAAAAGCTTTTCGCAACGTTTCATGAAAATCGATCGGTAATTGTAGGCTACAGTAGGGATAAACACCTGAAAAAAAAACTTTTTAACCGGAAGTGACAAACTGGAAATTGGTACGCAGAAATTTTAGAAACAGTACTAAAACCTTATATACTAAGTTTCAATAAGATCATATCCCCCGATCAGAAGTTATTCAAGATTTAAACTTGGAGGTGTTCGGGAGACCCCCCGCCATTTTGTCCAAATTTGAAATGAATCCAGGTCTTTCATTTTCAAGTGAACCTGTATCATTTGCCAAAGTTTCATCAAGATCCTATGCAGAAAACTCACCCACCCACCTACCCACCCACCCACCCAACCACCCACCCACCCATACACAGACGTACACCAAATTTTTTTTTGGGTATTTAGATAGAGGATGGTCCAAAACAAAAGAAAACATAAAATTTGGGGTATGTAAGATTTTTTTTTTGCACGATAGATTGCATTACTTCACACAATTTAAAATTGTGGTGAAGTAAAAATAAACTGAGAAAAGTTTTAGTTACCTAATTGTTGGTTTTCGTATTCATAGAAATTAACAGAATAGTTTAGCTTAGTGAATTAAAAATAATAAAAAATAAAAAAAAATAATATGTGTTTGTTAGTGTTGCACGGGTAAGCATTTATTACAATTAATTGAAATATTTTGTGTAAATTTCTATATACATCCATACATACCTATTCTATTTGTTAAAACTTAATGACGTTAATATGTTTAAGTAATAAATTAATTTACAATATATCATAAAGAAGTTTTGATATTTCAAATTCGGTCAATATGGAAATGAGTTTTGTTAAAGCAAAAAATGAATCCAACAACATCAATGTTTCCGATGTTAAAAATTGATTTTTGATTTTCGTCAAATAGAAATGTGAATAGGTAATTATAAGTAGATTTTTTTAAAGAAAATTGTGTAAAAACGATTTATTAATGTTAATTTTCTACTTTATTTTTCGTCGCCATCGTCCATTTTATGACGCAATAATATGCTTGATCATTTATATATTTTACAAATATTATCAGCAATCGTCTATTCGTTGTGACTTAACAGTTTACTTGATCGATTATATATGTAACAATTATCGTTCAATGCGGGTGCAGCAAAAACAATATATATTAAGCAGTTAGAATACTAAAGACTAGAGGCTAGGACTAAAGACGGTGTTGAGAGGTTGGATCTTCTACAATCATGGAGTGAGTCACTCATATTTTTATTAATATTTCATTATGTAAATAAAGAACTAGTTCTGGAGTGGATGTGACAGTCTTGGCTTTTTCGATGCTAGGGTCGACAGAGTCTTTTCTGTTAAATTTTTCTTGGTCTGTCTGTTTTTTCTCAAATGCATGCAAATTGATTAATATGAGCTGAATTGGTGGATGTGCATTCTCGTATCCACACGACTGTTGCTAGTTAGAATAAAAAACTAAAACCAAAGGCGCGCAGTCCTTCGATTGGTTCCTGTTGGTTTTCAGACAAACTGGATCAGTCTCCATTACAAGAATTACTTCTAGTTGTAGCAGAGCTGATTATGCTAATGGTTTGGTGACTGCATTCACTTTCCGTGCATCCAGAAAATTCCTTATCTTATCCGGTTTCCAAACCAACATTATGGGTGAATTCCAGGAACTATTTGTGACCTCGATTATCCCTAAGGACTGTTGGTTATATATTTATTTAAATGCATTAAAATAAGTTTAAACAAAGTTTTGTTTTATTTGTCTTCGCACTGATTTTAGAACAAGCATAATACTTCATCACGTGCGTAATGTCCAACACCTTTGCATTTGAAACATTTTATGTCATTACTTTTAAACGCTAAAACGCTACCAGTTTCATTTTGTTCTGTATTTCTTTGTTCTTCAGCCAACGGTCGTGACGTTCAATTTGACAACGTTTGATCATTGGAAGTTGTAGACTCCCAAGCACTTACAAAAAATTCATAATTCTCTGGAAAAATTGATAATATTCGTGACGTTATCATTCCGTCTGTTATTTTTTCATTCAATAATTTCAATTTGTGAGCAATATTTTCTTTTTGACTTATATGAGAAGCTATTTTTATCATAAGTAACACTAAAAAATTCTTACATAATTTGCCTTTTTGTTGTTCTGTATTTGTTTGATAAATGTCACACAATTTTTTAAGCCTTTCATACGCTGAAGTACAGCTCATCACGTGCATCGCATTTTTGCTGTGAACCAATAAAGCTATTATTTTCTGAGCCCGAGCGTCTTTCTTAGACCACTTCAACGTTTCTTCATCACTATTTTTCTTTTCTGTACCTGTCACTATATCATAAAGTTAATTTGCTTTAAAAAAAATTTCGATTTGAAATTTCCATAAAACAAAATTGTTGTGATCTCGCCACTTTTCAATATTGTGCACATCATCACTATAAGCCGACATTTTATTTTTATTTATATAGCACTCACGTCACGACTAAATTAAACTGTTTTTATTTAATAAACTCTTCTCCTTATTTTTTTTATTGTGTTGGCATATGACATCAATGTTTTAAGTTTTACTCACTATTCTGGTGCAAACAAAAAAAAGAATATGGCCCCATAGAATCCGCCACCACACATGTTTTATTATTTTAAGTTTTATGTTGAATTCAATGTTTACTTATTTCAAAAACGTATCTGGGCCCATAACCTGTTTTATATATCTCTATATATATATAATACACAAAAAACGAAAAAGCGTAGCCGTAACATAGGAAAGACGACTGAAGAGTATACGGTAGGGAAAGAAGGAATATAAAAACGAAACATAAACGAAATTTATTAAATTTCTATTTAGTATTTTATATTTTCTCTTCAAATTTCAATTTAGTTTCTGCCTTGCTTTCGGAGTGGATAGACGTATTATTTTAGAATTAATTTATTTCAGGCTTAAAAAAATATTTGTTTTAAAATTTTAGCTGTGTTTAAATTCATTTTGCACTTTCTTTTTTTTTCGAAAAATTAAAAATGAAATTCATGCATAGGGAAAGATTTAAAAAAAATTATTTTAAGTTTCCTGTCTTCTGCATCTTAACTTTTATTTTAATCATAATATTTTTTGTTTTTAAATATTTTCTATTGATTAGAAATTAAAGAAACAATCTTCTTATATATTAATACGCTAGATCAAAACTTTGTGGAGCCTAAGGCTTTTTTATTCGCAGATGGATTCATTTCAAATTTTCGCAGCTAACTGATATTAGTGTAACCTATATTCGGATTCGGATTCACACAAATCGGATCATAAATAAAAAAGTTATTATGTACGGAAAACTTTTTATATACATATGCATTATAAGTTTACATACATATAAAAACGAAATTAAAAATTTATTTTATTTTTTTATATTTTCTTTTTTATATATTAGCGAACAACGAACAACAAAAACGAAAGTTTTTTTTTCTCATTCATTTCAGTCGTCTTTTGTCTTTGAACAAAGGTTGGTTTTCGAGTCGTCGGAATAAAAGAGATTATATGCGTAATATGCGTAATAATGTTGATTTTATGAATGATATTTATGATGATATTTTATGAATGATATTTTCTTTTTTATATATTAGCTATCGAACAACGAACAACGAACAACAAAAACGAAACTTAAAAATTTATTTTCTTTTTTAAATCATTCATTTCAGTCGTCTTTTGTCTTTGAACAAGGACGGTTTTCGATATTATTTCGATTATTTTGTTTATTGATATAAAGATATTTGCGTAGTATTTTTCTTTGTTTTCTTATTATAGGAGGGCTATTATTTTGAAAACGTACATTTTTTTGTTGATTTTTAAATTTTTGATTTTTAAAAAATCTGAAATTTTGATATTTTGTTGGTATTGACGAAAGGAAAAAATTTGTTTCTGCTTTTATTTTTTGTGTACTCTGAACCGGCGTTATGCGCGGTTGAATTTTTGAGGCTTTTTCACGTAGTTTTGGTAATGGTTTAAAACTTAAAACTTTTTTTCTTTTTTTATATTTACTAGGAGGGCCCGGCGTGCTTCGCTACGCTTATAAATAAAGTTTTTGCGTAGACATTTTGTTGACGTAGAAGCAATGATTTCAAAAAGTGGTAATGAGAAATGCTAGCATATAATTTTTAATTTTTCTTTTTAAATATATGAATGAAAAATAATCAAAACTCTAGCTGATCAGTTCGGATATATGAAAAATTAGCGATCAAATAAGTTTTCAAGTAAGCTTATTTGATCACTAACTTATTTGATCGCTAATTTTTCATATATCCGAACTGATCAGCTAGAGTTCTGATTATTTTTCATTCATATATTTAAAAAGAAAAATTAAAAATTATATGCTAGCATTTCTCATTACCACTTTTTGAAATCATTGCTTCTACGTCAACAAAATGTCTACGCAAAAACTTTATTTATAAGCGTAGCAAAGCACGCCGGGCCCTCCTAGTAAATATAAAAAAAGAAAAAAACGTTTTAAGTTTTAAACCATTACCAAAACTACGTGAAAAAGCCTCAAAAATTCAACCGCGCATAACGCCGGTTCAGAGTACACAAAAAATAAAAGCAGAAACAAATTTTTTCCTTTCGTCAATACCAACAAAATATCAAAATTTCAGATTTTTTAAAAATCAAAAATTTAAAAATCAACAAAAAAATGTACGTTTTCAAAATAATAGCCCTCCTATAATAAGAAAACAAAGAAAAATACTACGCAAATATCTTTATATCAATAAACAAAATAATCGAAATAATATCGAAAACCGTCCTTGTTCAAAGACAAAAGACGACTGAAATGAATGATTTAAAAAAGAAAATAAATTTTTAAGTTTCGTTTTTGTTGTTCGTTGTTCGTTGTTCGATAGCTAATATATAAAAAAGAAAATATCATTCATAAAATATCATCATGAATATCATTCATAAAATATCATTCATAAAATCAACATTATTACGCATATTACGCATATAATCTCTTTTATTCCGACGACTCGAAAACCAACCTTTGTTCAAAGACAAAAGATGACTGAAATGAATGAGAAAAAAAAACTTTCGTTTTTGTTGTTCGTTGTTCGCTAATATATAAAAAAGAAAATATAAAAAAATAAAATAAATTTTTAATTTCGTTTTTATATGTATGTAAACTTATAATGCATATGTATATAAAAAGTTTTCCGTACATAATAACTTTTTTATTTATGATCCGATTTGTGTGAATCCGAATCCGAATATAGGTTACACTAATATCAGTTAGCTGCGAAAATTTGAAATGAATCCATCTGCGAATAAAAAAGCCTTAGGCTCCACAAAGTTTTGATCTAGCGTATTAATATATAAGAAGATTGTTTCTTTAATTTCTAATCAATAGAAAATATTTAAAAACAAAAAATATTATGATTAAAATAAAAGTTAAGATGCAGAAGACAGGAAACTTAAAATAATTTTTTTTAAATCTTTCCCTATGCATGAATTTCATTTTTAATTTTTCGAAAAAAAAAAGAAAGTGCAAAATGAATTTAAACACAGCTAAAATTTTAAAACAAATATTTTTTTAAGCCTGAAATAAATTAATTCTAAAATAATACGTCTATCCACTCCGAAAGCAAGGCAGAAACTAAATTGAAATTTGAAGAGAAAATATAAATACTAAATAGAAATTTAATAAATTTCGTTGCACACTACAGCCTACAATAATGAAGTGATTATGATGAAACTTATGGATTAGGGTTCCAATTAGTGTGAAAACATAATTATCATCTTTTGGGACACATTGATCAAAGTGGCGGGGGGTCTACCATACAACTGCTGACTTTTCACACTTTGTTTTTAAAGTTTGTTGGGAGCATACACACTTCATTCATTAATCAATTCTAATGACACTTTGGAAAAAGATGGAAACTTAAATGACAAATAACTGATTAGTTTTTGGACAATATTGGGATAAGTGGTACAGGGTCTCCCGAACACCTGTTTACTGTGTCATAATTTTTTCAATGTTTGTTGGGAGCACACAGCATTTGTTCGTGAAGCAATTTTGATGACACTTTGGGAAAAAATGCAAACATGTATGGCAAAGAACTGATTAGTTTTTGAGCGATAGTGAACAAAGTGGAGGGGGGGGGGGGGGTGCACACTACAGCCTACAATAATGAAGTGATTATGATGAAACTTATGGAATAGGGTTCCAATCAGTGTAAGAAGATAATTATCATCTTTTGGGACACATTGATCATAGTAGCGGGGGATCTACCATACAACTGCTGACTTTTCACACTTGGTTTTTAAAGTTTGTTGGGAGCATACAGATTTCATTCATTAATCAATTTTAATGGCACTTTGATAAAAGATAAAGACTTTATTGACAAAGAATTGACTAGTTTTTGGACAATATTGGGATAAGTGGTGGGGTCCTCACGAACACCTGTTTATTGTTTCAATGTTTGTTGGAAGCATACAACATTCGTTCGTTAAGTAATTTTGATTACACTTTGCAAAAAGATACAAATATGTATGGCAAGGAACTGATTAGTTTTTTTTACGATAGTGAACAAAGTGGTAGGGGGTCCTCTAAGCACCTGTTATTTAAGAAGCTCAATAACTTCTGTACCTGATAATTGAGTTGGATGAAATATGGTACACACTCATGTAGTACGGTTTACAACAGTTCTGCATCCTAATTTCCGCTTTGTAACTTCCGATAAAATTTTTTTAGAACTACGAAGTCCATAATATTGGTTAGCCTTTAATTAAAGTATTTGATGGATATTAGCTCATTATATATCCAGAACACTATGTTTCCAGAGTTGTGGTGAAGTCAGCCTATGCAAAACAAACAAATTTCTAATATTTTTTCCTTACTGTTTTTATTTTAATCGCTTCGAGCATGACCACAGATCTCAACTTGTACAAAAATGTACATCCAATATATAGCTTTCTCCTGGTTTTTCCCCTTACAAACTTCAAACCATTATATTGCCGCATGTATTTGACAGATCACATACAGCAATGATAATTAGTAATCACTATAACAACTAATTATGTATTAAAGTTTGCTTCAAACCAAACAACATTATCAAGAATCATTTAAATATGACCTGAAATGACCCTGATTTGCAAGAAATAACAATTATGTAAGACGTTTTAAAATATAAATCAGCTGATGATTAATGTTAAGATTTGTTCTCTTGCAAAAAGAGCTATAGCATGTTGAAAATGAGATCGAAGAGAAGGCGTGGCTTGAATACTTTGTCTACCAACATCGTCTCCAAACAACAAACGTTTCAACGTTTGAAGATTCCTACCTGACTAAACAGCGTCGTAAGATCCTAAGTCGACTGCACAGGTCACACTTTATTTGATATCAAGGATGCGTTCTGGCAGATCCCCATGAAAATGGCATCTCGAAAAAAAACAGCTTTTACTGTACCAGTTTGCTCACTTTACCACTTCGTTGCATGGCATTCGAACTATGTAACGCTGTTCAAATAATAACAATTTTTATGGATTGTTAGATACCACCTGACCTCAAAACCAGGTATTTGTTTCCTTAGATGACTTACTAATAGTACCGTCCTCTTTTGTTTCACATTCAGATACTAGCAGAAGTAGCTAAGCATTAATATCGAAAAAACTAAGTTCCTACTACCAGAAGTTAAGCATCTGAGGTATGTTATTTTTCAGAATGGCGTCAAAATAGATACGGATAAATTTGCAACTATTGCAGGATCTCGATCCCGATGTCAATGTGCCAAGTTCCACGATTATTGGGTCTTTCAAACTATTCCGGAAGGTTTATTTCTGAGTTTGCGTTCCTCACAACTCAAATAGCTGATTTATTAAAATCACCCAGGAAATTTCACAAAACGCTGGAAGGTTGATGTACTTTTCTTGGTTATCAAAAAAACGTTAACATCAGCTCCTTTACCAACTATCTCTGATATTACAAAGAAATTTACAGTGCAGTGTGACGCAAGCAATAATGGGATGGGATGCGTATTGACCTAATTAGACGTTGATGATGTAGAACACCCAGTACCTTTTATTAATATTGCAGTGCAGACGAGAGGGAGTTCCTAGATGTTATTCTAGACATAAAAATTAGAACCTATATAGGGCACCCATATACGGTCGACACTGATTAACGAGACCTATTTGTCAAGATGGAGCCTCAAATTTCATAGGTACAGCTTTAATATAGATTATAGGAAGGGATTCCTGAACACCGTGCCTGTTTTCCTTTTTCGTGTGTACAGTGTTTTAATTTCACCTTAGAAATGTGTTACAAAACTAACACGAAACATCAACGCGTTGCCGGAAATTTTAAACAAATTATCAAATATTAGGATAATAAGAGAAATTAGTTGAAACCAGTCCAGGAAATTTCCATAAATAAATCAAACCTTTCCATTAAGTCTAAATGCTTCCCCTTAATAATTACAAATTTTGGGAAAAATGATATTTTATCTAAAGCGTCCTGATGTTTATCAACCAAAGCAATAAATGCTTCCTTTTAAAAGGAAGAAGATTTTTTTATCAAAAATGATATTTAGTCTGCAACAAGCGGACATTTTTCAAACGGTACCTTTTGGTTTTCACTCAAAAAACTACTATCAATACTTAACGTTGAGCGTAAATGTATTTTTTTGATTATTATAAAATATTATACGCCCTTTATATTTGTCAATTCCCTATTATTTATTTATCCCCTATCTATCCCGTTTTAGTTGAGGATCACTGAAGCTTGATAGAACCATATTTGATATTCAATTTCATGTTCAATTACATTTCATGTCATCAAAATAATTACTAATTTGACACAAAAATGTTCCTAGACCATTTCCGCATTATATGTTTGTTCAAAAAGTTGAGTAAAAAAAATAATTTATGGAAATCATTCCTTTGACACACTAAAAGATTTTGTTTGGACACACTTTTAATATAATCATAAAGTATCTGATATCACATACCAACCATCAAGATTTCTACATATTTAGTGTTATATTAAATCAGATTAAATCAAAATTGCACCAGCGGTTTAATTTTTCTAACTAATTTTTAACTTTTTAGCTAATTTTTCTTTCGATGGCGTGGCATTTAATTTTAAATATTTTCTCCCATCTGTGATATAAGGATAGCCCAGTTTTTGAGTGTCCATCCATTTGCAAGCTTGTTACTTTTTTCTGATAATGAAGTTTTTCCATCATTTTTGGCAGAAATGTTATGTAGACTGGAGTATGATAACGTAGAGCAGTGGAGTTCCCGATTTATGTAATTTCTGTTTTCTCACAACTCACAATTTTGCTCACTTCCCGTAGTTCACAATAGTTTCTCATTCGTCTACAATCTATAGTCATATTTTCATATAGTTTCCGTTTCATAAATTTATTCTTATCATAAAACAATTAACAATAATATTTCCTTTACAATCCCCTATTAT
Organism: Diogma glabrata; assembly: GCA_963693315.1. Classification (NCBI taxonomy): domain Eukaryota; kingdom Metazoa; phylum Arthropoda; class Insecta; order Diptera; family Cylindrotomidae; genus Diogma; species Diogma glabrata. The sequence goes on along the minus strand of OY856186.1, from coordinate 455,912,762 downwards.
TGACTCACACTGCGTCTTCACCAGCTTTACTTCACCATACTGCGTAAATTTGAATTCTCCGGGCCCTAACCGTAATTGCCCTGAATGTTTTCAAACCTCAAACAGCTGTGCATATTTGTCCAGTCGTCGCAATAGAAAAAAATTATTATCCTACAATTAGTTATGTATTCGATTTCTTATATGGATATTGTTTATCAATTTATCTTTCCGTTATGGATCTAAGTTTTACTGTAATACTGTTGTAGGCTATTGTTTCGTAACACGTAAACATCATAAAGTCGGTTAAACTTACGTTTAATCTATTTTAATATCTTTTCCCAATGCGTTGGAAATAACTTATTTCGTGAAATCATCTTACAATGTTATGTATTACAAAATAACAAACAGTTTTTTTTGAAACGGAAAATGTACTAACATTTGTTAACATAACATAAATTAATATAAATTTCCTTTCAACAGAAACACTTTCTCGAATTTTTCGATATATAAAATTAGTATAAAAGAGATGAATATACGATTTTGTCTCTCTGATGTTTGGTGTCAATTTCATTCGTGAAGATCAAAATTATGAAGTTTTTTGACTTCACGTTTATGTTCATACATTTAAGTAGTGAAATTTTTAATGAGATTGCAATTTATAATTACTTAGTGTAATTAGTAGAATTTTTGTATTAATTTATTTCCATGGTTCAATTTAAAAAGAAAAAATTTATATGGTCGTGACGTGTAGTTAACTTTAAAGAAACACAGTTACATATAGTCTCTGATTGTCTGATTTTATTCAGCTTCTTTTAATATATAAATCATTTATTCGTCCCTGCATGGAGTATTGCTCTCACATATGGGGTGGAGCCTACATAAGTAGATTAAAATGTCTTGATTCTATACAACGGAAAGCTGTTAAATTGATCGGCAACTCGACTCTTACTAACGAGCTTGATTCCTTGCAACATAGAAGAGACGTCGCTGATTTGACGGTATTTTACAAGTATATTATGGACGAACGGGCGTCTACGGAGATCAAATCGATTTTGCCTGAACCAGCAAACTTCGCGCGTTTCACCAGAGCATCAATAACAGCCCATCTTTTTACGGTTCAAGTGACAAGGTGTAGAACTGTCGCTTTTCAACGCGATTTTTTTAACAGAGTTTCTCATCTCTGGAATGCCTTACCGGCGTGGGTCTTTCCTCATAATTTTAATCCTCAAAACTTTAAGATCAACGTTAATAAATTCCTGAAAGAAAATTGAATAATACTTTCGAACCCTAGTTCCCTAGTTAGCATGGTATCTTCGGATATTCAGAGACGTTGATCTATAACATGACGTTAACACTAAACATGCCTAACATTGAATAAAAAAAAAAAAAAAAAAAGAAAAAAGAAAAATTCTTATTTTTTATATGTCTTCCAAATTCAATTAAATTAAAAAAAAAATAAAAGTTAATGTTTTTCGTTTGGTTTTTTTGTGAAAAATTAAATAGTAACTTTATGAATCGATTTTATTTTTGTGTGAGAAAGTTAATTAGTCTGAAACAAAACCAAACCAAAAAATCAACAGAAAAATATGGAAATAAAATAAGTAGAACAATTTTGTTAAATTAATTACTGTGCATTTTGTTTGTTCCAACTGTAATTGTTAATGGATGAGTAAATTATTGAAACGTCTAATCATCTGGTTGTTTACACACCCCAACAGAAAACCGGTATTAACACTGTATAATTTCTGTTAAAATTGGTGGGATTATAACATATTTTCGTTTCAACAATGAATGTTATATGCTCTCACGTATAATTATTTTCAACTCAACCTTTATATCAAATTTTTTGCTGTTATCACCGTATATTTGACATATTTCAACTCAACATTTATATCAAATTTTTGCTGTTGCTAACGTATATTTTACATATTATCCAACGCAACATTCATATCAAATTTTTACTAGTACTACCGTATTTTAACGCAACATTTCTACAAAACTTTTGCTGTTACCATCGCATTTCAACGCAATATTTATACAGAATTTATTTTATTTTTAACAACCATTGCCTGATTGATTTCAACGTAACATTTATACAAAACTTTGGATATTACTATCGTATATTATTTCAACGAAACATTAGTATCAAAGTTTTACTATTACTACCAGATATTATCCATATTTCAACGCAACATTGATATCAAATTTTTCTGTTACTACTGGATTTCAACCGTATCACACCGCAACATTTGTTTAAAATTATTGGTGCTATTGCTGCCGTATTCCGACCGTATTTCAACACATCAGTATTAGTTATACAATTTTATCCGTGATACTTTACCTGTTGGATTATTCACTGCTGATGGAGGGCTAAGACCTTAAGACGTTGAAGCCTGGAGGATTAAAAATGGGGTGAGTGAACTTGGTTTATTTTAATTACCTTTTTTTTAACGTAGAAGTGTGAATGCGTGTGAAAGGGTGTATCAGTGATTGAATGGGGGCGTGCTTGTCGTTGCGTGTGTGTGTGTGAACTGGCGGTGCGTGTAGCGAGACACATTTAGTCTAAATTGGAAATGATTCTAATCAAAATATTTTTGCTCCGAGGTAATACTTAATATTCCAAATACCTTTTCTTTTATTATATTACCTAAATTTATGAGTTTTATTTTTAAGTAAATCAAAAATCATTCTCGAATAACCTGTAATACCAACAAAAAAAAACACAAATCCTTGTCATGTTTTATGTTTATTAACCATCTTATACATTACCCAGCTGTAAACTACAGATATTGAAACAAACTGGTTTGGACATGTTTGTTTAACTTACAAATAAACTTATAACTTTTTTTCGAATTGTAAATACTTTTTTTTGGAATTACGTATGGTTTTATAAATTTTTTAAAAATTATTAATAAAGACAAAGGGAAATAGTCAATAAAGACTTTCCATACAGCGTGTGACGTTCTCCAGTGCTCTAAGATTTGATTCACGGTGTACCAGCAATGGCAGTGGTTTACGAGCTGTATCATATGGATCAGATGACAGCCATACAACGAAATTTTGATTACTACCACTTGCGATACTTGCTGTGGGTCTTAAAGCTTAATTGTCTTGTTTCGCAGTCTGAATGTGTGGGTGAATGTTAGCATGTATGGAGCGTGAGTGTGTGGGCGTCTGGGAGTGATTGTGGGGGTTGGACGCGCTGATAGTGGTTCTTTCGCAAAAGGGGTCGCCAGAGTCTCCTGTTTTTCACTTGTATTTTTTTTCCATTTCTGTGTATTTTCGTAAATTGCGTACATTTCTGCATTTGTGTTGAAGCAGCAGGTAAAAATCTTTCAAATCCACGATGGCTGAGCTTTAGTCGTTAAGGCGTTAAATTACTCTAGGTACGCATCCTGCTATGCTATTCTCATTGGTTCGCCAATGAGATAGCTCTTTATTACAGAAATCAACAGTTCTCCTAGTTTTACAAGCAACTTAAAAGAGAATTTTGCAGATATCAGAACACTACATTAGTAATTTATGTTCCTGTCAGTAAGTTATTAAAAGCAAGGAAAAACATATCCCGATGGGAGAAACGCTGCCATAAATATTCACAAGTAGCTTAACCGAAATCTAATTAATATCAATTTCAATAATTACTTAGTTATTTTTAGGGTTCCGTACTTTGAAAAAGTAAAAACCGTACCCTATTGGTGAGACTTCGGTGTTCGTCTGAATTTCTACATAATCGATTTACTCACAAACTATAAGTGCTATCAACTTTAAATTTACTACAGTTATAAAATGTATTTGTTTAAACAAAACAAAAAAATTTAGTCTACCCCTACTCAAAACAAAAAATTTCAAATATTTGTTTTTATCTGTATTTTATAGACATAGAAGCAGATAGTAGAGCAAAAGTTTTTTTCAAGGAAGTTTGATTTAGAAAAATCGAAAAAGATTCAAATATTTAAAAAAAAAACATCAATAAACTATCAACTGCTTAGTTTTTGAGCTATTATTAAAAGCTAGAGTTGGGTTTCCTGTCCCCGAGTACAAATTTCGAAAAAAAATATTTTTGATCTTGTCAAGTGGGGTGTCATATGAAAGGTGATTTTTTTTGTAGTGCAAAACTTTGTAGCTTTCGAAAACGCAGTTTTCGACTTATTTTCGAAAAGATAAAAAAGACTTATTTTCCCCTCCCTTTTATCAACAAACATTACAAAAGAAAAAATTTAAAAAAAATTCACGGGTGTAAATAAAAACTGAAATTTTTTTTTGGTTGTTATAATTTTAAATGTTCATTGCCAATGGAAATTACTCAATAGTTATCCCAGATGGATTCTGAATCATTTAGACATATAGCCATACTATTTGATCAAGTGATACTCTGTCTGACTGAATAAATAAAACAAACAATATCATGGCATCATTAAGAACTACTACGTATCACGTAACTAATCTTTATCGTTTTAAAAAAGGAAACATTTAAATTTGAATAACAGAAAATTGCATTGCATTAAGTATTAAATGATGCGACCATTTTAATCTACGCATCTGTTTAATCTATCCTGCGATGAAATAAGGATATATGTGCATAAGCTTGTAATATACCCACGTTTAAACGTTAATCCTTTATAAGTATATCTATGAGTTTTCATATAAAAAATATGTTAACAATCTGTATATACTTGTCCTCATTTTGTTTATCCGAATAAAACAATAAACGCAAAGAAAAAAAAACGAATTTCGAAACACAAATTTGTTGATAGATAACTCGTGCTTAGAAGAAAATATAGTAAAAATCCAAACAAAATTGGAAAAGTTTACTTTGATTTTTTCGAAAAGGAAAACATGTAGCTTTTGATATGAAAAAGTTTGTCAGGATATCTTAAGACGAGCGAAATTGTGTGGGCTCGTTTTTATTAGATAAAAATTTTTTTTTTAGCTTTGATAACATTTTATCATGTTTGTTTGAATTTTTATCGAATTATGTATTTTTTTATGCTGTTTATTCTTGGCTTTAATAAATTGGTTTATGATGATATAATAGAATTTTAAAAATAAAGTGAAGTTCTCTTTAATAAATAAGTGTGTGAGTGCATTAATTTCTTTTTATTTAAACATAGAATTTATAAAATCAATAAATATTTAGAGTTTTTAACATTTATAGGTTTTCCAACGATTACTGCTATAAATATTATATTTCATTCCTAAACAAAAAGATTTTCTTTTCTTATCATAATCATAAAATTTTCTTAAAGAATTTCAATTTTCATTTCTCGATATTTTACTAACTATTCTTGGAAAATCTATTTCTTTTCAAACCATAGATAAAGGAAAATGTGAATAAAATGATAAATTTTTCTTTGAAATATAAGTGGGAAATTTTTTATTGTATTTAAGTTTTTCAAAATTAAAAAGAAGAAAGAATACACGAAAAATAAATGTAATATGTTTGATAAATTTTTCTAAGAAGAATGTCTTTTATTTTAAAATTATGATTAAGATTAATGGTATCCGTAGAGAAATTATTTTGCTTGTGCTTTTGTGCTATTTTTCTTAGTAAATTTTTATTTTTAATTTAGATTTTGGAATTGTTTTGTTTAATTTAAATTTATTTTTTGTTGTTGTTTATTGTTATTTTAAAATGCTTTGATGTGGTTACGTAGATACCAATTAGTTGAAACCCTAGTCTCTATAAATTTCTCAAAACTCTGAGAATTGAAGACTGGAGCTAGAGTTTTGCAATTTCATAACATTAAATACAGTTATAGTTACCTGAAACTTTCCAGCCAATAAATCGGTACCGCAAATTTCATTTTTACGATCTCAACCAAATTTGTTAGAGTTATTCGAAAGTTGCAAGCCGAAAACAAATAATGCAGATTAAATTACTTTAGAAAAATAAAAAAATATCAACTGAAAAATTGATTGATGATTAATGGTCCACAGTAATCTAAACCCGACAGCAATACTCCATACAGTGACAAATAGGACTTATAAAGGTGGATTTATTGATACGGAGTGAAATATTTTTTGCATCTTTTGAGAAGGCCGAGTTTTTTTCACTTATCAATAGCTTTTTCAAGAATGTACATGCATATATAGGATAGGATTTGTAGAAAATGTTGGTAGGTGCAAGTTGTTATGTAGACTGGAGTATGATAACGTAGAGCAGTAACGTTCCCGATTTATATAATGTCTGTTTTCTCATGAATCACAATTTTGCTTACCACGCGTAGTTCATAATATTTTCTCATTCGTCCACAATCTATAGTCATATTTTCATATAGTTTCCGTAACACAAATTTGTTCTTAGCATAAAACAATTAACCATAATATTTTATTTTACAATCCCCTAATATTGGTTCATACTGCGTTTTCATCTGCATATTTGTCCAATCGACTCAATAGCTAAAAATTATTATCCTACAATCGGTTTTGTACTTGTCTTCGAAACGTATTATATTTCTTATATGGGTATTTTTATCAATTTCTCTTTCCGTTATAGATCTGAATTTTACTGTAATACTGTTGTAAGCTGTTATTTCATAATACATAAACATCATAAAGTCGGTTAAACTTGCGTTTAATCCATTCTAATATATTAATATTTCTTCCCAATGCGTTGGAAATAACTTATTTCGTGAAATCATCTTACAATTTTATGTATTACAAAATATCAATCAGTATTTTTTTTACGGAAAATGTACTAACATTATCTTGCATATTTCCCCTACTACGAAATTGTTAGCGATATTTTCGATATTAAATTACTATATAAGAGATGACTATACGGTCTTTTATCTCTTTTAGTCTCATATAATTGTTTCCATTTAGTAGTTCGATGACAATAATTTTGACGTCTACAACAAGTTTTTTTTGTTCGGACACGAGATTTGATATGGAATAATGATATTAACCATTTTCTTTTGCTGGATAATCATCTTTCTTGGGATTAATTGTTTGTCAGGGAGTAGACGGAAGTGTGGACAAGCCAATAAAACGAGGTTAAGGTCGTGCCAGATTAGCAAATCATCTCACCAACCATCAAGGGTATAGATTTTTTTTTACTATTTAATATCAGAAAATTGTGTACATGTAAAATGGCGATCGATGTTTGATGCGATTCTGCCTCATATTGACCAAATAATTATTGTGTGCAATACTATTGAGTGATTAAAATTACCTATTAATACGGCATATAATAAACTAACTAAATGTTCAAGTGAATTTAACCTGAACTGTTAGCAAAATCCGAGATATGTCAAAATGGCGATCTAGGTGGACTAGACTTTTTTTCTCGGTCGTGGTGATAATCATTGTACATAAGGCAAATTTTCCGTAAAATATTTTTTCTTATCGAACAAAATTAATACTGTTAAATAATAATCCGGCGCATAATAAAACTAACCGAGTTTAGTACGTAATAATTTTTCATGTGATATGTATATTGCTGACTTTCCGTGTGATCCCAAATAGCGATATAAGAGATTAAGCTCCGTTCTGACTGTGATACTAATATTGAGTTATAAAAATCCCAAACTTAAATTAGTCAAATAAACTGCTAGTCGTTAAAATTAATTTATTAATATTAAGAATCTGTGCATGTTATATTAGATAAATTTATAGAACAGTTTTACGATGAGTCTTATCAAAATAAAAAGAGAAACAAACAAAAAATTAATATTCTAGGGCATGTTAAATTAGCTAAATTTATAGAACAATTTTACAATAAATCATTAATAATTAACATAATTAGGAAAATTTGTAGTATAATCCTATTGGAACTATTCGTGAATGTATTTGTCTGCCAAAATAATATTCTATTTAAATCATTCCTTGTTGGGAAAAAAAAGATAATGTATGTGTATAACGAGTTCGAACAGTAGCTCTTAAGCTAATTAATTATATAATATGTTTAATACAATAAAATGGCATAAATTGGAATAAAGGTGTTTGCGCATTTTTTTTATAAATAAAACATGAAGGAAATAAAAATAAATTATTTCAATAAATCGAAAAGAAACAAATAGTTGATTCTGATCAAACCTACGCTAGAGAGAAAACAGTGAAATTTGCACTCCAATCAGTGAGGACTTCGTCATCCATTTGGGGAATATTTCCTCGATTACCATTTACCACCGCATCAGCAACCGTAGGGAAGGACAATTATCCTAATATTCGCGTGAAACAAAAAAAAGCTTTTGATAATATCCAGCATCCGAAGAGTTTGATTAGCTGCAGATAATGAAGGGATGAGGAGCAGGGATTGAACACTACTGTGGGTTTTTATCAGCTATCGTCCTAAGTATTTAGGATGCAACTTTCCTATCATATTTATACAATATTGCTCTACGATTTTATCAGCGATCAACATTTATACATTCTTTTTATCAGAAATTTCCTGGGATATTTCAACGCAACATTTATATCAAATTTTTGCTATTACTACCGTATTTCAACCGTATCACAACGCAACATTTAAGTATTATTTATGCAATTTTGGCAATGACACCTTGCCTATGGGATTTCTTGCCGCTGATGGAGGGCTAAGACCTTAAGACTTTGAAGCCTGGAGGATATAATCATGGGGTGAGCGATTTTTGTTTATTTTATTTACTTTTTTTAACGTAGAGGTGTGAATGCGTGTGAAAGGGTGTACAAGTGATTGAATGGGGGCTTGCTTGTCGATGCGTGTGTGTGTGTGAGCTGGCGATGCGTGTAGCGAGACACATTCAGTCTAAATTGGAAATGATTATGATCAAAATACTTTTGCTCCGAGGTAATACTTAGTTTTCCAAATACCTTTTCTTTTTACTATATTAAATTTTATTACCTAAATTTATTAATTTATATTTTTAAGTAATTAAAAAAATCAATTCCAAATAATATGAAAACCAAACAAAAAAAAACCCAAATTCTTGTCATGTTTTATATTTATTAACCGTATTACACATTAACCAACTGTAAACAGGTATTTGGTTAAATTGGTTTTGAAATATTTATTTGACTTACAATTGAATTATAACATTTTTTTTGAGCGGTAAATAACTTTTTTTTGGTAAATTATGGTGATTGCGTATGGTTTTATAAATTTTGGAAATGTATTAGTAAAACACAAAGAGATAAACAATGAAGACTTTCAATATAGCGTGTGACGTTCTCCCGTGCTCTAGGATTTGATTCTCGGTTTACCAGTAATGGCAGTGGTTTACGAACTGTATCAGATTGATCATATGGCACCAATGCAACTTCTTTTTAATTGCTACCATCTATGGTACTTGCTGCGGGTCTCTGAGCTTAATGGTCTTGCTTCGCAGTCTGAGTGTGTGGGTGAATGTTAGTGTGTATGTAGCGTGAGTGTGTGGGCGTATGGGAATGATTGTGGGGGTTGGACGTGCTGTTCGCGGGTCGCCAGAGTCTCATTTTCTCACTTGTTTTTGTTTTCCCATTTCTGTATATTCTCGTAAATTGCGTACATTTCTGTATTTGTGTTGAAGCAGCAGGTAATAATCTATCAAATCCACGATGACTGAGCTTTAGTCGTTACGGCGTTAAAAAACTCTAGGTACGCAGCCTGCTATGCCGCTTCATTGGTTCGCCAATGAAGGCTCTTCATTACAAAGTTCCTTTGAAAATGTTTATATATGAATAATAAAGGGAATGTTGTCCAGAACATAACTTTGTTGGTATTTAACCCCTTTTAAATGTTTCGACAATTTTGGGTTTGAAATAAAGATCTTTCAGATTAATTCCTGAAGAGTTAATGAAGGAGGAATTAATTTATTGATACTAAAACATTTTAGTAAAACAAAATTTATATTATATTATTATTATATTTTTATTTTATTTTTATATTTATTTTTACTCGGATAATAGACCTACTTAGTTCCTGACATTCTTAGGTCAAAGTAGTGAATTGCTTTATTTGTTTTGATAATTAATTTTTTGATGGTACAATTTAAAGTATCAAAACCTTTAGGTGGATAAGACCAATATTTTATTCCTACACATTTAAAGTTACAAGTTTCTAAACAGTTTAAAGCAAATCGTAGACTTATTTTGGATTTTAAAGTTGTAAATTGGCAGGAGCTCAGATATATCTTTAATTCAAAGATTTCTGCTTCTAATTTCTCAGAAATAATACACATGGGTATGCGCAGGTTTATTCCAATATATGGTTTCGAAAACTAATCTATGCATAAATATGCCTTCAAAAGCCATGGATTCCGAGTAAATGTGAAGAAGCAATGAATTTTTGAAAAAATGCTTTTCAAAAATATAATCAAAACAAAACTGATGAACTCCTTAGATTATACCGAAGAGAAAGAAATAGAAGTGGAAAACTAATAAATGTAGAGAAAATCTATTTATTACGAAAAGAGCTACTACATATGCTGAGCACCCAGGTGGTTCATTCAATGTTTATAAAGTCATTAACAGAACCGTATTTTCCATCTAAACAACTTCCTGTAGTTTCTAACAAAATGGGGCGGATGCGGATCATTTCTCGTAGAAATATAATCCGGAAAATGCTTTTACAAATTAATACTATGTAATGAAGAGCTTTCTCATTGGCGAACCAATGAGAATGGCATAGCAGGATGCGTACCTTGAGTAATTTTACGCCTTAACGACTTAAGCTCAGTCCTCGTGGATTTGATGGAGTAATACCTGCTGCTTCAACACAAATGCAGAAATGTACGCAATTTACGAAAAGTTACAGAAATGGAAAAAAAATGCAAGTGGAAAATGGAGACTCTGGCAACCCCGTTTGCGAAAGACCTACGATAAGCGCGTCCAACCCACACAATCATTCCCAGTCGCCCACACACTCACGCTTCATGCATCCTAACAATCACCAACACATTCAGACTGCGAAGCAAGACACTTAAGCTTTAAGACCCACCGCAAGTATCGCAAGTGATAGTTATCACTATTTCGTTGTATGGCTGTCATCTGACCCATATGATACAGCTCGTGCACCACCGCCATCGCTGGTACACAGTGAATCAGATCCTAGAGCACTGGAGAACGTCGCACGCTATATTGAAAGTCTTCATTGATTATTTCCCTTTTTCTTTATTAATAACATTTTTTTTTAAAATTTATAAAACTATAAGTAATTCCCAAAAAAAATATTTACAACTCAAAAAAGTTATAAGTTTACTTGTAAGTTAAGCAAACATGTCCAAACCAGTTTGTTTCAATACCTGTAGTTTACTGTTGGTTAATGTATTATATAATTAATAAACCTAAAACCTGACAAGAATTTGGTTTTCCACTTTTTTTTGTAATATAGGTTAATTGAGAATGATTCTTGGTTTACTTAAAAATATAAATTCATAAATTTAGGCGCTATAATAAACGAAAAGGTATTTGGTTATTTACGAGACGTTACCTCGAGTCAAAAAAAATATTTTGATTAAAATTATTTCCAATTCAGACTACATGCATCTTGCTACGCGCATCGCCAGCTCACACACACACACGCAACGACAGGCAAGCCCCAATTCAATCACTTGCACACCCTTTCACACACATTCACACCTCTATAAAAAAGTAAATAAAATAATCAAGTTCGCTCACCCCATGTTTAAATCCTCCCGAATTCCAAGTATTACGGCCTTAGCCCTCCATCAGTGATGAACAATCCAACAGGTAAAGTATCAAGAAGATTGAATATCAATGTTGAGTTGAACCTTAGTAGCAATCACACCAAAATTGAATATTGGTTGAAATATGTAAAATGTACGATAGCCACAGAAAAAATTTGATATAGATGATACGTTTCAATACGCACAATTTACGGCAGGAATAGTAAAACTTTGATGTAAATGTTGATTTGAAATATGTAGTAACAGCCAGAAATTTATAAAAAATTTTGGGTTGAAATTCGGTTGTAATACGGTAGCAGTCGCCAAAAATTTTATATAACTGTTGCGTTGAAATAGCACAAAAAATTTTATACAAAGGTTGCGTTGAAATGTATTTGAAATAAGGTAATAATAGCAAAAAGTTGACATCAAAGCTGCGTTGCAGTATGATTTAAATACGTTAGTAACAGCAAAAATTTCAATTAAATATTGCGTTGAAATATCTTTGAAATACGTTAGTAACAGCAAAAATTTCAATTAAATGTTGCGTTGAAATATATTTAAAACACAGTAGTAACAGCCAAAAATTTCAATTAAATGTTGCGTTGAAATATATTTGAAATAAGGTAATAATAGCACAAAGTTGACATCAAAGTTCCGTTGTAGTAACACCAAAATTGTATCTAACTGATGTGTTGAATTTCGGTAGCAATAGGGCGTCGCAATAACTAAGGCAATGGTTGTCCAAAAATAGTATAGCTATAATATGAATCCAGAATGGTAATTTGGATAATGGGATGATAATTTGATGAATGACTATGTAATGAGCCTTTCTCGTTGTACACTAAACTCCTGGACACAGCGAACCTTCGCAAGTAAATTTACACCACCAAACTATGTTTCCTTGACTCTTTATTATTTTGCACAGGTACATATATAACAGGGCTTACATCACTCGTAAGTAATTAATAATCTATACAGGCTCATAATAAATTACTTTTTTTTCAGTCATACAATAAACTTGCTATAATTTATTTATTCGTTTTACATGAAATACTAATGGACAGTTTGTAGCTTGGCTAATCACAATGAAAGCAAGAATATGGTTCTTAGCCTCTTTAATATTTCACAAAGAAAAATATAATTAACAGTTCTAATTCACTATTAGATAATTACACAACAAAAAAAAACCAGACTATAATCTAAGCAAGCCAGTAATTACTGTTCTTTTACTCACTAATACTAAACATACTAAAACTTATTTTAAATCATAACGAAAGCAAGAATAAGGTTCTTAGCCTCTTTAATAGTTCACATAAAAAATATAATTAACAGTTCTAATACACTAGTAGATAATTACACAAAAAAAACTAGGCCATAATTTAAGCATGCTATTAACTTTGAATATTTAATAAATTACTGTTCGGTACTCACAAAAACATACTAAAATTTATTTATTGAATTTACCTGGAGTACTGATAAGCAGTTTGTAAATTGGCTAATCATGCTAATCATACGAAAGCAAAACTTTACTTCTTAGTCTCTAAGATTTCACACGAATCATAAAAAAAAATATTTCACTAATTCTACGACACTAGTAGGTAATTACGAAGCCTAATAATCAACTATGCATGCTCATACACATAAATGTTCACGTATATCATATATCACGATTACCGTCATCACGGATTATGAAACGGATAAAACAGTTAAAGAAAAAAAAACAGGTTAGTACCCCGCATCTCGAATAATCATCCAACGATCGCCATCTGAGATGTAAATAACCAAAATTTTCCTTCGAACATTGCGTTTGTTTCAATACGATATTTATTAACGGAGGTAAAACGATAAAAAAAAATCGATTAATCTGACCGTGTAGGTCATACAAAGGTCTCGTCGCAGCTCTCTGATATCTAAACCCGCTTAACATGATACGTCTGGATGACACTATTAACAAACAAATATAATTTTTTTTAAATAATTTAAATTCTCACTTGTGGCACTTATAATGACACAAAAACACATATATATCTTTTTTTGTTGGTTTGGTGGTTAGGTGGTTTGTTTAAATTTCTTATTTTATGTTATTCACATATTTTAAGACCACACTATTTTTCAAAACATTTTCTAATTAATTAAAGCGCACCAACTTTACACGGAATAAAATCTCCATTTTTGTTTATATCTGTTTTCTCTGACAGTAACATAATAAGAATACAATCAGATAATGATTAACAACCGAGACTAAGATACTGAGATAGTTTATTCATCTCTTTTTATAATAACCTTTAACTTCGAAAAATTCGAAAAAAGTGGTTCTGATGCAAGGAAATTAATTTACATTATGTAAATAAATGCTAGGACCTTTTTTCGTTAAAACAAAACTGTTTGTTATTTTGTAATACATAACATTGTAAGACAATTTAACGAAATAAATTATTTCCAACACACTTGTAAGAAATATCAATGTATTAGAATGGGTTAAACGTGTAGTGCAAAATTTCTTCACGTACACTACTATGTTAAAGTGTAGTGCAAATTTTGTATAACACTACTATATAATATTAACAACGCTACGCGATTGTGGTGAAGATGTTGTTTTAAATAATGGATTCACAACACTACTTTAATTAAACTGTTTGTATTTATTTAATTTTTACATAAATGTACAATTATTTGGTATGTTATAGTCACTTATAATATGATTTATTTGTTACTACAAACTCAATTATGGTTATAGTCTAGTACTTATTAATAATTGCCTCTTATTGGGTGGAAAAGACAGTAATTATTGCTTTTTTCACTTAATCTTAACAAATTGTAATTAATTTCTTTTCAGTAAAGATAATCGAGAACTTTACTTCACTCGTTGACTGATATTTTAAACAATTTTACTTAAGGGTGTATTGTGGATTGACCGCCCAAAACCCTTTTGTTAACTCACTTGTTTTTAATAATAACTAAAATAATAATTGATTAATTGGTTTTTTCACGACTAAATTAATTAATTTCTGTAAAACGACTGAATTGATTTTTTGAATTTTTTAGAACGACCGTGTTAATAATTTGTGTAAAGAAAACTCCGGTAATTGTCTGAACACTGACTGCCTTGATTATTGATTAAAATATTATTTTTATAATTAAAAAATGATTACGCGTTGGGAATTGATTTTTAAATTGATATTGGTATTGCAATGAAAACGACCCACTGACCATATTTTAGTTTTTTATTATTTAAAAATTATGCAATGTAATTTCGCGAATTAAGCGCTTATTTTAATTTTAATAAATATTTAGGTTTTTAACGCGGAAATATTGTTTTAATAAAATTGGAATAAATGTACGGTTGTGAAATTTCGATATATAATTGAGAACGATTGAAAATGGAAAACTAGAGTTTAGGTCAGTGTTGCGTTTTTGTTGGACTATTTATTTTGAATTTATATTTGGATATTGAGGAATGTTATTAAATAATTTGGAATATTCAGAGATACTAGATTCGAAATTTATAAGAATGTTAGCGAGATGTTAGTTTGGGAGTTTAGGTGTTTGGATATTTGTTTGCAGGTACTACATTCCTCCCTCCCACGGAAAAAATTTTGTGTTTATCGTTAAAGGAGTTAAAAGGAAAGCTAGGTAGAATAGTTGAAGATAAACACAAAATTTTACCAAGGTATGAATAGAAAAAGACTTGCTATTACAAAAAGGATTAGAATAGTGATTTGATAAGAGAGATGGTACAAATATACCTGTCATTATTATTTAAAAAAAAACGAAAAAGAAAACAAGCATGTTTACTAGAATTCCGCTGAGAGATTGTAATAGTTTTAATAATAAAACAAACGATTTGGATCAAGAATTCTGGATTTGTTTGTAAATCAAGTTAAATTTGGATACTTCAATAATTTTATAAAGATAAAAATTTAAAATATGACGCTTAGAACTTTTAGCTGCGTTTAATTGCTATGCTTTTTATTTTTGTTGTGGTAAAAAGATGATACAGAGTTATGGGTAGGAATAATGTTAATGATAATTGATGAGTTAAAGATATTCGGATCGTTTAGAAGGTTGTATAAGAAAATTTGAAATTCGTACATGGGTCAATTAGAAAGGCTAATATAAAATGTTTATAATTAATTTAAGTAGTAAAGTTATTCTGTGAATATAATCTCAACTTAATAGAAACAGAAATGCGAATCTTGATTTTTGTTTTAGTTTAAAAATTACTGTTTGTTAAGTCGCGAACTGATGATATTGCCATTATGATAAAATTGCTAAATCTAGTATGATAAATCTTATATTAAACGTTCAAATAGATATTGCGTTAGCTAGTATTGATTAAAAATAGTATTAATACGTAGATTATGAATTACTTAAAAATAATATAGTTTCCGGAGTTATCGATTTTATATTTATCGTATTTATACTAATAGAACTATTCTGGTTTAGTAAATTCCGATTTACTGTTTTCTTTGTAATTGTGAAAATTAATTAATACGTGGTAAGCCGTAATTAAATATTGATTAAATAAGAAATTGATATTTGAAATACAAAGACTTAAAAATATATACCTTAATATTAAATGTTTCTCTAAGTCTAAAAATATGAACATATGACCATTGATTCTTATCTTATTGATTTTTCTTTTGTTTGTTTAAATGATCATTATAGTAAAGAAAAAAAAATTTAGTAAAAATTCAAAATCTTTTATAAAAAATTGCATACGGTTCTTAAAAAAAAATGATTGCCGACTTATTACTGTATAATTATATAAATTTTAAAAATGAAATTGGAGATTTTTCATTTTTTAAACGACCTTTATTAATTGGAGATGCCATATTTATATTATGAATGATAAAATTTGATGAACTTGAAAATGCAAATTGCAAATATGTTAATTGTTTTTATTTATTTTAAAAATGTTTTTTTTTTCCTTTTTATTTAGATTAAATGCATTTTGTTTTTGTTTCCTATGTTTTGATGGGGGTCAAATTCTTTTTGTTTTGACATTAGGATTATTTGTTTATTATTATTGTAAAACTATTTTCAATGACAGAAATTTGTAAAAAAAAGTTTTTAAAGAAATGGTTTTCTTTTCGCAATATGTATTTCTGAATAATAAATTCAGCTATTCTTGTTTTATTATAAGAATAAAATGAGTTCAACAATTTTGTTTATTTGAAATGAATTTTGCTAATTAAATTTGATAATTACATAGGTTATGAAAAATGAAGACTTAGTAATAGTAAATAAAAATAGTAGTAAAGTATTTGTTTTTGTTTCCGTTAAAAATTATGTTTTGATTGGAAAATTGATAGCTTGCGTATCTTAAAATTATTGTCTTAATATAATATGTATTTTATGGTAATGGTTATTTAAGATTAATGATTTTAGAATTATTATGTTTATTTATTGTACTGATTATTGATCGGAATCAGTATTGGTAATAAGATTATTGTTTTTCGATTATTATGTTTCTTGTATATTGTATAAATTATAAGTATTAATTGTTTAGATTTGACTTATGCTAAAGGCTAGTATTAGGTTTAGGATAAGTTGGTACGATTGGCTTATGGTTTAAGTTAATATTGGGTTTAGGATAGGTTTGTTGATTGGGTTATGGCTTAAGTATTAGGTTTGTTTGATTAACTTGTGGTTTAGATTAGTATTATGTTTAGGATAAGATGATTTGGTTTACCTATGCTTTAGGTTGGTTTAAGCGGAATTTGATATTTTTTAGAAAGCTGTTGTTTTTAAAAATGTGGAAATTTTATCGTTAGAAAGTAATTTTGAAGGAAAGTTATTTCCAATTTGATTTATGTGTTTGATTAATAAATATGTATTGTCCTGAACAACGGTTATGTAAATTTTTGCAATGAAGTTGAAAACTTCTCCGTTGTCGAATATGATTTTACGAGATGCTAGTAGTAAATTCTTGGAAAAACAGACAGGAAATTTTTGGAATAGATTTTCAAGCCAATTAACTGAATTAGACGAAAACGAATGAAATTGTATTATATTGGTTATAATCGGAAGTGTAAGTTGTAAGGCAGTAGTTTTCTTGACATAAATACATGAAAGGCTAAGATATAGTAGAATTGACTTCAACAGTTTGGAAAGTTGCAATGGACAGTGTATCCAATTTTCAATACGTCTGGGTCTTTTTTTGTCGCAGTTGCTTACAGTTATTTTGTTATTAAAGTCATGGTAATTTATCGTAGCAGACTGGTTCAACGTTTTAAGCTTAATCGAATGTTGGTCGGTTTTATTTTTTCGAACTTTAATATTTGTGTTAATCGTTTTAGATATACTTCGGCGGCTTTGTAATTTGATATTTGGTTTTTTGTTTGACGGTTTCTTTTCGACTACCAAAGTTGAAGGCAGATATTGAATTTTCTTAGCACTGATTGGGTTTGCTGGTTTCTGGACTTTGTTTTTGTGAAAAATAGAATTATTATGGAATTTCGATGTGGTCGTTGAAGACAAATATTGATTTTTCTTAGAACTGATTATTGGTTTCTGGAATCTACTTTCATTACGATTAGAATTAGTTTGATATTTCAAAGTGGTAGTTAGTAGCTTATGGTGCGTATAATTTTTAGTGTTTTTTAATTTTACTGGTATTGATGAAATTTGCGTTGTGCTTGAAATTTTTATAGGAATATGCATTAAGTTTCGGGACATGTTTTGTTTTAGAACTTCGGAATACAGAATTGGCGTTGAAATAATTTTTGATTTAATTTGTGATTTGTCTGAGTTATTGTCGGGCGTATTTGACCTAGTTTTGTTAGTCGGAAATTTTTGGCTACTATGTGTATCTGATAAAGATAACAGAGCATTTTCTGTAATAGTGTTTACTAGGGATGTTGAATTGGGCTTTAAAATTTGAACGTTTTCTGTAAGATTGTTTACGAAAAGGGTTGGATCGAGCTCTGTAATTTGAGTTGAGTCAGTTGGAGTTTTCTGGATACTTTGGTTGACTGATATGGATAGTGTATTTGCTATCAACACGCCAGGACTTACTTCTTTAGCCATGGTAATTGTCGCTTCATTCGGGACGTTTGAGTCGTCTATCTGTTTTATTTTCTTTGGTCCGGCTGGTATGATATTGCATTTAGTTTCATCACTAAGTATATTTCCGTTTGTTTTAATTTCTTTAGTCGTCTATCTGTTTTATTTTCTTTGGTCCGGCTGGTATGATATTGCATTTAGTTTCATCACTAAGTATATTTCCGTTTGTTTTAATTTCTTTAGTGGGTGAAAGTTTTGTATTTTCCGTTCCTGAGTACTCGAGTGAGATATCCTTGGTTCTCTTCGATGATATGGGTTGATGTGCCATTGAATGACTAATATCATGAGATTGTATGGTAGATTGTGATGCCATAAAAGATGGGCTTGAATTTAGACTTTGTGACATCGCATCTGATCTCACATCAGACTGATGTGATCTTGTAGAAACATTCGATTCAGAATTCTGTGAACGTGAAGCATTATCAGCATAACCATGTGGAAAAGTTGGAGATAAACTTGTTTCAATATTTTCTGGATTTAAGTAATTTAGGTCGTCTGTGTTAATATTAATAAACGGAATGTCTGTATACGTATCGGTAACAGGAAAATTATTTGACAAGGAAGTACTAGACGGGTTAAAATGTAATGTAGATGCAGCCGTTTTTTGTGCGGTCACTGATGCAGGCTCTATATCAGAATTGTCCGATAAATTTAGTTTTGTGTTTTGTAAACATTTTGAAAATGGTGTCGGGGCTTCAGAGTTTATATTGAAATTTGATTCTGCTATATGAGAAATGTTGATCCATCATATAAGGTGGAATGTGTGGTGAACTACTGGAGTTACTGTCAGTTGTACTATAAGGATTAGGCATATTTTCTACTTGTGGCTGTAAATATGAATAAGAGGGTAAATGGGATTGTAGTTTTTCATGGTAGTCTGATACTGAAGGAAATGTTAGATGTTGCGTAGGATTAGATAGGTTTGGTTTAAGAATATGTAAAGCCTGGACCTTACAAATTAAAATAATAGATGCTTAGGCATCTATTTATCCAAGGGTTTTATATTTAAACATTCCAAATATGATACATGAATAAGCGGACTAAACCATGCGTGGACTCTACCGCGGAAAAATCTCTAATACACAAAACTACTTTAGCAGACCATTAGGTCTAAAACAATAATTTAAATCAAATTCAAAGAATATAAACAAAAGGACATAAAAATACCTTAATTAATTATGCTGGCTGCAGGATGTTTGTGGTTGTTTTGATCGTTGTATGTCGCTTATACCTAATTCCTTATGCGCTGGTACACTTCAATATTCTTTTGCCTTTCAAAACCTTTTTCTACAGCTTGCACTAGATGATGGTCTTCCATATGCGTTTTTATCCATTTGTTGTTTAAGAATTTTGATACGGTAATCTTAATTTCACCTATTTTAATCTCCATATAGAAGATGCGTAGTGCTTTCATCAAATCTTCACATAAACACAGAATTTTGTTTAATCACAATTTTTTTTCTTTTTAATCAGATTCAAATATAAATATTTTTTTCTTATCTTTTACATATACATATCGAAAAATTAATATAATTTACGTTCATGATAAAACTTGATCACATTTTCTTTTTTTCAATTTTCATTTTTGTTTCAATTTATACTATTAACGTTAAAACAAACTAAACTCAGTAAGAAAGACAGTTTTCTTAAAGATGCGTAACCGCATCCTCGAATGACTTCGATATTTAATTTATTCCTGAAAATCACAACCGCGACTGCCAATTTTGAGTTTTATTTTTTATTTTAATTTTATGTTTAAATTTTGCGATTTAAAAATCGTAACCGAACTTTTTAAGTTTTAACATGATTTTGTAGATAAAATCATACTGACCATAATAATCAAAAATGCTTTGTTTAAATAATCTAAACGAAGGGGAGCGAAGGAGATGACCATTCAAAAAATTTGTATATTTCTTTCTGTCGTTCTAGTTTTTCAAACAAAGAAATTTAATCGGTTTTTTTTTCTAGAACGAGATCGTCAACCAATTATAAAAAAAAGAAAGAAGGATCAACAACATATAATTCGAGTTTGTTTTGTTTTCAGTTATTAAAGATTATAGAGAAAACGAAATAACAATAACCACGAAATGCAACAATTTATTAAGAGTTTATTCAAACAGATGATGATGAGATTGTGTCTGATAGCATCAACAAAAAAATGAAAAATGCAACCACAACTACATGAGTTTTATTTTTTTGTTTGATGAAAACAAAGTAGAAGAATGTTTACGAATTCAAGCAATGTTAATTGTGAGACTGATAGTTTTGTTAATAGAAATTGATACTGAATCAACACGACGTGTTGTTGTAGCAACGCGATTAATTAATGGTTTTGATACTGGTTCATTGTGTAATGTATTTTTGTTGAACTAAGTTGCTGTTTCATGTAGTTACGGATGTTAAACTGAAGATTACCAAGTAGTGAGTTTATAAGGGAGAGAAGAAATAGAACAGTGTGGCGACTGAAGAAAATGTATCCTTGACTGTTCGTTGACCGTTAAATCTCACTACCAAGGCATACATTTCCTTCAGTCTACCAATACAGAACCTGAACTCGTTCTGGAGTAGGGTGCAGACTCTCTCATAAATACTACTGGTTAGATAATTCCTCCGATTGCGGCATAACAGACAATTTCCTGAACCGATATCAAACAAGCATTCAACAGTGAAATGCTTTTTGTGAAGATTAAGGAAAGAAAAATATGTAGCAATCACCATTATTTACCGATACTAGGTATACGAATTGATGAGTCGAGTGCCTCTCCCAAGACAACCAGATGCTTAGCATTTTTGCATGTCGCTAAATGATGAAAGAAAGTAAGCATTGTAGATGTTGAGTAACCATGATGAAAAATAAAGATGTTTAGAATTACTGATGTTGTATATCCATTATAAAAGAGTTGTGAATTATAGATGTTTCAAAAAAAAAATTGGTTTATTTATGTTGACTTAATGACTATTGCATCCAAATTCTTGAGTGTAGAACGCCAGAGTTTCGTTGATCAGCTGCATTAATGATATCGTGTAAACTGTCATGTC
Source organism: Diogma glabrata (assembly GCA_963693315.1). Lineage (NCBI taxonomy): Eukaryota > Metazoa > Arthropoda > Insecta > Diptera > Cylindrotomidae > Diogma > Diogma glabrata. The sequence continues at coordinate 455,891,088 of OY856186.1, read as the reverse complement.
TCGCTGTAAAAGTTCCCCAATTGAGACATGCCGAGTCCCAGCAGACAACAGGCAGCGCAGAGTTGGTATGTATGCACAAGTGTGTCAAGCTTTAGATGCAGGTTAATGAGAATATTTATTTAAGGTAAGTTCTATTGTAATAAAAAGGAATACAAGTGTTGACCATCATGCCCATCCACCGAAACTCCATACTTGAGAGCCCTGTTCAGTAATTGTATGTGGAACTGATGACAGATATGAGCCTAATAATCTCTTTCTACGCACATCAAATTTCCCAAAAAAAACTAAAACTAAAGAAAAAACTAAAACTAATGAAAAAAAACTACCTAATACTCTTACTGAACAGTGCCCTCAAGTACCAAAATTCAATTTCAGGTAATGAGAGACAGCATTACTATTGTTAGCAATGAAGACTATCTAGAAAAATAGTAGAAATTTTTGAAAGTTAATAAAAAAAATGAATGGGGAGGGTAAGCTAATACAAAGTAGAGTCAGATAACCGCAGACAAAGTCTTAAGCGGCTCACATCTAACACGAAAACGTTAATATGTTAAGCATAGTGGATGATTTATTAGAACAACCAAGGCGAGAAATTTTAATAAATCAAGATACCAATGTAAAGAATAATAAAAAAAAAATTACTAATAATTAATAAATTAATAATGATAAAAAAAAACTATTACAGGATAATAAATTAACAGGGATGTATACTAAAGATAATACAAAAATAAGTTAAGAGATTTAAAACTGATGGGGATTAATTAAATGTCATAATCGGATGTCTTTTGAAGGGTAAGTCACCATGTCATTACCATCTAAATTCGTACATTCATACAGGTTCTTACCAATCTTGTATTTTATTATGGCTGGTACTAATTGTGAAGCTATCTTGGCTGAACGTTTATTAGCAGCACCACCCAAGCGATGTTGCCGTACCAAGACCCATTGTTGTGGCCGATAGGTTTGTGGTCGAGTTCGCGTTCGCGAAGTATATTGTTGTTGAGGCCTTTGTAACTCAGCTATCAAATGTTGTTGCAAGTTAGATCTGAAGCTCGCTAACTGATCCGCATGATAAAGTGCTTGGGCAATTGGAACTTCGAGAATATGTGTTCGTTCTTGGTTACGATCACTCTGAACTAGATCAGCTATAAATGAAGGAGTGATGCCAAAGTCTCTCCAAAAATCTGCACCCAGGTACACCTCCTCCTTCAGACTTGGGACTACATAGAACCTAAAAGATTTTGTAAAACCGTTGAAAGAAATTGGAACGTCGACGTATCCCAAAATATGGTTACGTGTTCCATCCACTGTCCGGATGAAAGATGAAAACTTACGATATGAGATTCCGGCATTATTTAATAACTCTAAAGAATTTCTTCCTAGAAAACTGATAGCAGCCCTATTATCCAGAAGTCCATATACAATTTTATCAAGGATGTCGATGTAAATATGTGGCCTAGAATCATTTAGTTCGGAAATGATAGAAACAACACATGCTTTATTGAAAATCTTTCGCAACTTTAGATAGCGTTTAAAACGTTCATGGCGCTTTAAAGAAATTAGTTTTCGTCGAACCGGAATTTGAACTGTGCTGGATTTTAGTTCATTGTGTATACCTGTTGAAGTACAGGAGTTAATTATCGGTTGTTCGTTCGTATTTGTCGAAAAGGTTTCCATTGCTTCTGCTGTGATGTATCGACTTCGGTATTCATCAGTTTGCACTTCTAGATGACAAGTTGTTTTCGATGTTGTTGGGAAAGATGACCATAGCGTTTCATATTTCTGGCACAGTACCCGCAAGTCAGCTAGGGTAACTACATTAGCCACCATTGTAGCACTTTTTAATTTATCTGACATGCCTTCCCTTACAATCTCAATCATCTCCTTTTCTGAAAATGGTTGAGCCAGTCGTTTGTTGAGCTTGCTAACCTCTATGATGTAATCAAATATCATCTCATTTTCATTTTGTCTTCTGTTCAGCAGTTCACTCAGTACAGCCTTATCATCGTTAAGAGTACCAAACGTTCGTAATAAACTTTCTCGGAGTATGGAGTAGGTCACCACCCGATACTCATAAGTAAGATTTATATAATGTTTATCCGCGACTCCACGAAGATACCGGGGAACGATTGACTTTAAATCATCAATGGTCACCTGATCCCTTCGTGCAGCCACTTCAACCAAATGGATGAACTCGTGAGCATCTGGTGCTGACCCATCCCCTGAGAACAGAGGAAGCCAATCTGTGCAAAATTGACTCAAGTCCTGATAGTTTTCGTACTCTTCCTGCTGCATTACTGGTGCTGGCACTGCCTGTATCCTAGCCACTTGTTGATAAGAAGGTAGAGCAGACAAAGATTTAATCTTATTGAGTGATTCATTCAAACTCCTAGTGGCATAATTACGGCCGTACACAATTTCATTACTGTCACCCAATCGGTTGACACGATCTAGATAATGTTTAACACGGTTTAAAAGGCCCTGTAAAATATGTGGTTGTACTGAGGGTACAAGATCCCTCGCTTTACTGGACAAAAATAAGGCAGCGTCTACAATCGCTTCGCTTTCTTCAGTCATGTTTACTGCATGAGATTGAGTTATCCTCGTAGCTGGATTACGCGCAGCGTCATTCAATTGTTGTATCCAGTCCTCGCTGTTGTACTGTATGTCCCGGAGGAAGCATTCGACCCACAACTCGTATTCTTCAAGACCGTAGAACGGATGGTCCAACGGAACAACTGACATTTTTTGGTCAGAGATAAATAAAACAAATATTAATGGATATAAAATTTCCAACTTAACAATACCAAAAACTGATGATGTTGTTGTGTGATAACCCTAAAATGTTTTTCCGCGCAAAAATGTAAAAACAACAACCGAAAAAAATTGTAAAAATTGTAAACTGAGTCGATATCGAGAACAACGCGACTAACAACAACAGAAAGAAATACACAAATATCCTGAATAATCAACTCCTTCGACCTTCGTTTTACAGAGAAAATTATAAATCTTAAAGATTTTAATTTTATATCTAGAAAAAATATTGTTTATTTAATATTGAGCAAGCAAATGTTTGATTTACTTAAAATCTATTTATTTTGTTGCAACTTGTACACCTTGATTTACTTAATGTGTAGGAAAAAATTTAATTATTTATTTTCTTGATGTTCAATGCTTATTTATTTAATATATAAATTATTCAATATATAAATATATATATTTATTTATAAAATGAGAAAATATTCATTTATTTAATTATTTAATTATTTATTTATTGAATTTAAAAAAATATTTATTTATTTAGAAAAGAGTAAATTATTTATTTATTTATGTATTTATAATTGTAGAGATTTTTCCTGGGCAAAGCCCACACCGATTGACTGTATAATCAAAAAATTTTTAAAAGGAATTGTAACGAAGATTCGAAGTGGAAAATCGAACTCGCGATCTCTTCCCAGAAACGACATGTGAGGTCTAGAACAAAAATAGGCCTAAAAATCCTAAAATCTACATTCTAGTACCCTCCCGCGTGATGAAATGAATTCAGCATTGTTTAAAGATTCAGCCTAAATATCTGTTATCTACAAAAATCATATCCTGAGTTCATTCATCCTTAAAACTAAGAAAAAATATTAAACTAGAAAAGTTAAGAAAAACAATTAAGACTAATATCGTTTGTTGGGAGTAGACCAGTATAGAGTACCAGTCTCCAGATCCGATTTCAGTACAAGACCGAATTTACTATTGGAACGCGATGTTGGATGGATTTGCTAAGTCCATTGAAATTGTGAAGGGAGGTTGGGTTGAACGTTGGTTCTTCCCCACAAGGTGGAGATCTGGATGCAGTTTCACTTGTATGGAGGAGTGCTTAGCATTGTAGAAGCGATCCTGGCTGTCCGTAGGACTGACAGGCTTCCCTTCTCTTCCGCATAAACACTCGACCAGTAAAGCTGCATTCAGTCTCGGAAGGAAAACTAATTGAAATTTTACTAATATTATAAAAAAAAAAAATTCGCTTGGTGATCGCATGCCAAAAGACAGAGGCGACCCTTAACCAACGAAACATGTTAAGAAAGTTAAGCCTTCTTGGATTCTTTCTTAGAGATACCCATATTTTATTCAGATTATAACGTTGTAAAAACTAATTGTTGCATCATAAACATCGATCAAATATAAAGATATATCATAATACAATAGTATATAAAAAAAATACAGTAGGTATATAAAAAAACACCATAGGTATATAATAATACAATAGATAAATATAAAAATAATTCAATCAAACATCAAACACAGATGCAACAAAATTATAGCAAATTACAATATTTACCGTATCATTCAAAAAATGTAAAAATATCAAAAATATATTACAACATCCAACATATTATAAAAAAAAATCGCAATATGCCGATATTTAATATACAGAAAAAATAACAAAAATATTCAAAATATTGAAATATTATCAGAAAATATTAAAATATGAAACTTATTGTGTGTTTTATAACGGGATACCTGTTATAAAACCGGTTTGTCCCTGTTTCGGCGCCATGTGTAAAGCCTGGACCTTACAAATTAAAATAATAGATGCTTAGGCATCTATTTATCCAAGGGTTTTATATTTAAACATTCCAAATATGATACATGAATAAGCGGACTAAACCATGCGTGGACTCTACCGCGGAAAAATCTCTAATACACAAAACTACTTTAGCAGACCATTAGGTCTAAAACAATAATTTAAATCAAATTCAAAGAATATAAACAAAAGGACATAAAAATACCTTAATTAATTATGCTGGCTGCAGGATGTTTGTGGTTGTTTTGATCGTTGTATGTCGCTTATACCTAATTCCTTATGCGCTGGTACACTTCAATATTCTTTTGCCTTTCAAAACCTTTTTCTACAGCTTGCACTAGATGATGGTCTTCCATATGCGTTTTTATCCATTTGTTGTTTAAGAATTTTGATACGGTAATCTTAATTTCACCTATTTTAATCTCCATATAGAAGATGCGTAGTGCTTTCATCAAATCTTCACATAAACACAGAATTTTGTTTAATCACAATTTTTTTTCTTTTTAATCAGATTCAAATATAAATATTTTTTTCTTATCTTTTACATATACATATCGAAAAATTAATATAATTTACGTTCATGATAAAACTTGATCACATTTTCTTTTTTTCAATTTTCATTTTTGTTTCAATTTATACTATTAACGTTAAAACAAACTAAACTCAGTAAGAAAGACAGTTTTCTTAAAGATGCGTAACCGCATCCTCGAATGACTTCGATATTTAATTTATTCCTGAAAATCACAACCGCGACTGCCAATTTTGAGTTTTATTTTTTATTTTAATTTTATGTTTAAATTTTGCGATTTAAAAATCGTAACCGAACTTTTTAAGTTTTAACATGATTTTGTAGATAAAATCATACTGACCATAATAATCAAAAATGCTTTGTTTAAATAATCTAAACGAAGGGGAGCGAAGGAGATGACCATTCAAAAAATTTGTATATTTCTTTCTGTCGTTCTAGTTTTTCAAACAAAGAAATTTAATCGGTTTTTTTTTCTAGAACGAGATCGTCAACCAATTATAAAAAAAAGAAAGAAGGATCAACAACATATAATTCGAGTTTGTTTTGTTTTCAGTTATTAAAGATTATAGAGAAAACGAAATAACAATAACCACGAAATGCAACAATTTATTAACAGTTTATTCAAACAGATGATGATGAGATTGTGTCTGATAGCATCAACAAAAAAATGAAAAATGCAACCACAACTACATGAGTTTTATTTTTTTGTTTGATGAAAACAAAGTAGAAGAATGTTTACGAATTCAAGCAATGTTAATTGTGAGACTGATAGTTTTGTTAATAGAAATTGATACTGAATCAACACGACGTGTTGTTGTAGCAACGCGATTAATTAATGGTTTTGATACTGGTTCATTGTGTAATGTATTTTTGTTGAACTAAGTTGCTGTTTCATGTAGTTACGGATGTTAAACTGAAGATTACCAAGTAGTGAGTTTATAAGGGAGAGAAGAAATAGAACAGTGTGGCGACTGAAGAAAATGTATCCTTGACTGTTCGTTGACCGTTAAATCTCACTACCAAGGCATACATTTCCTTCAGTCTACCAATACAGAACCTGAACTCGTTCTGGAGTAGGGTGCAGACTCTCTCATAAATACTACTGGTTAGATAATTCCTCCGATTGCGGCATAACAAATATTTGATGTAGTCTGAACAGCAGAAAACGATGGAAGAGATGATATATCGGATGATGGGGGCCCTGGAGTAATTCGATTTTCGTTTTGGTGTTGTGGGATCATACTGTTTGGTAATGTCAGTGGAGGAGATTTTCTAAATGTTGTTTGTGTGTTTGTTATATTTTGTGAAGGAATGTATGTTGTATCTGAAGATGTGTAGTGAAATTGAGGAGAGTTTGTGTTATGTTGAGTTGTGTCGAGTTGAGGAGAACTAGCTTCTCTGAAGGATAATACAAAATATATACGTAAAGTTGACTCTATGTCTGGGAATGGTTCGAATAGTTTATTTAACATGACTGTTATACGTGAGTATAGAATTTTGGCAAACATTTCCTGTTCTAGGTTGTTTAATAGACATATGACATTTTTGGCTTGCATAACAAAAGTGTCTATTTTTTCGATATTGTTAATGTCAAATTTGTTAATAATACCGAATAGGTGGTCGATATAGACTACCATAGAATCTAGCATTTTGAGAGAAAAGTATTTATTATTATGTGGACAGGATTATAGGATTGAATACAGGAAAAATAACTATCGGGTTGACTACAGGGAAATACGGATTGAATACAAAAAGATGATGACCAAATTTCGAGTTTTGGTTAAATTTTCCAAATTAAGTGATATTTAGATAAGAAAAATTACTGATTTCAATTTAATACTATACTATTGAGCTGCCTGAACTAACCAATAACTAACTATTGTTAAAAAAAAAATCAAACAAGATTTACTAAAAATTACTCAAAACTGGTTAACTCAAAAATTTAGTTTGCTAATTAACTTATAATTTATTACTAGTAACTATAGTTTACGATGCTACAAGTTAATGTTCTTATAAATAATAGTTTGATAAATGAAGTTAGTTTACCTTTTATTCTAACATACACTCCAATTCTTTAATGAGCTTCTGACGGTTTTAGATTGTATCCATGGTTGTTGTTGAGACTTGAAATGTTTTGCTATTGTTGAAACGAAATTCCCTTGAAGCTGGAACACAGTTCGTTGTTAGTATCCTTGTAGTGGTTGGGTTTGCTGGTTCGTTTGCTCCTTTAAATTCCTATTCCTTTTGTCGGTAAGGATAACCGGCTGCGCCAAATGTAGTGCCAAATTGTTTAGGACACTACTATATGATAAAGATGTAGTGCAAATGTTTTACATATACTACTATGTGATAAAATGTAGTCCTTATATGTGTGTGATACTTCGGTACTTTGCAGATGTTATATCAAGAAAAAGTCTCTATTTTCCAGTTTTAATTTGTATTTCTATTTATAATGTTCTGAATTGAGCTTATGTATATTTTAATAGCTAGTGATCGGAACTCACTGTTCTGAATTAAACTTATTTGAATAACTTTTGAACTGAACTTACTGTTCTGGATTAAACTTATTTTAATAACTTTTGAACTGAACTTACTGTTCTGAATTAAACTTAGTTTAATAATTTTTGCACTGAACTTACTGTTCTGAATTAAACTTATTTTAATAATTTTTGAACTGAACTTACTGCTATGAATTAAACTTATTTTAATAAACTTAAACTTTATTTCACTTTATTTTAACGTATTGTACTAACTTGGTTACTGACTGCTTGTTAGTTTTTCCTTCAAAACGATTCACTTTATTGATTTTAATATTTTATTTGCAAAACGACTGTATTGATTTAAAATTTGACTCCGTTAATAATTTGTGTAAAGAAAACTCCGGTAATTGTCTGAACACTGACTGCCTTGATTATTGATTAAAATATTATTTTTATAATTAAAAAATGATTACGCGTTGGGAATTGATTTTTAAATTGATATTGGTATTGCAATGAAAACGACCCACTGACCATATTTTAGTTTTTTATTATTTAAAAATTATGCAATGTAATTTCGCGAATTAAGCGCTTATTTTAATTTTAATAAATATTTAGGTTTTTAACGCGGAAATATTGTTTTAATAAAATTGGAATAAATGTACGGTTGTGAAATTTCGATATATAATTGAGAACGATTGAAAATGGAAAACTAGAGTTTAGGTCAGTGTTGCGTTTTTGTTGGACTATTTATTTTGAATTTATATTTGGATATTGAGGAATGTTATTAAATAATTTGGAATATTCAGAGATACTAGATTCGAAATTTATAAGAATGTTAGCGAGATGTTAGTTTGGGAGTTTAGGTGTTTGGATATTTGTTTGCAGGTACTACAAACGTAAGTTTAATCGATTTTATGATGTTTATGCACTACGAAATAACAACTTACAACAGTATTACAGTAAAATTCAGATCTATAACGGAAAGACAATTTGATAAAAATACCCATATAGGAAATCGAAAACAAAACTGATTGTAGGATAATAATTTTTTTTAGCTATTGCGACGATTGGACAAATATGCGCAGCTGTTTTGAGGTTTGAAAATTTCGTTGATCAAGTATGACTAGTGTCCAGAGAATTCAAATTTTAGCAGTATGGTAAAGTTATGCGGGTGAAAACGCAGTATGAGTCAATAATAAGGGATTGCAAAAGAAATATTATTGTTAACTATCTTATGCTAAGAACAAATTTATGTACGGAAACTATATGAAAACATGACCGTAGATTGTGGATGAATGAGAAACTATTAGGAACTACTTATGGTAAGCAAAATGGTAAATTATGAGGAAACAGACATTGAATAAATCGGGAACCCTACCGCTCTACATTATCATACTCCAGTCTACATAACAACTAATAAGGCATCTGGACCAGATAGTATTCCCCCAATTATTCTTAAAACATTTTCCAAGAAGTTAGCATCAATTCTCCATAAAATTTTCTGTTTGGCATATAAAAAGTCCAAGCGGCACGTATATCCGCTAGAAATAGGTAGATTTCGAGATCAGACAGTTTTGTGTGCCAGTAGAATCTGATGTATCAGATAAGTTTAAACAAAACAAACTAATTTCAAACAGATATCGAACAAATTTTTAAAAGAAAATTAGCTTCCTACAAGCAAAACTAAATCTATCAAATTTTGCAACAAACAAATATCAAATCTACCACAAAACATGTGTGTGACTATTTATGACACAAACCTACTCTATATCATATGTCGTCCAATTACTGCAAAATATCAAAATAGTTTATTTCTAAGAAAAAAAATTAATTTCTTCTATTCAAATCTTTTATTTTTTGACTGTTTTAAGGTTTTTGGAAATTGTAGTTGGGGATTGTTGCAAACTTTTTTGTTGAAGCCAACAAGTCAAAAACCTCTAACTGCAGAGGTTTATATTTACTAGGAGGGCCCGGCGTGCTTCGCTACGCTTATAAATAAAGTTTTTGCGTAGACATTTTGCTGACGTAGAAGCAATGATTTCAAAAAGTGTATTGTGTACGTCTATTCACTAGCTTCAAATTTAAATAACATTCATTTAAAAATATTGCAGTTAAAAGATTTAAAAAAAGCAATTAATTTTGAAAATATTTTCGATGGAATTTAGTTTTGCAACAAAAAACCCTATAGTATTATGATGAAACGCAAAGCTTACTATTTTGAAATGACATTTTACGAAATTTTCTTTAAAACATTCAAACTTGAATTTTGTGAATGACATTTATTATTTAAATAGTTTTGATTGAATTTTTATTAATCGTGCAAAAAATGTAATAAGCATTTTGAGCATTAAGAGTATTACCGGTTTCGGATATATTAGAGATCTCGATCTCAAAACATATATCCTCAATCGGTAAAACAGTCTTACTGCCCTTAATACTTAAATAACTATTGTGGAGGTTATATATTAATTATAGAAGTGTTAAAAAGTATCGGAACCTGTAAAAAATTTGTTGTATTGGTTTTTATAAAGTTGGAATAAATATAAGAGTAGAAATTAAAGAAAACAATAATTTAAATTTATTTATTTATTATTTTAAATTTTTCATTGATCTTCTATGTTAATTTACAAAAATCAATATCAAATTGAAAAATACTCTTATTTGTATTGCTAATTAAAATATAACGATTAGAGCTAAAAAAAATTGTCATCAAAACTGGATGAAAAACTAGGTAGCGAAGTCTATTTTTTTACAACGTTTGCACTCTCCAATTCATGTCATATTTTTTTTATTGACCAATATATTTGATAGTGTGATATACGCCTCATAAATTTGGGTTATCCAATAGATGTTGTTGTATTTGTATTTAGAACGTTGTTTTTAACGTCGAAGTTTGTGCAAATACACTACGATTTGCTTTTCAAATTGTCGTGTATTATTTTTTGATTGGTGATTGATGATAAATATTTTATTTGATTTTTTGTTTAAATATCGGTTTATGAGCGTATGTTTTTATAGTTATAATTAAAGAATTCAATAACGAATTAAATATATACTCCCGCAGGAAGATTTGTAAAATTTTAAATTTTTGATCTATGGGAGTGACAACCGAGCGTACTTAGATTCCTGCTATTTGCATATTAGTTAGCTTGAGTTATCGTAAACCACTGGCAATAGTAGTGAGACTAGCCAAAGTGATTTCTTAGAGATGTTGGCGGATGAACTTTTTTCAATCAACGATAGCACCCTTAGTCTTAGTTATAGAATTTTCTTTGATGATGACACGTTATTTCTTTTAAAATAAAATGTGTTGGGTAGTACGAATTACAATGTAAGTAACAACAACTCATGACAACCTTTGAAGAATAAAGTCCACAACAACATGCTTTCTAAGGTGTTGATGGACGCAAATTTTTTATTTTTTTATATTTTTTTAAAAAAATGAACTTTTTCGTTTACTTGGAGAAATGAGCTTCCATATAACTATTAAATGTGCCGGGTTTAATCCTTCACCAAAGCAATGTTTACATGATCTTGGTATATGCTTCTAGCACTAGCAATTTGCGTCCATCATTTTAAAAAACATGATGGTGTGGAACCTAGGTCTTAAAGGATTTTATGTGTTGTTGTGAGACATATTGTAATTCCAACTACACAACAAATTTTATTAAAAAAATATTTAGCACAAATATAATAGCACAAATATTTTTAAAATTTTTGGTAAAAAAGATGATGAACAAAATCATTGAAGCTACAATCAATTTTGAATGAAAAATTCAAAGAGGGAGATGTACTGTTGCTACGCATTTCAATGATCCCAACAGATATGGCATTTGAATTCAAACGTTTAGTTTCCAGTGCGACTCGCTTTTGCAATGACTGTCAACAAAGAACAAGGAAAATTGCTGCAAGGATGTGGTAGATTTGGAGAATCCATACTTCTCACATCTGGACAACTGTATAAATAACCGACCTGCCAACGTCGGAATACCTTCTGATTTATTCATGTACGCATCTAGACGGAAAAACGCAAAATATAATGTCAGCTAACGTCGGAATACTTTCTGATTTATTCATGTACGCATCTAGACGGAAAAACGCAAAATATAATGTGTGCCCACAAGCACGAGCAAAGGAATAGAATTAAAATGACATTTTGAAATTTTTTCCTTATTAAAATAAATAATTGTTGCAATAAAAATGATACAATGTAAATTGAATGTTTGGTACGTTTAGTGTGACTAAAACAATTGAAAAAACAACAACAATTGTATTAAATTTTTCGTTGTTTCAAATGCTTAAGTCAAATCGAACACGGCTGTTATCAGAACGAGTTTTCTTGAATTTCCTTTCTTATGAGATACCGACAATATGCGACGGGTATAATGTTAAATAAACAAAAGTTTTACACTATTTGGTGTAAAGTAAATAAAGTTTTGAGAGATTTTTAGAGTGATTAAGCTTAAAGTAATTATTTTAATTCACATGAATTTTGCAATTTTAAAGCAATTTTTATTTTCGCTCAGAAAGACTTCTTTAAAACAGTTTTTGTGTGTTTCGTGTCGGGAACAAATACAATTTACAATAGTATAATCACAGATGAAGAATTCAATTTAAATAAATATGAGATAATGGAGTTTCAATTTAGAAATTATCTGAACATGAAAATTGAAATATGTTTTATTGTTGTTTCATCCACTGTGGCTGAGTCTGTATGATGGCTTTGAAGTTTGAACTATGATGTCTCTGATGAGTGTGAGTTCAATCCCGACAATAATTACTTATTATCGGGAATAATACTTTCAATAATTACTTTGCGCAATAATTACTCACAAAATTGCCCCAAAATTAATATTCCATTAATGTTGTCTATATATGGAACATATATGCCAATATATTGACCGTGTGTTAGATATTAGTTTCGCATTGATTTGCAACAATCAATAATGACTTTAAAATGACTTAGGATGTTGACTAAATAGAAATATTTCTCACCCTATGAATTCACATCCTATGAATTCTAATACAAAAACATCCAAATAATTTTGATTTTTTTGGCATCACTTCTTCTATTCCTTTTTTGCATCACTTCTTCCATACCTTCATAGAATATATTATCACTATTCTTACTGCCCTTGCTGACCATAAAATGTTATAACGATCAAAATTGTTTGCAACGATTTAGTAACCTACCACAGGTAAAGAAAGCGTATATTAAACCGCATGAGCACTGTGAAAATTTGTGAATCCATATTTGTTCCGTATGTTCTAATGTTCTATATAGAGACACACCTGAAAACTTATTTGATCGCGTATTTTTTTATATATCCTTTGTTGTATATATAATACTATTTTTTTTATATTTTACTGATCAACTAGAGTGCTGATCCTTTTACATTCATATTTAAAAAAAAAATAGATCATATCTCATTACAACTCTTTGAAACTATTGCTACTACGTCAACAAAATGTATACACACAAACTTTATTTATAGGCGTAGCAAAGCACGCCGGGTCCCGCTAGTATATATATATATATATATATATATATATATATATATATATATATATATATATATATTTATATATATATATATATATATATATATATATATATATATATATATATATATATATATATATATATATATATATATATATATATATATATATTATATATATATATATATATATATATATATATATATATATATATATATATATATATATATCGTGTTAGAAAAAAGGATGGGTAGGATTTTTTGTTCTTTATTTATTACATTCATACCTAAAAATTTACACTGAACAGGGTAAATATATTGTTAAATAAAATTTTACATTAGAGGATTGGGATTAGATCTGGATATTTCCCGAAAAAATCTCAATCTTGGATTAACGATTTCCTGAAACTTGGAAAATTTCAATGCTCGAGGTTCAGAATATCCGGAGAAAAAATTCTCGAGATAGCTAAAACGTTAAAATAACCTGTATAAATTCCTAAAATCTGTGTAAAAGCAAAGAAATGCCAAAAAAATATAATATAAGAGAAATATAACACAAACTGTAAATAGCTGCGTCTGACAATCACGTTTACGCTTTTGCGACGTAAAATTGCCCAGTATAGAAAAATTGTCCTCAATTTGAGTCGATATTGGCTTAATTGTGTCTAGTCTCCCTATCAGACTTTGAAGATTTGGCGCAGCAGGTAAGCTCATTTTAGCGAATTAAAGATCCGACAACAACATCGTATAGGTTTTAGTGCATCAATGATATTCTTGTAATGTCTTACGTTAGTCGCGTTACTAGGGGGCTATAAACTTTTAATTAAGCATATCAAGTATTTTAGAAACGTGTTTGCGGATGCATGAAATTATTTATTTAATTTACAGGAAATTTTTCAGTTTTATTTTTCAAAAATTTTATTTTCCAAGATACCGTAGCCCAAAAGTAGCTTTTTTTCTCTTCTTTTGGCTCTCTAAATATTAAGTTTTTTATTCAAAATAAATTCCAGACAGGTGTTTTGTTTTGTTGACAACAAAACCCCATATTAATATTCACTATATAAAATAAGTACCTTCCGGTGTGGATATTAAAGAACTAAAACTAGACGGTCACACGTACTGACACACTACACCCAACTCAAATTTTTTGCAGATAATGCAATTTATAGTTATTTATTTCAAGAAATTTATCATTTTGTTTTTTAAAGTGAATCGTTTTTTCAATCCATATTTGACAAAAAGATTCAAAAAAAGAACTCGGGCATCCTTGAGAAGTTTTCGAGATTCGGGCTTTCCCGAAATGTTAAAAATTTCAGTTCCCAAGATTCGCGAAAGAAATTCTCCTGAATTTTTTTAAGAATTTACGTAACAAAATTTTCCGAGGCCCAACTCTACCTGTGATACAGGTTTTTCAATAGATGTACAAAACGGGACACTTAAAAACACCATCCGAATCTGAATATAATGCCACAGAAGTGAACTTGACAATCTAATGACAATCAAATAAAGAAGAACAGTAAGATATTACCTGAAGCAGGAACGAGCAGAGACGGTTTTGATAAATACAACTGTGATCAAGGAGATCAGAATGGTGTCTGTGACAAATGAGAAAATTGTTCTCTGTGTCGTCCGCGTTAAAGAAGTCACTGTCAGCACCTGACCCATTGCGATCAGGGTGTATTATTATTGATATTTTTTGTAATGAACAATGTTTTAGAAAGACTGTACAACCGCTGCATCAAAAACCTTAAGTAAACGATAACATTTTTATAGGTAGCAAAATAATTAAAAATTTGAGGAAAATTATAGAAGGTTTTCAATCTATAGGATAAAAAGTGTAAATCTGTATGACCCAAAATATACTTGGAGATGGATAACTCTACGAATAACTCCTACGAATAACTCTAAAAAAAATATTGTCATTATGTCAGAAAATTGTTAAAAGTTAAAGTCAGTATGACGTCCAAACTACTTGAAGAATGTACAGGAAAAATTAGTAAGCTTAACAATAAAGTAATATTTGTGTCAGGTGGCAAGGCAACCTAGCTGGGAAGAGTGCTTTATCAAATTCTTTGACTCAAAATATTTTTTGTAATAGGTTTGCACAATATTTTTATGAGGAACGACATAAAAATCTAGCAGAAGGTCTTTACTAGACTCAATAAACAAAGATGATATCTCACACTATTGCACTAAATTAAGAACAACAGCAGCACTTATCAATAGACGATAATTTATTTACCTACAAGCTATTATGTTCATTCTCTGACATAATTTTCATTTATTTTATCCTTACAAGTTCTTGGATTTCGTCCAAAGTTTAACAAGAAAACCAAACATATTTTACAATTAATGCCTACATTTGCTTTGAATAATATCTTTAGTTGCACTGCAAACGTTTTTGAGCTTTAAGAACAAAAGAAAATTTATTTTCAGAATACATCATTTAGAAAATTTAAAATAAAATTTTTAACTTCAACCACCCAAATCTACAACTACTTTTAGATTCATATTTCATAAAACCAACTTGACATATTTTCTTCAACTTCTCTAAAAACTACCCCCTTATCAATACCAACTAAATTTAAATTCGTAAAATAAAAATATTTAATTTATTAATTCGTTTTGTTTCGTAACCTTTTCTTCAAAATTTTGTACTTATAACTCATATAACTCTAATTAATATTTCACTTAATCCAACCCTTTTTTAGTTAGAACTCTTGAAAAATAATTCAAATAAAATTATATTTTAAATGTACGAACGTCAACACATAAAAAAATAATAATTCAAATTAAAGATGTTTTTTTTGCTTGATAAAATGAAAAATGATGCAAATTGCGAGGATAGGCTAAAATAAAATGTTATGTCAACTTATCAACTGGTTTTAGTTTTGAAATTATAACAACTTTCAAGCGTAATTAGAAGAAAATAGACGTTTCCTCTTCTCATAGTTTAAGTTTCTAATTAGAGTATTAAAATTATTAAGCAAATAAATTTTATTTCATATTACGTGAAGAGTTATAGTGATAAAATGGATTATGCTTGAGTAGTTTATGTTTTTAATTAGTAATGTTTACTACATACTTAAATTAAGCTTGTAGTAAGGATGTTTGTTGAAAAATAAAAATCACAGTGTCAATTTACATCGCAAAAATCAGCTACCGTAAAATATAGCAAACAAAATTTAGTGACCTGGCATAACATTGACAATTTATTTTTTAATTTATCCAACACAAAAACCAGCTATATCATACCTTCTATGCTATTATAAATATTTCCGGCTAGCTATTCATTTACTACCAAAATTATATAAGTTTAACAAACAAAAACGGAAAATTTAAATAAACGAACTTTAAAATAATAATAATGTATCCTAATTTTACCGTTTTCCTTCCGAACTTTTTAATAATGAAAAACATATTTCTGTCGTCTACATTTTTCATTTTTTTTATCTAAAACCACAAGATTTTCCATTTTCACAACTGGAAAAATTATGTTGAAAAATAAAAATATTTTCAATTTTTAGCTTTTCAGTTTTTGGTTGTGTTTGAATGTAAACGAAACGAATGAATATAAATAAACATAAATATGTAACAATATATTTCATACCAGTAAAACATGCATTTACTTATGTTGATACTTAAAATATTTACATATGATAATATATCTAGGAAACACATAAGTATTGTGGTAAAATAAAATTTGGAAAAGAGGGAAAACTAATTTTCATATGTAAAAAATTAAGAGTTATTTCGGAAAAAGAGAAAATTACACACAACCATTAGTTTATGGATATACTAGGCAGATCCCACAAATGCAGGTAATTATAAAACTAATATTTAATCTTTTATAACGGTTTTATATGGGATTTAATTATTATTTATTTAATAAATAATAACTTTATTTTTGGTTCGTCAATATATTTTATGCGTTTTTTGTTTTAATGAAGTGCATCTATGAAGGCAAAATACCCATTTTATAAAGAAGGTTCGACCGATTTAATTACCAAAGTAGTAAACTGAGACAATTATTTATACCTTACAATCGTATCCGTGAGTGCATCCACTCTTTTGTAGAAGTATCCAAGATTCATAAAAAGCTAGTGAAAATGATTATATTTTCAGGTTACCAGTTAAACAGACAGAAATGCGTCATAAATTTTTACAGTGAAATAAATTTTGAGGTTGCAGTAAGTTTTTGTGATTGAACATTTTAGACTTCCTTTAAGATCTTATTCACATCTCATTTGTTTTCATTTTGTGTAATAAATTAAACGGGAAATTTTTTAATATAAAACGATAAAAAACATTCTTTTTTCTTAAAAACAACCTTCTTTTTCCAAAATATTTTTGAAAGTCATCATAAGTAATCGGATAGATGGGTAATTGTGCGAAAAATATAAATTTGCTCTCTGATCTAGATATTAAATTAAACGTAACAATTTTATATATATGCGGAATTCCACGTGAACGGGAAGAAACCAAAAAAAAATGTTGTTCTAACTTTAGGGATTGATAATATACCATCAGAAAACAATCTTATATATTCTTTGATTTTATTTGATTTAATTATTATGGTGTTAATGGTGAAATGAATGTTGTGAATGTATGATAATGGTATGAGTGAGTTTATGCATTGATTTAGTTAGTATTTTATATTTTCTTTTCAAATTTCATTTTAGTTTATGCATTGATTTAGGAGTGGATAGACGCGTTATTTTTCTTTGTTTTTTTATAATTACTATTTTTCTTTGATTTTCTTTGATCTAATTATTATGGTGTTAATGGTGAAATGAATGTTGTGAATGAATGATAATGGTATGAGTGAGTTTATGCATTGATACAGTTAGCTTTGATTTTCTTTAATTTAATTATTATGGTGTTAATGGTGAAATGAATGTTGTGAATGAATGATAATGGTATGAGTGAGTTTATGCATTGATTTAGTTAGTATTTTATATTTTCTTTTCAAATTTCATTTTAGTTTATGCATTGATTTAGGAGTGGATAGACGCATTATTTTTCTTTGTTTTTTTATAATTACTAGTTTTCTTTGATTTTCTTTGATCTAATTATTATGGTGTTAATGGTCAAATGAATGTTGTGAATGAATGATAATGGTATGAGTGAGTTTATGCATTGATATAGTTAGCTTTGATTTTCTTTAATTTAATTATTATGGTGTTAATGGTGAAATGAATGTTGTGAATGAATGATAATGGTATGAGTGAGTTTATGCATTGATTTAGTTAGTATTTTATATTTTCTTTTCAAATTTCATTTTAGTTTATGCATTGATTTAGGAGTGGATAGACGCGTTATTTTTCTTTGTTTTTTTATAATTACTATTTTTCTTTGATTTTCTTTGATCTAATTATTATGGTGTTAATGGTGAAATGAATGTTGTGAATGAATGATAATGGTATGAGTGAGTTTATGCATTGATACAGTTAGCTTTGATTTTCTTTAATTTAATTATTATGGTGTTAATGGTGAAATGAATGTTGTGAATGAATGATAATGGTATGAGTGAGTTTATGCATTGATTTAGTTAGTATTTTATATTTTCTTTTCAAATTTCATTTTAGTTTATGCATTGATTTAGGAGTGGATAGACGCATTATTTTTCTTTGTTTTTTTATAATTACTAGTTTTCTTTGATTTTCTTTGATCTAATTATTATGGTGTTAATGGTCAAATGAATGTTGTGAATGAATGATAATGGTATGAGTGAGTTTATGCATTGATATAGTTAGCTTTGATTTTCTTTAATTTAATTATTATGGTGTTAATGGTGAAATGAATGTTGTGAATGAATGATAATGGTATGAGTGAGTTTATGCATTGATTTAGTTAGTATTTTATATTTTCTTTTCAAATTTTAATTTAGATTATGCATTGACTTAGGAGTGGATAGACGTGTTATTTTTCTTTGTTTATTTTATTATTACTACTTTTTTTTGATTTTCTTTGATTTAATTATTAAGGTGTTAATGGTGAAATGAATGTTGTGAATGAATGATAATGATATGAGTAAGTTTATGCATTGATTTAGTTAGTATTTTATATTTTCTTTTCAAATTTCAATTTAGTTTATGCATTGATTTAGGAGTGGATAGACGTATTATTTTTCTTTGTTTTTTTCTTATTACTAAGAGGGGCCGGCGTGCTTCGCTACGCTTATAAATAAAGTTTTTGCGTAGACATAGAAGTAATGATTTCAAAAAGTGATAATGAGATATGCTAGCATATAATTTTTAATTTTTCTTTTTAAATATATGAATGAAAAATAATCAGAACTCTAGCTGATCAGTTCGGATATATGAAAAATTAGCGACCAAATAAGTTAGAGATCAAATAAGCTTACTTGAAAACTTATTTGATCGCTAATTTTTCATATATCCGTACTGATCAGCTAGAGTTCTGATTATTTTTCATTCATATATTTAAAAAGAAAAATTAAAAATTATATGCTAGCATTTCTCCTTACCACTTTTTGAAATCATTGCTTCTACGTCAACAAAATATCTACGCAAAAACTTTATTTATAAGCGTAGCGAAGCACGCCGGGCCTTCATAGTTGTAATTACGGTATCTCGCGATACTGATATGCCAGGATATCTGTGATAAGACCCAGTATGGCCTTTGCTTCGAAAAAACCTCTGAATAAAAGTTTAACCTATAAGACCTATAAAAAAGTTTAACCTATATGATGGTCGTAAAATAATTCAAAAAAAAAAATCAAAAAATTTAATAAAAAAAAAGTAAAAAGAAAATATGGAGGAGCTGAAATCTCACAGCTCTGAGATATCAAGACTTCGGTCTGGGTTAAGGATTTTGATATAGTTCCCGGCAAAAAACTTTTATAAGGACATGGTTTTTAGTTTTGGGCAGCGATGTATATCAAACATAGCTCTTTAATGAAGTACAAGTATTTTTTATCTCTGTTTAGAAATTTATTACAAAACTAACATCAATACGATGCCAGAAAATTATAACAAATCATAAATTAACATAATTTAGTGAAAAGATGGTACACTCAGCACACTACTCAAAAACCTCTCCATTTAGCGTTTCGAGAAAATTTCAAATTCAAAGCGTATTACTATTGTAATTTTTGGTTTTTGGTCGGTCGAAACAATTTTTAACGGTCGTTTAATTTAACTTTTTTTTTTTGTTTGTTTGTGGAAATGGATCCACCAGCATCTTCCCCACCAGTGATTACAGATGGTAGTTCACTTGATCCAGACGAAATTCTCACTTTCAGTCGTAATGAATTGAGTGAGCATATTGAATTAAATATGAGACGTTTACAAAATTTGCAATCTCAATCAGTACCATCATCTTCACGAAATATTAGACAACATGAGCCACCATTAGGAAATTTTTCAAATCCAATGGGCAATGAAGGTATCGTCGCACATGTGGCATTTAAACGAGATTCGAGATTGCACGATAGATTAGCAGCTTTAATTTTTCAAGATTTAGGAGACAGACCTTGTCTTTAAAGCAGAGGTAATCCGAATCTTGGGCGACAGTGAGATGAATAATTAATATTCTGCATAAACTAACTTTGGGTGACAAAAAACCATCTCAACTGCTTGCTGAGTTTAGGCTAAATGCTGGTACTGATGTTAATGAAAATCTAATTAAACAACTGTGGATGTCGCGCCTTCCACAGTCCGTCCAATTAGTACTAACTTCATTTGAAAACGATGTAACACTTTAAGTGTTGGCAGAGTGCGCTGATAAATTGCTGGAAACTATGTCACAGCATCAAATTTATTCAATGGATGTACCTTCTACATCCACTGCTCATCACACATTAAGTTGGAATAATTCAAATCAGGATGTTTTATTCAATTCACAACTAATGGACGAAAAATTAAATAATTTTAAATCGCAAATGCTTAAGGAAATTTCTTCAATTATACAAACTGGTAGTAGGTTGCGTTCTAAATCGCGTTTTTCCAGAAGCCCATCTAGATCAAATTCTAGAAATAGAAGTGCTACTCCTTCAGATCAATGTTTTTATCATCATCGTTTTGGCGATAAAGCATTGAAATGTGTAACGGGTTGTAAATTTTTTAAACAATTTACATCTCTTTCAAATAATGGGGCTACAAAAAACGCGTAAATGATCAGCAATATGCATTCAGGAGTATTGCTGATCTGAGCAATCGTCTACAAATTTTCGAATTTATACTAAAAACTAAATTCTTAATTGATACAGGAGCAGACGTTTCAGTAATTCCATTTCGAATTGCTAATATAAAACCAGTAACTACTTCTTTTAAATTATTTGCGGCAAACGGCACTCCCATTTGTGCCTATGGCACCAAAGTTCTTGATTTAAATATTGGTCTTCGAAGAAATTTTTCATGGGAATTAATAGTTGCCGATGTTTCGATCCCTATTATTGGATCAAATTTTCTCAATCATACTGGACTGCTTGTTGATATACAGAGACAGAGAGTCATAGACCCGTCAACCTCTCTGTTCTCAATTGGAAGTTTATGAATCTGTAATGAGCCTTCACTTTTTCTTGTTGATAAATCAATAGTATCAACACCAGTAATTAAAGTCTTGTAAAAGTTTCCAGAGATTTTAAATCAGAATCTCATGCCAAGCACTGTGAAACATAATGTTACTCACAAATTGGAAATAATTAGCTTACTAATATCTTGTAAAACTCGACGCTTGGCACCTGATAAGTTAACAATTGCTAAAGCCGAGTTTGAAAAGATGGTACAACTGGGTATTTGTAGACCAAGCAGTAGTCCTTGGTCCAGTCCACTTCATCTGGCCAAGAAGAAAAATGGAGATTGGCGTCCTTGTGGAGACTATCGAGCTCTCAATAGAATTACTGTTCCAGATCGATATTCTATTCCCCACCTCCAAGATTTTTCGCATCAGTTGGAGGGATGCACAGTTTTTTCGACCATTGATCTTGTTCAGGCATAGCACCAGTTTCCAATATATCCGGAAGACATTCCTAAAACCGCAATTTCTACACTTTTCGGTCTTTTTGAATTCTGAAAAATGACATTTGGTCTTAGGAATGCTGCACAATCATTTCAAAGATTGATGCATTCTGTTTTAACCGGATTTCAATTTTGCTTCGTTTATCTAGATGATGTTTTAGTTGCATCTAAAAATCTAGAGGAGTATCTAATTCATCTACAAATGATTTTTCAGAGATTCTCTGAAAATAGTTAATCATAAATTCAGATAAATGTGTATTTGCAAAATCTGAAATTAAATTTTTAGGTCATTTGGTGTCTGGACATGGTATTTTACCAGATCATGAACGTGTTCAAGTCATTAAAGACTTTGAACGTCCCTCAAATGTTAAACAGCTTAAACGATTCTTAGGCATGATTAACTTTTATCGAAGATTTTTACCAGCTGCTGCAGCTGACCAAATTTTACTCAACAACTTCTTAAAGGGATATAAGAAGAATAGTAAAATTCCAATAATTTGAACAGCTGAGTCCAATCAAGCCTTTGACAATTGTAAAAATAAATTGTGTAATGCCACTCTCTTAGCTCATCCGTCATTTTCAGCTCGACTAGCAATTATCGTTGACGCATCTGATACAGCGATAGGAGCCGTAGTGCAGCAATTTGTTGAAGAAACCTGGTAAGCGCTCAGTTTCTTCTCGGTTCGTCTTAATGATGCACAAATTAAATATAGCGATTATGATAGAGAATTTCTCGCAGCGTATTCAGGCATCAAGCATTTCAGGTATCTCCTGGAAGGTCGTGAATTTACTCTATTCACTGACCACAAACCTTTAATTTTTGCTATTAAACAAAATTTGGAAAAAGCATCTCCTCGTCATTTCATTGGACAATTCACCACTGATATCCGGCATATTTCAGGTATCGGCAATGTCGTAGCTGATGCACTATCACACATAGATCAAATCCTCATACCAGAGAAAATTGATTATGTTGCAATCGCGGACGCGCAAACCAATGACGAGGAATTTCAAAATATACTTCAAAGTAATACAACTTTGAAGTTTGAACATTTTTCAATTACTTTCAATTAAAGTAAGCTAATATATTGTGACACATCAACTGCTATACGTAGGCAGGCACAGTTCCTGCACAGTTTCGCAACAGTGTTTTCGATGCATTTCATAGACTTTCGCATCCTGGTATCAAAGCTTCAACCAAATTATTAACCAAACACGTTATTTGGCCGTCTATTAAAAAAGATGTTAAACTTATGGTGCGACAATGTATAGCGTGTCAAAAGTCAAAGGCATTAAGACATACTAAATCACCCCTTGGCACTATTAAAACTAATTCACAGCGATTCTCGCAAATTCACTTCGATGTCATTGGTCCTCTACCAATATCGGAAATGCGACGATATTGCGTAGCGCTAATCGACCGTTATACGCGGTGGCCCGAAGCGATACCAGTTCCAGACATCACTGCTGCAACTGTCGCATTCGCTGTATATAATTCTTGGAGTTCGAGATTTGGTGTTCCAGAATCAACTTTAACTGATCAAGGAACCCAATTCAAATCCAAACTTTTCTCTGAACTTTCCAACCTACTAGGTTTCAACAGATTCAGAACCACTTCTTATAATCCAAAATGCAACGGTATGGTAAAAAGACGCATCGCACAATTAAATCAGCAATTATGTGTCATGACCGTCCAGACTGGACAAAAGTTCTACCTTCAGTTCTTCTAGGTTTAAGAACCTCATTCAGCGAAGAACTACAAACTACTTCAGCGGAACTCACTTTTGGAAGCTCGATTAGAATTCCAGGACAATTCTTAGATTATACTGCAAAATCTTTTTGTCCCCAATCGGAGTTCGTTAAAGCATTGAAAAAACATTGTGATGAAATTAGACCAACACCAGCATCACATCATGTATCATCTTCTTCTTTTGTGAGCAAAGATTTACATACTTGCTCACATGTATTTTTGCGTACAGATGCCTTAAGGAGATCATTGCAAGCTCCTTACACAGGTCCTTTCAAAGTTTTAAGTCGAAACAATAAAACTTTCAATATAGAAATTAATGGCAAAGAAGTCAAAATTTCAATTGATCGACTTAAACCATGTTATCATGCAAATTCAGACGATGAACACCACAGTTCTCTCGTAAATGCAAAATCCATGAATCTATCAGATTCAACTTCAAACATTAATTCGAAAAATTTTTCTGAATTTTCTAATTTAAGCAAGCAGATACAATTTTCTAACAATTTAAATCCAGCTGATTATTCTAATTCTTTAAATTCTCCTTCTAATTTGAATCAATCAGATTCATCTGGCTGAAATAAACCGGATTCTATTTTACTAAATAAAAGTAAAAAGAAAGTAACATTCAATGATCAGCCATCAGTAATTATTATTCCCAATCAAAGAATTTCTAAATCTGGAAGGATAATAAAAACACCTCAATGATTTTAAAAAATCTTTGCTTTCCAGTAAAGTTAGTTAAATGTTGTAGATGCTTGATCTTTTCACTGTCGTTAGCAACTTTCTAATGCGATTTTATTAAATTCATTGTTATTCGACAATATCTAAAATTATTTATTCGTTTGATTCAATAAGCTCACTCATTTCAATCATCTCATCAATTTAATTTGCATTTGAGATGATTATGAGGTCATTCTTGTTTGAATTTTGATAAAATTTACTATATTTTGGAAACAGCATTATTTTAAAATATTTCAAAATTATTTTTTGTTCATTTTGAAAAAAAAATAATTTTAAACTTATTTTTCTTTTGAAAATTATTTTTTCGTTATTCTGGCGAATCACTGGTGAGGGAGTGTTTGTGGTGATTTCTCACCAAATTTGATTAAATTTTATGTAATTTATTTTGGCAGTAATTTTTGTAAACTTTAGGATACTCGCGGTTTACAAATCAAGTATGTTGTTTAAAACTTATTTTTTCATATATATCTTAGTATGTTTAGAAAAACATTTTAAAAAAATGAAAAAATAAATTTAATTAATTATGTTTCTTTCTTCAACCGAAAAGGAATTAACTGTGAAAATTACAATCAAAATGCAAAAAGGAAATTTAAACTGACTTTTTAAAAGAATAGCAATTTCATTTGAAATATATCCCTACTCGACATAAGTTTTACTTTAAAATTTAAAACGCGTCTCAAAAAAATTAGGAAAAAAGCAACTATTTATATAATTTAAAATTACTTAAACGGGAGAAAAAAGAGTTGATTGCACAAATATTCTCTCGTAGTGTAGCTGTTGATACTATCACATAACCATAGGTTGATTCATCAAATACATATTTTTTTGTTTTCAACTAATTAAAAATAAATAGGGTCAGTCTTTAATAAAGCATTTATATACCATCACATTTGTTGTTAATATTATTACACCAGCTGATCCTTTTCCATCAAAAGTACATAGAGACATTAAAACGATCATACCATATAAGGAGTTTTTTTTCACGTTTCAACACAATGAAACAATATAAAACAAGAAGAGATCAAATTTTCCCAATTTTTTTGTTTCATTTTATATAAAAAAAAAGAATAATAAAAAATCTCAAAATACAATGCAAGTATATAATAATCTATATTTGGGAAAATACAAACTTGATAATGCGAGGGTGAGCTAAAAGTCACTTGTACTACCTGATTATGTTAATAAAAATGTCAATGGAAAATGTAATATGATGCTACAGATGGAACATGGAAAAGTGTTTCGCTCCGGATTTAGTCTTTGCTGCTAGATGTAACTGTCAAGCCCTAACTCCCTTGCTAACACCTTTACTCAGAACTCAAATCGTTCTTTTTTCTGCATTTTGTTTTTGTTGTAGATTTTCCCAAACGCTACATGTAGGGCATCACACAATTGGCGGGCATTACACAATTATGGAATTTTCTTTAGA
Source organism: Diogma glabrata (assembly GCA_963693315.1). Lineage (NCBI taxonomy): Eukaryota > Metazoa > Arthropoda > Insecta > Diptera > Cylindrotomidae > Diogma > Diogma glabrata. Next base: position 455,865,101 of record OY856186.1, on the reverse strand, counting down.
TTTTTAACCAACCATCGTTGACGGACACAAATTTGAAATTTTTTCCTAAACTACAAACGACTCCATTTTGAAACCAATTTAATGCGTATAAAAGTTTTTTAATAAATATTAGTTCATTTGCGTTTTGCCAGTAGAATACGAAAAAAATATTTTAAAATTTTGAGGGTAGTTTTCTCTCTTATTTCGGAGTTTTTATGATTAAAATCAGTTTTTCGAAATGTATGACAAGTTTTTTTTAATTTTTTTTTTAATAAATTCAATTGTGTCGACTGTCGGCACTTGGCGAAACATTTTAATATAAATTAAAAACTAATAACACTTGTTTTTATATTTCGCAAATATGTTTTTATTTTTATTTTCTAAAAATTTTTGCTCAATGCATTTCGGCTTACGCCATTATCAAGAGCGATTCAAAAAGTTTATGAAGAAAAAATTTTGATTTGAATCAAAAATAAAATGAAAAATGAATAACTAGATTAAATAATTTATATAAACAAATTGTTAAATTATTTAATTAAAAAGTAGGTAATTTTTCTTATTTAACTGGTTTATAATGGAAATACCATAAATTTGTTGATTTAATAGTTTCTAAAAATGATGACCGAAAAATAGATCCGGATTTGTCAAAGGAGAACAAATAACGTCGGTTTGAGAATTTAGTAAATTTTTGTTAAAGTGCATTGCTTTACGTATTTCAAAAGCTTCCAAAAGATCAAGTTTAAGACCTTTCGTTTCATATTGTAAAATTTGAATATTGTTGTTATTTATAAAATTACTAGTATGATTTTCCTCAATTAAATGATTAGAAAAGGTGGAAGATGTTTGTCCTAATCTTAAACTACGAAAATGTTCAGCACATCGAACATGAAACGGACGACCTGTCTGTCCAATATAGATTGCATCACAGTCAGAACAAGATAGTTGATAGACTCCAGATTTTGAAAACTTACTTAATTTTTGTTTATTATTTACAAGAAGATTTTGAAGGTTATGATTATTATAATAAGCACAACTTAAATTTGTATGTTTTGAAATTTTGTTTCCTAATTTTTGGCTTAAATTACCTGTGTAAAGTATTTTACGCCATAATTTTGTTTCAAGGACGGGGTTTGGATAAATTAAATTACAAGAAATCTTTTTTAATTTCTTACGTAAAATTTTGTGAACTAATGTAGGATTATATCCATTATTAAGAGTTATGTTCGAAATAACATTTAATTCCTTTTGAAAATTAGCTGCGGAAAGAGGGACTTTTATAAGTCTATCAACCAATGCATGAATGGCTGAATGTTTTATATTTGACGAATGATTAGAAGTAGAGTGTATAATAGAATCTGTACATGTTGGCTTACGATAAATATTAAAAGAGAATTTAGAAAATGAGTGACTTATACTTATATCAAGAAAATTGATGCAATTTTCGACTTCTTTTTCGATTGTAAATTTAATAGAAATATGTTTATTATTAATTATTTCAAGAAACGACTCTAATTCTAAATCAGTTCCAGTCCAAAGACAAAGAATATCATCAACATAACGATACCAAAATAAAACATGACTAGAAAGTGGAATTGATACATCTAAAATTTCGATCTCAAAAAAGTTCATAAAAATTTCTGCCAAAAGTCGGGACAAAGGAGATCCCATTGGTAGACCGTCTGTGAATTTATAATATCTATTATCAAAACAAAAGTAATTTTGCTCTACACAAGTTTTGTACATCATGGAGAGCTCATTTCGAATGTCATCAGATTGAACGGAATCATTAATAATTTTGAATACAACAGTATTTAGAACGTTAATAGGAATAGATGTAAATAAGCTGGTTACATCAAAGGAAATTAATTTTGAAGATGAAGGAACAACAATATTTTTTATTTTGTCAATAAGGTCAATTGAATTTTTAACAGAATAATGTGAGAAAAAGTTTGTATGTTCAATAAAAAGTTTGTTAAATTTTTGACAAAGTTTATAAGCTGGTGCATTGCAATATGAAACTATAGGTCTGATAGGCATAGTTAATTTATGTAGTTTAGGTAATCCGTAAAGGACAGGAGCAGAAGGGTTCATTAATTTGAAACGAAAAGCAGTTTGTGGTGGGATTAGTTGTATACATGACGAGAGACATTTAGACACATTAATCTTAAATTTACTCGTGGGGTCAGAGCGTAGTAATACAGCTCCACTATCACTAATAAAATCAAAAATTTTTTCAGAATAAAGATTTTCTGATAAAATTACTATGGTATTTCCTTTATCTGCCTTTCATAAAACTGAATTTGTGTCTAAAAGTTTAGTTTTTATATTATTAACCAAAAATGAATTTAGTTTCTTAAAAAATGTAAACAATTTTAAACGTTTTTTAACGTTAAACTTACATTGTTAACAATATATTTTGAAGTACAGTTTATAAAAAAACCTTTAACATTATTTTTGGAAACAGCTTTTATGTACAATTGTCTTGGACTTGGTGCTGTATGTTTCAAGGGACTTGGGAATACTAAGATCCATCATTGTGAGGTAAAGCACACCAAGTCCTTTTTAACAAATAACCGTTACATAATATGACATAATTTAATTAAGGATATCATGGAAATTAAAAAAAATTACAAAGTAAAAAAAATTTTCGGTTTTAAGGGAAGCAGTTAATAGCGATATAGCAAGATTTGTGATTTTCAAACCGTTTTTTGGCTTTCCTGTAAAATTTTAAAAATGTGACTTGGTGTAGTTTACCTCCCACCTACAGATATATGTAAAATATATACTTTTATTAGAACTATACAACACATTTCCAAATACTCATACAATTCTGCATCGCTTTTCAAAAGCTTGTAACGTTCGCAATATTTGCAAAACAATAATAAAACCAAATTCATCTTCGTTTTCAATTCAATAAAAATGTATTTCATTAGTTTCCGTTCATTTTTACATTAATAATAATTTTAAAATTTTCTAATACTTAACTGCTAGTTAAATTTCGATTATACTATAAAAAGCAAACGAACGTACTCAATTTTATTTCCAATTCTAACGAACAGATGTCGTTGCAAATCTTTGCTGAATTTTCAGGAGCTGGAATAATGTTAAAGAGTTGTTTTATGCAAATTTATTCTCAACCCATGAATATTTTTTCTGATGAATTTTGGCGGCTGATCATAATATTGTATTACTGGTGAAGTGATTATTGATGGAAGGTGGCGGAGTGCATTATTGCTTTATTGAACAAGGATATTGAATTTGTATTGATTAAAGAAGCGGAAATTAACTTTAAATATCTGGAAAAGAGTGATTGAATTGGCGGCGACTGGAAAACAACGTTTATACATCCAAAGATGAACACTGTAGTCAAGGGATGACTGGAAGATAAGAAGAACAATTAAGTTAGGTCTATTTTTATTTCTTTATATCATTACAATTTTTATCTTTCTTTTTTTAATGTTCGGCTAAAGTGGCTAGAATAAGAGATTCCCAAATCCACGTTCGTGAGTGGACGAAAACGTTTCCCGTGCATTTTCTTTTTTTGTAGAAATTATTGATATTTGGTAACAAAGGTCCAGTTTGATTCACATAGTGAACCAAACATAATAGTTGGCGTTCCGAAACAAAGACCTGGGGCTTTGTAGGGATATTTTTTTATATAGGGCGTTGTCAACCGGTTTGGGTGTTGCCAATCGGTATATTTTTTTTTTATTTTTTTTGGAAAAATAAAACCAGTTTAGGTTTTTTTGATAAACCAGTGGGTTTTTTTTTGGTGTAATCAAATTAATTTTTTTTAAAAAAATTACCTTTAAAATTAATTTTTCCTTAAAAATAATATATTTTTTCCTTAAAAATAATATATAATATATAAAAATAATATATTACCGTAAAATAATATATTTTTGTTAGAATACTATCTAAATTTTAAATCTTTAATAGAAAACGGTAAATAATTTAAACCACAGTTTTTTTATTATTGGTTTTGGAAAAAATATTCGTAAGTAGATATAGATATTTGTTTTTGAATTGAATTTTATAATATGTACATGAGAGGTCAGGGGTTGAGAAGGAGGTGTCGGCCAGGGGGGTTTGAGCCCTGGATGAATGAGGTGGAAGGAGAGGAGAAGAAGGGAGAAGGAGAGTCGCTTGGTCGTGGAGCTGGGAGCTTCCTCGACCAAGAGTACTCAAACAGAGGAGCTGGTTGAGGAGGTTCCCATCTCACCGATCACGCGACAGGAAGAGGAGTGGTTTGGTCCACAGGAGGCCCCTGTTCCCCATTGTATAATTAATTAAATTTAATTATTTTGCTTGTTTGAAAAAAAAACCGTTTTGGGACAGCAATTTTTTTTTGGAGATTGTTTTTTTTGTGCTGTCATTCGAATTTGTTTTTGTACATATTGTACATATTTGTAAATATTTTTGTAAATAATTTTTTTGTATATAGTTCCAATGTAATTTTCATTGTACATATTTTTTTTTTGGAATAATATTGTACATATTTTTATTGTACATATTTTCATTGTACATATTTTCATTGTACATATATTTTTTGGAATAATATTGTACATATTTTCATTGTACATATTTTTTTTATAAATAGTTTTTGGAATTTTTTTCGTGTACTAGGTTTAATAAATCTCTCTCGTCAGCGGTAGGCCTAACAAGCCATCCATGGGGCTTCTCCCCTTAACGATGATGACGTTCTTAGATCGCCTATGGCCATCGGGGTTATGCGATCGAAGAACATTGGTTTCTTCTCTTCATTCGGCGAGGAAGTCCTCAGGGACGAGGAGTGGTGTTGCTGTGTTTGTACTTAGGTGCAAACCAGTAGTACCATTCTTTGCTCAGAGGCTTCTTCGGTGTAATGAAGAGAAGGACCAATTATACTTTTGCTTTCAGGATCAGAGGCTTCACCTCATACAAATTCAAAAACTTACCATTTTTTTTCATTTAGCTTCACAATAAAACAATTTCTCATAGAGTTTAGGTTTTGAAGTCTGGTGCTCGGGAGCGTTCTTCAACTTTCGCATTAGGTTTAGTTGTAATTTATTTTTAGGTTAAACAAGCACAACTGGGTCAGCAGAAATGGACCTAGTGTCTAATCGTGACAGTTGTGATTGTTTTATTAGGTTGGGGAGAATCTGTTCTGTAGAATCTAGTCGTTAGGGGCTTTCCTAGTCAGTTCTCACATGCATTGTTGGAGTGGGTTCGCGAACGCGATATTTAAAATTTAAACAATATGGATATTGTAGCCATACTTACTTTTTAAATTGTCTCCAGACGAATCTTGATTTTGGGAATCTCTTATGATATTAAATAAAAATAAAATAAATCAAACAAATTTTTCAAAAATTAAATAAATAAAATTTTTATTAAATAAATTAAATTTTCGTTAATTAAAATAATTTTAGGTAAATAAATAATTTTTTCGTAATTTAAATAGTTTTAGGTAACTAAATAAATAATTTTTTTTAATTACACAATACATCAAGATATAAATAAATATTTTTTATTTTTTTAAAAAAAATAAATCAATATTTCAAAGTTAGGACGGTGCATCCAATAAATAAACATTCTTCTAAGTATTTTTATTTTTCAATTTCCTTTTAAAAATAAATAAATATTCTTAGGGGTGCTATCGTCAATAACTAATTTTAGGTATATATATATATATTTCAGTATATCTGAAATTAAATAAATAAATTATATTTTTACACATACAATATTTTAGGAACTTTTGTAAAAGATTCAGCAAAGATTGGGTACGACGGTGGTCTTTCCTTTTTGTTCCTTTACAAAGGGTGTTTTTACAAAAAGGTTTTTGTGTTTTTTTGAATTGGGGCGTTCGTTGTTTTTTTTCATTTCTTTGCGTTTTACAACTTCCATCGGACGAATTTTTCCGGGCGAATTAACTCCACCTTTTTTCTAGTTGGAATTGGTTTTATTATTATTGTTGACGTTTTTTTTGTGAATTCTGGATTTTATAAATTTTACCATCGCAATGTCAAGTCACATTGGCGTTGACCATCCGTTATATGGTCTGGAACCCACCGAACTACAGATCGAATGTCTGGTTCGGGGTGTGAACTTCGGGGGGAACAATTGGGCAGAGGACTTTGCAATACCACAATTGGGTCCATCACTCCAAGCTGAACACATACACAATAGTCCAGCATTAGTACAACCGCAATTACAATTAAATTATCCATCAGTACCACAGGTACAACAACTACCAGTATATCCACCTGCTCCACTTACAGCACCACCACCATACAACCAACCTCCTCAGGTATGGCGTGACGCGGCTCCAGCGTTAGCACCAGTGGAGTACCGAGGGGTTCGTGGGAACAATTTAAGTCGTTATGACTCAAATTGGGTTCCAACCTTCACAGGGGATGGTCACTCTCCTGATGTTCATGAGTTTATTCATAGAGTGGAGGCGGCTGCCAGAAGAGACCGTGTGTCATGGGACGACCTTAGGTCTATCATACCACGGTATCTGAAAGCAGCGGCCGACAGATACTATTTGAATTTAACTCATGAATATGAGGTGGTGACTTACCCAGTGCTAAGGGAGGGACTCCTACAAACCTTCGGTACGCTCACTGATGATAAGGCGATCTTGCGCGTTCTTCTGAACCGCAAACAAAAGTCAAAGGAGAGCGTATACCTAGTGGAGATTGGTTCGTTAAACCGTCGCTTAGCACGTCCATTTGCTGACCGTGAAATGCTAGAGATTGCTCGGGAGGGACTGAGTGTGGAGCTCAAAAACGCTACTCTGGCTGCAACAATACATTCTATTGATGAACTTCGGACTTTATGTCAGAAGTTTGAACGTTTGTGGTCCACACCAGTTCCGACCAGAACATCAAATTTAAGAATTAGCGAGTTACAACAGATAGATGATTATGAGGTGGATGCTGAACCAGAACAACATGGATATATTGAAACGATGGATTCAAAACAGCCCGAACAACAGCCCGAAGAAATCGACGAGAGATGTGGCAACGCAGGACGATCGACCACCACTCAGGAAACCAGAATAAAATCACCTAGTACATTTAATTTCCCATCATTACATCACACATATTTTAGACGTCTTGAACGCAACATTAGATATTGGAGGATGAGGAAATTATTTCGCAAAGCTTGTGTTTCATCTATCCTTTCAGAAACAAAGGATCCTCGGCCGCGACTAACAATTAAGATTTTGAACAAAAATATTTCAGGATTATTGGATAGTGGAGCGTCAATCACTATACTAGGAAGAAATTCCTTGGAATTATTGGAATCATCAGGTACAACCTACCGTAAGTACACTTCGTGTATTCGTACGGCAGATGGTACTGCAACTAAAATTTTAGGTTACATTGAAATTCCAATAACAGTGAATGGCTCCACTAAAACAATGCGGTTCCATATTGTCCCTGGATTACGAGAAGAGCTTTACCTGGGCATAGATTTCTGGGAGAAATTCGGTATTGTTCCTTCTTTTGTTAGTGAACTGACTCGTACAGAGCCAATAACTTTAAATATACATAACCTCACCACTGATCAGCAACATGAACTGGATATGATCAAGGATTCTTTCCCGTCATTTGAAGTGTCTGGGCTCGGAAAGACTTCTTTGGTTGAACATGTCATCGATGTTGGTGATAATGCACCTGTTAAACAGAGGCACTATCCCACATCGCCGGCTGTTCAACTAAAGGTCTATGCCGAACTTGACCGAATGCTTCAAATGGGCGTGATCGAAGAGAGTAACAGTTCTTGGTGCTCGCCAGTGGTTTTGGTACAAAAAGAATCTGGTAAAAACAGATTATGTATTGATAACCGTCGTGTCAATTCACTGACGAAAAAGGACGCATACCCACTTCCCTTGATTGATGGCTTACTAGGTCGTCTAAATAGCACAAAGTACATTTCAAGTATTGATCTCAAAGATGCTTTCTGGCAGATTCCTCTGGCAGAAGCATCTAGAGACAAGACAGCCTTCACAGTGCCTGGTCGTCCATTGTATCAATTCCGGGTTATGCCCTTTGGATTGTGCAATGCTCCCCAGACAATGTGTCGGCTAATGCACAAAGTGATACCACATCAATATCACGAAAATGTCTTTGTTTATTTAGATGATCTATTGGTAGTCTCTTCCACGTTCCAGGAACATATGGAATTGCTGTCCAAAGTCTCTTCATTGTTAAGAGCGGCTGGGTTAACAATAAACCTCAAGAAAAGTAAATTTGTTCTGAGAGAGGTGAAATACTTGGGATTTTTGGTTGGTGAAGATGGTCTTCGAACAGACCCTGACAAGGTAAGAGCTGTAGCAGAGTACCCAGCTCCATCTACAGTTAAACAAATACGTAGACTATTGGAAATGGCTGGTTGGTACCAACGTTTCATACCAAACTATGCAAGCGTGGTATCACCGATTACAGATTTATTAAAAAAGAGTTCGGGGAAACTGAAATGGACATTAGAAGCGCAAGCTGCTTTTGAAAATTTAAAACGATTGCTGACTACAGCACCAGTATTAGTAAACCCTGACTATAATAAAGAGTTCTTTATTAGATGCGATGCAAGTCTGACAGTGGTAGGTAGCGTACTGTATCAGATCGACGAAGACGGACAAGAGTGTCCGATAGCCTTCATGTCGAAAATACTTAATAAAGCTCAACGAAACTATTCTGTTTCTGAGCTTGAATGTCTTGCGGCAATTCTGAGTGTGAAGAAATTCAGGGGCTATGTTGAAGGTCACCGATTTACAATTGTGACTGATCACTCAAGTCTGAAGTGGCTTATGTCACAGAAGGACTTGAGTGGCCGTCTGGCTAGGTTGAGCCTAAACTCCAACATATGGATTTTACCATTGTCCACCAAAAAGGTACCCAAAATATAGTCCCTGATGCTCTATCTCGTCTTTATGACGATACACACGAGGAATTGACGGAAGCGTTAACACATCACATTAACGACATTAAAATCGACAATGAAGGTTATCGGCACAACGAATATACGGATATGATAGCTAAAGTTCAATCATCACCCAAGGACTTTCCATCTGTTAAAGTCGTGGATGATAAGCTATACATACGTATCGAGCCAAGACCTGATGCAATACCCAACGATGTTCCTGTGTGGAAACTCTGGGTACCAAAACCGATGACTTCCAACATGATTCAGAAACATCATGATGATAGTACTGCTGCTCATGGAGGTGTTAAAAAGACTTTAGAATTACTTCGACGTCTTTATTATTGGCCGGGCATGGCGTCACAGGTACACAACTATGTTGTGTCCTGTGACACATGTAAACAAACAAAAGCCACGAATCAGATATTGCGTCCTCTGATGCAATATCAATTCGAAACAGCACGTCCATGGCAGAGAGTCTATATAGATTTTTTGGGACCGTACCCTCGTTCTACACTTGGGAATACGGTGTTATTGATAGTTCTGGATCATGCTACGAAGTTTGTACTACAGAAACCACTTAGAAACGCAACTTCACCGAAGGTGAATGCTTTTCTAAGGAATGAAGTGTTTCTTACATATGGGGTACCAGAGTTTCTGCACAGTGACAATGGCAAACAGTTCACTAGTAGGAACTTTCAAAGTCTTTTGTCAGATTTCGGCATTAAACACATTAGGACCGGTGTTTATAGTCCTCAAAGCAACGCGTCAGAGCGGGTCAATAGGTCAGTACTTGCAGCAATTCGAGCGTTCATAAAAGGTCAACATACCAAGTGGGACTCACAAATTGGTGAAATCGCATATGCACTGCGGGCTGCAGTACATTCTGCTACCAAGTACTCACCGTACTATCTATTATTTGGTCAACATCCAATCTTGGATGGAAATACTTACCATTTGTTGAGATCACTACACCAGCTTGGTGAAGATGCTGGTGAGGAATTAGAACGTTCTGATCATTTGACTATGCTCAGGAACCGGGTTCAACTAAATTTAAAAGCAGCTTTCAAAAAATCGCAACATCAGTACAACCTGCGATCTAAATTACGGACTTTTCAACCACAACAACGTGTGTTTGTACGGCAACATCATTTGAGTGACGCTACAAAAAAATTTTCGGCAAAATTGGCTCCAAAGTTCTTACCTGCAATGATTAAGACTAAGATTGGAAATGTACTCTATGAGTGCACAGATATGAGCGGTAAGAATCTTGGAGTCCATCATGCGAAGGACATCAGAGAATGATGTCTTTTCGTTAGGTAGGGTAGTTCCTCTGGCTAGTTGTCCTCTCTGGGGTTCATACCTCCCGTGTCATACTTACTGGTTGTATCGGGGTGTCCATGGTGCTGACGTTCGGATGGATGGTCGGTCTCAGTACTCAGTGAGGTTCTTAAGGACTTCATGAGTGTTGGAACCGGTCATCGGTCTTGACGCCAGTGACTGTGGGTATCTCGATCCCAGATACAGTTTAATAAGTGGAAGTAGTTCGGTGGTTTTCTGTCATGGAGGGGATGGCGACGTTTTTGTGATTTCAAGAGTAAAAATCTTGGTTTTTACCTTGAATTCATGGTGTAACGTTCGCAATATTTGCAAAACAATAATAAAACCAAATTCATCTTCGTTTTCAATTCAATAAAAATGTATTTCATTAGTTTCCGTTCATTTTTACATTAATAATAATTTTAAAATTTTCTAATACTTAACTGCTAGTTAAATTTCGATTATACTATAAAAAGCAAACGAACGTACTCAATTTTATTTCCAATTCTAACGAACAGATGTCGTTGCAAATCTTTGCTGAATTTTCATTTATTACACGATTTGTTTTGACATCGGAAGATGAAAAAAAAAACTAAAACACATGTTTTTGATTGAATGAGTTTTTCAATGTTAAAAGTTTGATTTTAAATAAAAATTCATTCTGTTTTTGGTTATCATAAGGTCAGCATTAAAGATATTTCTGCCTTTTTAATTAATTGTAAAATGTCGTGTTGAAGTTTTTGCCTATGCGTTTTATTGTTTGATTATTATTGTTAAAAAAAAATATAGCAATTTATTGAATAATAATCAAAGAACTATGTTCAAATAAAAAAAAGGCGTTATGTTTATCATATTAATAAATTAATGTTTCTCAATATTTTGTTATACATATATAAAAAAAAACGATTCTGTTAAATGATTTATGTGATGGCGTCTAGAAAATTTATATGGAATTGTCATAATTTAGAATTCTAGACAAACTAATATTGGATCTCAGATTAATAAATTTAAAGAAAGAGGAGCTGGAATAATGTTAAAGAGTTGTTTTATGCAAATTTATTCTCAACCCATGAATATTTTTTCTGATGAATTTTGGCGGCTGATCATAATATTGTATTACTGGTGAAGTGATTATTGATGGAAGGTGGCGGAGTGCATTATTGCTTTATTGAACAAGGATATTGAATTTGTATTGATTAAAGAAGCGGAAATTAACTTTAAATATCTGGAAAAGAGTGATTGAATTGGCGGCGACTGGAAAACAACGTTTATACATCCAAAGATGAACACTGTAGTCAAGGGATGACTGTAAGATAAGAAGAACAATTAAGTTAGGTCTATTTTTATTTCTTTATATTATTACAATTTTTATCTTTCTTTTTTTAATGTTCGGCTAAAGTGGCTAGAATAAGAGATTCCCAAATCCACGTTCGTGAGTGGACGAAAACGTTTCCCGTGCATTTTCTTTTTTTGTAGAATCATTATTGATATTTGGTAACAAAGGTCCAGTTTGATTCACATAGTGAACCAAACATAATAAGCTTGATATACAATTTCATTATTTTAGTTTTATTGCAAAACAGTCAATAAAAATTATTTATGTTTTACACCTGGTGTTCAAACTTATAATTATTTAGCAGAAATGAATTGGTACGATATCATGCTAAATTTTTCAATTTAGCATGATTTAGAATTTGGAGATCATTTAGCATTCAATTGGAACGCAGTCTAAGCGGAAAATTGGAACAAAAATGAAGAAGAATAAGTATGTTATTTTTTTTTATTTTTTATATTTATATATAATTTGCATTAGAAAAGAAGGAAAATTATTTTTTCTACTACCCAACATAAAAAATCTACTTTCGATGTTTGTTCATTGCATCGAAAACTTCTTTTTCGTCACCGCTGATAAAAAAATCTTTACGAATTACTTTCGTACCTAGTGACGTAAGTAATTTTTTAAAATCCATCTATTTTCTAATTTCTTAACTAGAATAAAATATGCTACAATACCCGTTAAGTGAATCGATTGATTGAATGAAATGATTTTGTTAGTGTTAATTTGTCTCTGTTTGGAGGATGATGTTAATTTATTTTTGAATTATTTACGGAATTTACATTAAAATTGTAAAAATAATAATAGTTAAATATATAATATTCATATATTCTTTTTAAATAGTATGATAAAAACAGTTGCTGTTAAGATATTTTTTAAAAATATTATTTCACCTACTTATTTAACAAAATGAAAAAAAAATATTTATTTTACGTAAAATAATTTAGGTTGTGTTAAAATATATCAAAAATTTACGTAGTGTCGTACCCATTCAAAAACTAAATCAAAACTGATATTTTTATTTTAGAAATAAGAAATTTGAAATCTGAATTTGATTTTGTTTATGACAAAGTACAAACCGTCTTTAGTTATAAGCCTTCTAGACGCGAAATTCAAAAAACATTACACCTTCAAAGATGTGTTATTTAATGATTTTAAGAACTTTAAAGAGTAAAAAATAGAATAATAATACAGGATTTTGTAGTGTAAATAGAATAAAAATATAACATCATGAATAACTAATGTATGAATATGTAAAAAATTCACAAACCATAAGGCTTGTAATTAAAGACAGCCATGTTTATGACATTAAAATTGGATAGTTTATTCATATTGAGTCATCTATTTTTTAATAGCAGAAATATAAATACTCATATACAATTTTAATTTGTTAAAGTGTATGTTTTAAAATGTGAATTGTATGTAATTGTAAATGAAAATGTTTAATAATTAATAATAATTTTTGAAATAGTAGTAGAAAAAGTACAGTCTTCTACTCGCCGAAAATCATATTTTGAATCTCGCGACCATTACCAACCTCGGCTGGTAAACTGTCCTCTCGTTTCAAAATATGTTGTTTTCGGCATCGTTGAAGAATATACTATTTTTTACTGTAATCGTAGCACACTACACGTTTAATGGTTTTGCACTTTGAATTGGAGATATTTTTCTTTTAGTGTGATATTCAACAAGCAGTATACCATCAATCTATCCACAAACTAGTTTTACACTCTTGCGTATTTATGTAGCTTGAATTTTGAGTAGCTAGAATATCAAATTTAGTGTGAATGTTTTATAAAACTAAAAGTTACAACAAAGATCATGACAATCCCATTTTTATTTTCGCATCAAAATATATGTAAAGTTGTTCCAAAATAGTTACATGAAATAAATTGATTTCAACTTCATAAAACAAAACTACAATAAACTGAAATTTATATGAAAATGAGACAGTTTTAATGGTTTGGTTTATATTAAAATATTTGCAATAAAAAACTGCAACAAAAACAACACTTTGTTACAATCATATTACATACAATCATATTTTATTCGATAGACAAATAAAAATAATTTATTGATTTTATATCACAACAAAGTGGATGAACGAAGTATACACTGACCTAATAAAATTGGTTGAAAATATTCTTTGAAATAAAAAATTTCGCTGGGGAAATAAAAAAAAATGAAAAACGAAAATATTTTTAGTGAATTGAACCATAACTTGTTCGAATTATGGAGGATAATTCGATTTTGTTTTTTTTAGATAGTACAACAAAAAAAAAATTTATCGAACGCGTTTATTTTTTTTCTCGATATTCTTTAGTTATGGATAACGAAATATATTGATATCGTTTTTGTTTCTGTATCATTAAACATTGTATTAAATTTTCAGCGGAAATAAAAAATAAAATTAAATTACAAATAGGAATGTAATGACGATAAGCTTAGAGAGTATAAATGAATTGTAAGAGATGAAGAGAATAGAAAATAATTGATGGCTATTTTTTGTGGCTTACGTTTTCAAATCCATATATCCATGTTGAATAGCACAATAATTTGATAACAACAACGTTTCACTGAAAGAGTTATAAAAACTTTGCTCCCTCCGCATTTCAAATTATTAGCGATTGTTTTTGCCCTAAAATCTATCGAACGATTTCTAGCAAAATATGTTTACGTATTAACGCAAAAAGTTTGCGATAAAAGCCAATCATTCCTGAGAATAATTTAATGCCTTTTTGATTTACCGAAATTGGAAAGTGCTCAGTTGCATGAATTTTCGATGAATCTGGTTTAATGCAATTTTCTGTTATAAAATGTCCTTAATAAACGACTTTTGTTTCAAAAAAAATGCATTTTCAGGCTTAAGCATCAAATTATGTATTCGCAATCTATTAAATTCATTTTTCAGTCAGAACTATGCTTTTTCAAGTTTTTCGAATAGACAGTTCAATATCATCGAGGCATACAAAAGCTTCTTTACCATTTAAGCCTTGCAAGATTGAATTCATCATTCCTTGGAAAGTACAGCTGGCAAATATTTGGTGGTATCCCGCAGAAAGAACCAAAGCGCTAAAATATTTAACTTTACCTAGCTGATCCAAAATATCTGTAATTTTTGTGATTCGATGTTTATCTATTGTAATGTCCTTAAACTTCCGACAATCGACCACTAAACGCCATATTTTTTGTCCCTGATGGGAATGGGGCATTCCAGGAGCTCTTACTGTTTTTGATTAAACCATTTGCCAGAATTTAAAAAATTTGACGTTCAATTTCTTTTCGATGCATAATATTGGAAGTCTGTATGGTCTGACGTTCATTGGTTACGAATCTTAAAAAGTAGGTATTTAGTGTTTTTTAATTCATCACAGAAAGTTAATTGCTCACCTTCTAGATAGAAAATGTCTGAATGGTTTTTAGATAACAATTTTGCTTGAAAAATATTCTTATAAGCATTCAGAAAATTTTGAATATTTTTGTACATTTAATTGCAATTGATTAAATTTTTCTACGCTCGTTGTTTTGTATGTGCAAACTAAACATGCGTGTGTTGTTTCTAGTAGGCTTTGAAAACTAAATTCATTACTAATTAGTGGTTTGATATTCTACCACGATTCCATTGGATCTTGTGGAGAAACGTTTACTAGTTCAAGAAAGAGAAGAAGTTTTCAAACATCATTTCGTAAAGCTTTATTCAGTTTCATATGCGTTGGCAAGGGAACTAAAAGTCTAGTGAAAAAAATACACGGTAAATTTTTTTCATCTATTGTTAAAATGTTAATGTCAAAATTGCCGTGAATTTCAATATCCAGACATTTTTGTATCACAATCTCAAACAAAGTGTATCTTAATTTTTGTCTAAAAACAAGCGTTTTTCACCTATACTGCTTCTTTTTTTTAATTCTAAGTTAGGCATGTTTAGTGTTAATTATAATAAATTAATAATTAACGTCTCTGAATATCTAAAGATACCATGCCAACTAGGGATTGGGATTAAGTTTGAATAAATTAAGTTTCTTTTAGAAATTTATGGACGCTAACTTTGAAATTTTGAGGATTAAAGCTATCAGGAAAAACCCTTGAAGGTAAGGCGTTCCAGAGATGACTTCTATGCCAAGTATAAAGTCGATCAATAATGGTCCGGCTTAAAATCAAAATTACTCGGTGAACTGTTGATTTGATCAAAACAGCTAAAATTTATTTTCTACTAAAGTACTAAATTTTTTAAACAATTTCAATAATTACTTCGGTCTGAAAGACCTAAGTATTACATTCATGAGCCTAAAGTGAAATTCTTACCCCCACTTTTTTTCGCATTTCTCAACGTTTTAGGACCCACTGATTCGGAAAAGCAAAAAAAACAAAATGCATGTCTGTCTGTCGGTCATTATCTACGAAATCTAGAAAACTGCTAGAGGGATTTCAAAATTTTTTTTTCTAAAAATAGGTTTACTCAATGGGCACGTCCGAAAGGGCGATGTGTTTGGTAACTGTATGGCAAGTGTGTCAAAAAATCATTAAGTGTGTCAAAAATTGCAAATTTGCATATTTTTGGCTTAAAAATCGTTCATTTTATTTTCTTACCCAATTTTTTGGAAAAAATAAAATTAATTATTTGTATGACATGAAATGTAATGAACATGATATTATTATTATTGAGAATTCAATTGCATTATAAGTTTGTCAAAAAAATATTGTCAAATGTGTTAAAAAATGATTTCATTTATTTTTTTAGCCGATTTTTTGGCAAGAAAAATTTAGCTGTGCGTTCGTAAATGTAATTGAACATAAGTTGGACATGGAAATTTTTGAATTTGTTATAATTTTTGAGATATTTTTGGAATTTTGAAAATAGTTTGTATTTTTGATTTTGGGTAATTCTTTTACAAACCGAACGGATTTTGATGAAAATTAATCGACACCTCTTCGATTTGGCTGAAACTTTTTTTGCGGATTCTATGTCAAAAAAAAGAGATATGTGTCCAAGGAATTTTTTTTTTTTCATATTTTCGATAATATAAGTGATCGAACATTTCAGAAAAGCGGGTTTTTTGGCGTGGATACTTATTTTCAGAAATACATAGTTCCGAATCTATAAGAGCTACAAAACTTTTACCAACTACACTTTTGTAGCTGAAAGACTGAACTTTGATAAAAAATTATTTTTTATAAAAAATATTAACAAATTCAAATTGTTATAAACAATTTAAATGTTTAAATCGATTTTTACCAAACGCCCCCAAAACGAATCAAGTTCTTAGTATTCCCATTGTATTTTCCGTGAAATTTTATGACAAAAACATGTTTTCAAAATATGGCACATTTTCAATTATTATTCTTGAAATATTAATTTATGCAGCGTGTAACGACTTAAAAACGGTTTTTTGCTAATAAAACAAAATCTGTAACTTGTATCAAAAAAGTTAAATGTAAAAGTTAGATAATTGAAATCTACAATTTTTGTCAAATTTGCTATACAAATGTGGTTATTCCAATAAAGTACATAATAAATATTAAGAAGTATTATTTTATTTTTTATTACGTGATTTTTTTTATTTAGTAAGATAGTTTTTTATCATCTATTGTTATTTGTCAAAGTTTGGCATGGTAGTAGTGGCTAATACAACAGACAGGTTTAAATTACGTGGCGCACTGAATAGATTTTTTCCCAACGCTTGATAATAATTTTTTTTTCAATCAAGATTTGTTTTTTAACATTTCAGGAGATTCGGTTTGAAAATGAATTACCCATACATTGTTTTATGCAAATTTTCAATAAATAATTGTTACAAAGATGATTTGTAACACTTTGCAATTTAATGTAAAACTTTGAGGTTATGTCAAAAACTAGTTTAAACCAAAGTTGTAGACCTTTTAATTATCTACAACTTTTACATTTAACTTTTTTTGATACAAGTTACAGATTTTGTTTTATTAGCAAAAAACCGTTTTTTGGTCGTTACGCGCTACATAAATTATTATTTTAAGAATAATAATTGAAAAGGTGCCATATTTTAAAAACATGTTTTTGTCGTAAAATTTCACGGAAAATACAATGGAGATACTAAGAACTCTATTCGTTTTGGGGGCGTTTGTTAAAAATCGTTTTAAGCATTTAAGCTGTTTATAACAATATGAATTTGTTAGAATTTTTTGTAAAAAATATTTTTTTATCAAAGTTCAGTCCTTCAGCTACAAAAATGTGGTTGGTAAAAATTTTGTAGCTCTTCCAGATTCGGAACTATGAATTTTTGAAAATAAGTATCCTAGCCAAAAAACTCGCTTTTCTGAAATGTTCGATCACTTGTGTTTATAATTATCAAATTGTATGAATAAATTTGTGATCAGCTTTAATTAAATAATAAGAGATATAAAATAGAGAAACAAAAACAGGGGTCCTATTCCCGAACACATATTTGTCAATCGACAATATTGTCAGTTTCACCAAAATGCTTAACAACTTTGTTTAAAAATGGTATTCTGTAACACATATTTGTGATCCTTAGACACAAACCAATTGTAACAAATTTTTACAAAATTATAACAGATTTTTGGTACTAGATTCGTACTTTTGACAATTAACTTTTTTAATCTTAAAAGATGCAAAGTAAAATAAAAATATATTTAATAAATAAATATGTTTTAATGAAATTTATATAAAAATATGATTATTTAATTCTATTAAAGACTTAATTTTGCGTTATAAATTAATTTTTACGCCAATCCATGAAATTTGTATGAAAAAGTGAACACACAAAATATGAAGCAAAATTGTGATTTTGACAGTAACTATATTGTTCTTGTCAGATTCACAATATTGTGTTGAATTTTCACCAAATTGGTGTTACATAATATGAAATTCACAATATTGTGTGAATTTACAATATTGTGATGACATTTATGTGTTCGGGAATAGGGCCCCTGAATCTTTAAAAATGTTTGTGTAAAAATTGTGCAAGTGTTAATTCATTCATATAAACGATTGTAAAAGTGAAACAATCTATATAAAAATATAAAATTATAGTGCTCAAAAAATTTAAGTTCATTGTTTAATATGGATCGTATATTGCGCGCGCGTGATCGTTCGGTCAATCAAATTAAGGCCATTGCTAAATTTACTAACGGCATTGTTAATGAAACAACATTAGAAGCTTTACAAACCCGTTTAGTTGAGTGCCATGAACGACACAAACAATTTAATGATTTTGAATTGGAATTACTTACAAATGAAAAGTATGTTCCAATAACTGAAGAAGTGGACGAATTATATTTGAACACAATTGCTAAACTGAATGGTGCAATTAACATAAGGTCACTCCAAACAAAAACTGAAGTTCATGATTTGAATATAACACTTGGTCAATTTATGGGACAACAACAAAGTCTTTTAGAAGGCATGCATCAAACTAATAACGTTCGATTGCCAAAGGTCAGTATTGAACCATTTGATGGGGACTACAAGTTATGGCCTTCCTTTTACGATTTGTTTAAAACATCTGTTCATGAAAATAAAAGTATTAATGGAGTTCATAAATTACAAATATTAAAAGTATTATTGAGGGGAGATGGAGCTGCATTAGTTCGACATATAAAGGTCACAGATGTTAACTATGAAGAAGCTTGGACCAAATCAGTTTCTAGATACAATAAACCTAAGTCTATTGTTTCCTCGCTAATTCAATTATTCTTGGATCAAAGAAGCTGCATTCAAGCAAATCACAGAGATCTTCGAAAGTTATACGACACTTCTGACGAAATTATAAGAGGATTACGAGCACTAGGAGAGGCAGCAGAAACGCGTGATCCGTGGCTTGTACATATTTTAGTTAATAAAATGGATTCAGATTCTAAGCAGTTATGGGCAAGGGAGTCAATGGATGATGCTTTCCCAACAACGCAATCTTTTTTGAAATTTTTGGGAAATAGATGTGATGCTTTAAAATCTTGCACTCCAGCATCAAAACTATCAAATAACACACCGAAACATTTAAAAGTATATAACATAACCGAAAGAGGTCAATGGAGTTGTTTAGCGTGTCAAAAGGATCACTTTGTTTATAAATGTCTACTGTTTAAAAGCATGAACGTTGAGAATCGAGCACAAATAATAGCAAGTACAAACAGCTGTGTTAATTGTTTACGATCAGGACATTTAGAACCGCAATGTTTTTCTCGCTCTATGTGCTTGATATGCAAAAAACGTCACCACTCGCTTCTCCATAACAATAAACAAGAAACAACCAATTATCATACTACAAATGAAAACGTTAATTATATTAACACACCATCAACACGACCAGCTTCACCATTAGCTCAAAATTCTCAGTTAACAGAAATAAAACCTAGTCAATCAACATCGTCAATGAAAGTACTTACAACATCCTTGCACTATCATAATCAACCACCTCTTAACACATTGTTGCCCACAGCCTTGATATACATTCAAGCAAGTAGCGGACAACATATGCTTGTAAGAGCTCTACTAGATTCTGGATCACAATCAACATTTATTACTGAATCTTGTGTTCAAAGCCTAGGTCTACGACGTCAACATTCTCATATATCAATTACGGCCTAGCATCGAGCTCTGCAGGAAAAACAAGAGACAAGACTGTACTAACAGTTAAATCACGTGTAACTCAACATTACACTATAAACATTACAGCACATATTATTGAAAAGATATCATCACATTTACCAGCTGAGATGATAATCATACCGAGTGATAATAAAATATGGGAACGCAATTTAGCAGATCCGGAATTTTACAAACCAAGACCCGTTGATCTTCTAATTGGAGCAGAATACTTTTTAGAACTATTATCAGAACAAAAATTATCAATCCCAAATCTACCAGTTCTTCATTTATCCAAATTAGGCTGGATTATAGCTGGA
The DNA here is from genome assembly GCA_963693315.1 of Diogma glabrata. Lineage (NCBI taxonomy): Eukaryota > Metazoa > Arthropoda > Insecta > Diptera > Cylindrotomidae > Diogma > Diogma glabrata. Next base: position 455,844,658 of record OY856186.1, on the reverse strand, counting down.
AACATTAGTCAAGATGGATTGAATCAGTCACAACTTCAGAATTACCTTGTAACACAAACCTTGCTGTTACCAATGAAAGTTTAATGGAACAACTAAAGGCATTTTGGAAAATCGAAGAAAGATTCAATAACCCGACTACCATGCAACTTAACGCAGATGATCCATGGGAAAAATTATACCGTGAGACTACAACCAGATCACCTGAAGGACGATTCATTGTAAAACTTCCATTCATTATGCCAATGCAAAAGCTAGGAAATTCCTTAAATAACGCACGAAACAGACTACTTGGCATTGAAAAACGTTTTCGCAAATTTGATAACTATAGCCAAGAATACAAACAATTTATGAATGATTATATACAGCTAAAGCAAATGGTACCAATCGCCTGGGATAAATTGCCAAAGGAAGATCATCAAAAATATTTCATGCCTCATCATGCAGTTCAAAAAGAAAGCACAACCACAAATTTTCGAGTTGTGTTCGATGCATCGTGCAAAACAACTTTAGCAATATCATTGAACGATTGCTTACACATTGGCAACAAACTTCTACCAGATTTAACCACAACCTTGTTACGTTTTCGACAAAATATTATTGCCATTAATGCGGATATTGCAAAGATGTACCGCCAAATACTGGTCGATGAGGTAGATGCAAATTTTCAATTGATCCTGTGGCGAGAAACACCCGACAAAGAAATAGGAGTTTACAAATGTAATACAGTTACATATGGCACAGCATGTGCCCCCTTTCTAGCCATTCGTTGTTTAGAAGAACTGGCAAAAATTTATGAGTCAAAATACCCAGATGCCGCTTATCATATTCGTAACAACTTTTATATGGATGACTTACTCACTGGAAGTAATACGGAGGAAGGTGCAGTAATACTTAAGAACCAAATTAATGAAATATTGAACAGCGCTGGCTTTACACTTCGTAAATAGAAATCAAACTCATCCACTTTTTTGAAGTCGTTAAAGCATAAGGATAACCTTGAAGACTTACCAAAGTTCATTGAAAATGATTCAAACACCAAAACTCTAGGCATTATGTGGTACCCACAACGCGACATATTTATTTTCAAATTAAATACAATATGTGATGAAATAATATGGACTAAAAGAAAGATGATTTCCGAAAGCTCAAAGCTCTACGATCCATTAGGATGGTTATCACCCATTGATGTTAGATTTAAAATGCTACTTCAAAAACTATGGGTAACAAAAACCGAGTGGGATGAAGAAGCTCCTGTTCCCATTGTTAGTGTTTGGAAGAATATTTATTCAAATCTACATTATCTTCAATATATTGAAATTCCTAGGTGGTTATTTATTTCTTCAAATCCAAGTTCAATTCAACTTCACGTATTTTGTGATGCTTCGGAAACAGCGTATGGAGCTGCAGTATACATAAGATCGGTGTATAGCAGTGGAAAAATTATTAGTCGTTTAGTATGCTCAAAAAGTAAAGTGGCACCTATAAAAAACCTTAGTCTACCAAGGTTAGAACTCAGTGGTGCTGTTCTACCAGCAGATTTGATAATGTATTGCAAAACAATTTTTCCAGTGGAGCAGGAAAACGTATATGCCTGGACCGATTCAATGATTGTATTGCATTGGCTCTCAGATATTCCAGCTAGGTGGAAGACATTCATTGCTAATAGAACCAGCATGATTTTAGAAGCCACTCCTAGACAAAGATGGAATCATATAGCATCAACTGAAAACCCTGCTGATTATATATCAAGAGGTATAGATCCAAAAACAATACCGAAATTGGATACCTGGTGGTATGGATCGAAATGGCTACAACAGGATGCAACTAAATGGCCAAAAACTCTTATTAAACTGCCATCACTAGAAACAGATTTTGAAGCTCGAAATAAACGAGTAACTGTTCTGTTAGAAACCAGCGATAACAATATTGTCGATCATCTAATCAATAAATTCTCATCATGGTTTAAGATTAAAAAGGTAATGGCATACATCCTGCGATTTTGCAGACTACCACGATCAGCTGATAAGAAACCAAAGGGTACAAATTTATCATATTTGGAGTACATAGAAGCTGAATTATACTTAATACGATCGATACAGCTTCTTCATTTTAAAACAGAAATAAACAATATTAGAAAAAATCAACCTTTACTATCTAACAGTGTACTTAACTCACTGGACCCATTTTTAGATAACAAAGGGATTCTACGGGTAGGTGGAAGATTACAAAACTCACAACTAAGTTTTAGATCAAAGCATCCAATTATCCTACCAAAAAATCATGTAGTCAATCAATTGATAATTAAAGAAGTACATACTTGCAATCTCCACGCCGGCAATACTTTAACTTGGAATTTAATACGTCAAAAATATTGGATAATAGGGGCTAGGTATTGCATTAAAAACTTTATCAAATCTTGTGTAACTTGCATAAGATATCGCGGTGTCCAAAATACACAACAGATGGCCGACTTACCACCAGAGAGATGCACAAAAAATCGACCGTTTCTAAACACAGGTGTAGACTACCTCGGTCCCATTTATATTAAGACTTCTACTAACAGAAATGCATCATTTAGTAAAGCCTTTGTAGCTGTCTTTGTCTGTCTTGCAATTAAAGCTGTTCATCTAGAAGTTGTAAGCAACCTCAGTACCGAGTCGTTTCTTGCGGCCTTAAAAAGGTTTGTCGCACGTAGAGGAATTCCCACTCAAATCTGGTGGACAACGGGTCTAATTTTATTGGTGCAAATAACGAACTGAAAAAACTAAAAACTGAAATATTATCTCAACAAAATCACAATTTAATAATGAATTTTATGTTACAGAAGAGTATTGAATTTAAGTTTAACCCAGCCTGTGCACCTCACTTTGGCGGTTTGTGGGAAGCGGCCGTAAAGTCAATAAAGCATCATTTCAGAAGAGCAACTAATGAAGCCAAACTAAATTTTGAAGAGACAACTACGTTGATTACGCAAATTGAAGCATTGTTGAACTCCAGACCATTATGCCAGCTCAATGATGACATTAATAATTTAAACATGCTTACACCTGGCCATTTTTTAATCGGTGAATCATTGCAATCTATTCCGGAACCATCATTAGAGGACATTCCAGTTCATAAGCTTTCACGATGGCAAAATATACAGTTACGCATACAATCATTTTGGAAAACTTGGTCTATGGACTATCTTAATACACTACAGCAACGACACAAATGGAAAGCAGAAAAGCCGGGTATTACTATGGACGATATTGTACTAATCAAATACACCCTGGTAACGATGGTATAGTCAGGGTTGCAACAATCAAAACATCAGTCAACAGTCTCAAAAGACCTATAACAAAATTAGTATTACTACCAATTTGTAAAACTAGTTAATTTAATTTTTATTATATAAAGTAATTGCAATCAATTTTGTTTTGTAATATAGCTTAAGAAAATATTATTTATTATAAATTATTTTCTTAACGGGTAGGAGAATGTTTATAATTATCAAATTGTATGAATAAATTTGTGATCAGCTTTAATTAAATAATAAGAGATATAAAATAGAGAAACAAAAACAGGTTTAAAAATCATAATAAAAATTAATTATTATTGTTAGCATACGTATCTAAAATGTAATAATCATAAATCATTCTAATTTTGAAAATCAAATCGCAAGGATTAAAAAAAACTTTATTGAAAATTGTGTTTGACTTAAAGTTATTGTAAAATATAAAATTATTAAAATTTAAATAAACAAAAAATTATTTGTTTAAACAACTTGTATTATCGAAAATATGCACAAAAATATGCAAAAAAAAAATCCTCGGACACGTATCTCTTTTTTAACGACATAGAATCTGTTAAGAGAATCCAAAACATGAAATATCGTCATTAGTTTTAAATGTTTATTTACCTAATTTGAATGTAATAAAATTGTAATACAGGTAACCCTCCTCCAACACGGTATCTGGCAACACGGTTTCACTGTAACACGAAATAAAAATCGCGAAAACCCTCCTCCAGCACGGCGTCTTCCAACACGGATTCAGTGTAACACGATAGAAAAATCGAAGATCCCTACAACACGGATTAACAATAAAACGATACAAAATTTCGTACAATATTTAATACGTATAGATATTACATTACACAATGTTTTTTAAAAATGTGTTTTTAAATGTGTTGCTTAGTAAAGGAATAACATTTTGTATCACATCAAGGTTCGTTCAGGTCCGAGGTCCTACAACCACACGCGTTCTATAGTATTAATGGCCGCAAATCTTTTCTGTTTTTTATATGCATATGTATATTTTTAAAATAATGGGTGATAACTAAACAATAAATCTTATCATATATAACATAATATGACATAGGTCTTAGACAAATACATAGAAAATAAAATAAAAGAGTTAACATCCAATTTTTTAGAAAAATTTGCCCGAACAAAATAAAAATTGGGTTGTCAATGATCCAATTGGTGGCACACCCCTTGATCATATGACAAACTGTCGTCTTCAATGATTAAAATCCAGATAACGATGCTCTTTTTTGCGAGCAAGGTTGAGGGTGCCACAGTTGATTGAATACAGTTCATTCGCCAGCACCACCTCGGCTAGTCATATCTCACTGCGATTGCCAGTGGTATGTAATATTTCACGTTAATTCACGGTTAATTTGTCACACCTGTAGAATAAAAATAACAAATTTCACAAATCAACAAAAACTGATCCCTTGATGCGGAAGACTATACTCTATTACACACAATATGCATGTGTATAATAGGTGCGTTCGATTTGACTGAAACAACTGAAAAAACAACAACAATTGCATTCAATTTTTCAGTTGATTCAGTTGCTTCAGTCAAATCGAACACGGCTAATATGTTCATACATACATACTGAGAATTTTTAATTGAGGAATACCCATAAAATACGATTAAGTGAAGACTCAAATTGTATTATTTCAATTGCATCTCAAATTTTATTTTCTCTAATGACGATTGGAAATATAAATAATGCTGCACTTCTTATCGTAATAAAACTGTAAAACAAACCAGCGCTCACTTTACGACTAAAAAATAATACAACTGTCATTTTGAAAGCTTTTAAAGGCTACTCTCCACTGCACGAAGACAAACAACAAACATTTGCTACTGTTTACTTTAACGTTTGCTAACAATCTGTCTTCACCAACCAAACATTTTCTATCTACCGTATTCTTTCTATCTACCAGCAACAGATGTTGTACATCTTGAACAAAATGAGGTATTATAATAAAGTCCGGTAACACAGAGATAACACTAGTCAATATAAACATACCACCAGAGAGCAGCTTTGATACAGGTTATGAACCTATCATTGAACATTTGCTTAATAACAACGATTGCCTTATACTCTGAGATGTGAACGCACACCATGATCTATACTACTCTCACCTGAACAACGATGCACGAGGTAAAAATATTGCAGATCAAATCGACGGCTCCAACTTTGGAGTCCTCAATGAACAACAACCGAGTAGAGTAACAAGCAACTACTATTCATCCCTAGATGTCTCTCTTGCCAGCATGTCACTCATTCCGATAGCAGAATGGCGTACTGAAATTGCACTGGAATCAGATCATGTGCCGATCATAATCACACTTGGCCGCTCCATCAACCTAGTAAAATCCGAGAAGAAAACATGCTTCAGTTTTAACAAAGCTGACTGGGTAGATTTTACCAATTTTACTGATAAAGAATTCAGTAAACTTTTTTTACCACTTGACGCCCTCTTCGGGAAGAAAAAATTGAGAGATATTAAGCATATGCTACTGCCGTCCTTAGAGATGACATCCGAAAAACAGATCCAGCCGATCCTAGAATCTGAAACGTAAACCAGCAGATAAACAAATTAGTAATAGACCACAAGAGGAACAAATGGAGAGAACTACTGAGCAAATCGAACTTTGGACCAAGTATAAGCCTATGGAAAGCTATAAAAGGGTTAACTCATCCTCAGAGACCAGAAAATAACTGTATGGTCTCCTTCAACTATATTCTTATAGAAAATTCTAAAAAGTGCGCCTCGCAATTTAATACACAGTTCACAGAAAAGCTAAGTAAACATGAGAAGGAGTCTAGATCAGTCCCCAGACACTTCCGAAATCTTAAAGATGACAACACTAATAATATCAATTTTACAAATGTTGACGGCAATTAGAAAAATTAAACCATCAAAAGCAATTGGACCCTACGGCATATCAACTATCATGCTCAAACACATAGGACCCACAGGAAAGAACTACCCCACTACAACACTAAATACATCGCTATAAATACGCTCCAGATACCGATATCGTTTCACTAAAAAACGTGCTATTTAATCCTATAGAGCTGATGACGAAAATTATTGGAAAAAATAAAATTATTAATTAACTGAAATGAAATGAAATTAATAATATGTCTAAGTAAATTTTTTTTTATTTCTTTTGCGAAAAATAAACTTTCTTATATGAAAAATAAAAAAATAAATAAAATTAATGTTTTAGAACCTAACCCCCCATTTTGCACTAGCTTCTAGTCTCTTATAGCACGATTTCATATAACACGTCATATTCTAGGAACCAATCTACCGTGTTATAGGAGGGTTACCTTTAATGGTTTAAGATTAACCTACATATAATTGTTAAGGTTGTAGGGCAATAAAACAATTACCGTTTGTGGTATTTTAATTTAATTTAAAAATATAAATTCATTCTTATAACATATGTGAAACGAAGAAGAGCTATTAAAATAAAGTAAAATTTGTTGTAAAGTTTCGTATGTTTTTTAGTTGAAATAAATATTATAAATTCTTCAAATTGTTGTGTTTAGAATAAATTGTTGGTGGTACACTGATCCAGCTTTGTTCAATATTGTCAGAATCCACAAAAAATGTTTCAGCCAAATCGAAGAGGTGTCGATCAGAAAGGTGTTCGGTTTGTAAAAGAATTACCCTTTTGTAATAATTTTTGCAATATTTTTAAGATTTTGGAAAAAGTTTTAATTTTTGATTTTGTTATAATTTTTGCAATATATTTAGAATTTCGGAAAAAGTTTTAAATTTTGATTTTGTAAGAATTTTTGGAATATTTTTAGAAGTTTGAAAAAAGTTTAAAATTTTGATTTTGTAAGAATTTTTGGAATATTTTTAGAATTTTGAAAAATTTTAAATTTTTGATATAAATACAATTTTTTGAATTTTGAAAAAAGTTTCAATTTTTGATATTGTTATAATTTTTGAAAAAAGTTTTTATCTTTGATTTTGTAATAATTTTTGGATTTTTAATTTTATTTAAGTTTTACAATATATTTGGAATTTTGAAATAAACATGAAGCTGTAATTTTTCCTCAAAACGCTAAATGAGAGGGTTTTTGAGTAGAGAGATTTTTGAGTAGTTTACTGATTGTATCATCTTTCACTACATTATGTTAATATATGATCTGTTATAATTTTCCGGCAACGTATTGATGTTTCGTGTTAGTTTTGTAAATAAATTTTTAAACAGAGATAAAAAATACTTGTAAAAAGAGTTAACAAAGAGTTATGTTTGATATACATCGCTGCCTAAAACTAAAAACCATGTCCTCATAGAAGTTTTCTGCCGAAAACTATATCAAAATCTTTAACCCAGACCGGAGTCTTGATATCTCAGAGCTTGAGATTTCAGCCTCTTTATATTTTCTGATTGCATTAGTATTTATTATTTATGCTTGTAGTGATAAGTTTTGGTTTATTTGTAGTTTTTTCGTAATTGTTTATGCACCCGTTGTCCCTTCATAATGCCACACATGTGCTTATTCGAAGAAACTAAGCTCCACATAGAGTTGTTATGAGCTTTAACCATTGAAGAATACATGATTGAAGAATATTTAAAAATATATACTTCCAAACTTATGTTTTTGTGTGTTGACCTAGATCGTCAAAGATGTCTGTGTATTTTCGAACTTTTATTATAATTTCTTTTACAAATCTGATTTTTTTTTAAACTCAATCGGCAAAAAATTTTCCGAAATGCTTAAATTAATTTACAAATTTTATGATCATTTTGATGTAAAAAAGGTCTTTTTCAGTTTTACATAACTGTTATTAAGAATTGACTATTCTCACAAAACCATTACAAATAAGGCAACGGTTCCAAACATTCAATTGCATAAAACATTTTTTCTATTTTGCGTCTAAAATAAAGTCATTTCGATACCCAACTGCGTATCGAAATGGCCTTCATTACGATACGCAAAGTTTTGTTTTTCAAGATTGGTCACATTGGTCATACAAACGTCAGTGAAAATCAAAACGAATAATTATGTAAATAAAATTAATAAGAATATCTAAATTAGTGTTGAATATTTTAATTAACTATAACTATAAAATAATTAGTAATAATAAGGAAAATTATAAACTGTAGGTATAATTTTGTTTATTTAAACTTTTGTACGATATCCTAACCTCTAAAATTTGTTTACAGCAGAATATTAGAATTGTGCATTGCATATAATTAATAAGTGAAAAAGTGAGTAGAAAACCGATTTAGAGGAAAATAGAAACTCATGGAACATACAGGTGCCACTTCTCAACTGCAACACTGTCGAAGTAAATACAAAACAAACCCTACAGCGAATAAACATATTATCATACAGAACAAACACATTTATTTATTAAATTCAAGTGCAAAATTATCAAATTTAAATTTTTTGCTAGTTAATTTTATGTAATATTTTTTTATTTTTGAATTGTGCAGTTATTGTGAACAGTAACGGTACACGTGTCCTTGGCGTTTATTATTACTCCTGGCAAATTTTGGGATAGCACAAAGTTTTGTGCGTTACTTTTATTTTCGTTAATTGATATTTCTGTTTTGTTGCAATTTGCTGATGATAATTGAATTGCCGAAGTTATAGTTGAAGTGGAGGAACTACTTGTACTCGGTTGGAATTGCTTTGTAAGCATTTGCGCCACTTCAGTTTTTCTTTCTAGAGATCCTTCAATGTAACCTTCAGCTACTGCCGAAGATTTCCAGCCACCGTGGTTTTTGATGGTCAACAAATCACCACCCTTGTTGGCCAAATGTGACACGCTCGAACGTCTGAAGCAGTGTCCTGTATATAGCTCGGGGTTTGAAATTTTCAAGAATGTTGCAATAATTTTAGGTATTTTGCCGATAGTATTAATGCCCATTTTGCTATTAATGCAGTATCCGTTGCGGTATGTGACAAAGAATCGCCGATGCGTCGTTTTGGTAGACCGCAACGCAATATATTTATGTATTAGATCAATCCATATTTTCTCTGTTACTACAAATTGCCTTTTGATATAATTTTTAGTTTTTGGAATGTCGACCACAATAACGTCAGTTTTAAACTTGACATCGTCTAGTGACATATTTGTGAGCTCTTCACGTCTACAAGCACCGTTGTACCCCATTAATAAAACTACCTAGATAGAAAAAAAATTATCATAGAAATTGATGCTACAATTACACAAAAATTTGTACTTACTTTTATTGCTAAATACATTTTATCATCAGCTTCTTGTATAAAACGATTGATATGCTCTAACTCTAAAATTTTAGATTTTTTAGGCTCGTACCCTTCTGACAACCTTTTTAAAAAAGCTTGTAATTTTGCGTACGTAGAGATATTCACATTTTTATAAATATTTAAACATGATCTTAACATCGAATAGGAAGACCATAACGTAGAAGATTTGTTTTTTTTACTTAGCATCTCAAAATACGCAAGCATAATATTTTCTGATATGCTTTTGACATTATGTTCTGTACACCAATTTTCAAACATTTTATACTGTTTTTCATAAATTTCGCGCGACTTTTTAGGAAGCAAGTTATTAAAAGTGCTCTCGGCAACTTCACGTAGCTCAGGTGGAGTAAAACTCAATTCGTCTTCAATCATTTTTATTGTAACTTTTCACAATTTAACGATTATAATAGGTAAAATAAACAATAATTTAATTTGACACAAACTTTTCTTTGGTTTCTTTGTTAATTGTTTCAAATATCAAATGTGTTACCAATCACCAGAAAATAAAACAAAATTTCAAAGTGACTATTTTTTAATAAAATACACATTTTTTTAAATTTCAAGACAAAAAATGCAAAATAGAAAAAATAGTATAAAAAACTCGTTTCATAAGACGTTTTATCGCACTTATCCTTTAGAAAACTCCCCGCTGCGCGGGTCGTTTTCTAAACAGATTGCGTGCGATAAAATCGTCGATTATGAAACTAGTTTCTTAATATACTATTAAAAACAATCTTTGTTGTATGACAATTCCAGCTTAGAAAAAAATGTTAAACAGCTATTCCCATTTTAAATAATTGTTCAAAAACATTGCGGATGTGTTTTGTCAAATTTGTCATAATACTAAAAGTACAGAAGTGTCAGTTTATATTAAAATCATTCTAACCCGTCCATTTTTTCTACCATTGCTTTTAACAACCAACTAAACATAATTTTTTTTTATACTTAAGAACTACATTTATCATAATGTTTTTTTATAATACTGTCACTCCCAAACGTTTTCCATAAACCAAAGAAAAACAGAACCAACAAAAAATAGTATCAACATTGTACTCGTATTATTTATTCAATACATATAAATTTGTTGCAAAAGATTCTCCTATTTGTTGTTTGTTTCTTATAAATTCAGCTGCATTTTTTTATTCAAACTTTTATATAATTTTAGGTTTAGTTTAAAAGTTATTGTTGTGTTGTAAATATATCAATTCAAGCGGTTGAGAAAAACTCATAAGCCTATTTGAAAAATAAAGTGTAATCAAATTATTCAGGCAAAAGGACATGTTCAAGACAGTTAGTTGGAATGTTCAAAAACCTTTTTCTGAAGGGAAAATCTTAATTTTTGAAAAGGTTAGATTTACCCTGAATTGTAACTTTTGGAAAGTGTCACAAATCTTGCTTCAAAAGTTCTTCTAAGAAAACTGTATTATTTCATTCTAACTTTTCATTTGTTATTTTTCAGAAAAATCAATTCTGCGTTAAGATAAATTCAAATTGGATTCCAACAATTTTCTATTTCATTGATAAATTGCTCTGCTTTCCAAAAAATAAAAAAAAATGTGTTATTCGAAAGGAAAACGGTTGACATAAAAAGCACGAAAAATTAAACAAAAGTTAATTATCCGAATAAAACAAAAAGATTCTCTTGTGTATTTTCTTGTTTTGATTTTATTACAACGATAATAATTAACATTAAATTTTAATTAGAAACTATGTAGCTCAATCAAATTTATAAGAGTTAGGTCATAAACTAATGAAATTTTTGTTTTAATTTTATTCATATATGTAAAAAGTTGTTATGAAAATGACATATTATTTTGAAATGTTCAATTTAATAAATTGAACACTGTTTTGGTGATACATAGTTATATGTTTTTGAAAATTTTATGTTTTATATTTAAGTAAATGTTTGATTTACGTCGAAAAATGTTAACCAGAAATTATGATATAATTTTTGCATAACACCGGTGTGAAGATGGTTTTATAAGTAAATTAGATAAAATTTGACAACAATTAAGTTGTTTCATGTGTTTCGTTTTAGATTATAGTTTAATATTTCTTTCTTGTAATGAAGAGCTTTCTCATTGGCGAACCAATGAGGATGGCATAGCAGGATGCGTACCCTGAGTGATTTTACGCCTTAACGACTAAAGCCCAGTCCTCGTGGATTTGATGGAGTAATACCTGCTGCTTCAATACAAATGCAGAAATGTACGCAATTTACAAAAAGTCACAGAAATGAAAAAAAAATACAAAAGGAAAATGGAGACTCTGGCGACCCCGTTTGCGAAAGACCTACGATCAGCGCGTCCAACCCACACAATCATTCCCAGATGGAATGCGGATGGAATGCGGCAGCAATAGTCCCAAAAATGTTAAGCCAATGCTGTGTTGTGATACGCTTGAAATCCAATAGTAACAGCGAAAATTAGATCTCAATGTTGTGTTGAAATATGTATATTATCCAGTAGCAATAGCAAAAATTAGATATCGATGTTGCGTTGAAATATGTATAATATCCAGTAGTAATAGCAAAACTTAGATATCGATGTTGCGTTGAAAGATGTATAAGATCCAGTAGTAATAGCCAAAAACTTGATACAAATGATGCGCTTAAATATGTATAATGTACGGCAGCAATAGCAAACCTTTGACACAAAGGTTGCGTTGAAATGAGTGGTAACAGCAAAGATGTTATATAAATGTTGCGTTAAAACATACCATAACATACGATAGCAACAGCAAAAGTTTGACATAAATGTTGAGTTGCAATAATATGCAGTAGTAACCGCAAAACTTTGATGCAAATGGTGCGTTGAAATAAGTAATACGATCGTAATATCCACAGTTTTGTATATATGCTACGTTGAAATCAATCAGGCAATGGTTGCAAAAAAATAACACAAATTTTGTATAAATATTGCATTGAAACACGATGGTAACAGCAAAAGGTTTGTAAAAATGTTGCGTTGAAAAACGGTATTACTAGTGAAAATTTGATACAAATGTTGCGCTGGACAATATGCAAAATACACGGTAGCAACAGCCAAAACTTTGATACCAATGTTGTGTCGCAATAACTCAGTGATGATTGGCAAGTTGAAAAAAAATCACGATGTAAATGTTGATATAAATATGTGACGCAGTGAGTCCACAAATGGGTACACCACCAAATAAAGCGAGTACTCATAAATTATATAATTGATGTATATTTTGTATTTTATTTTTTTGTTGTATTTCTTTTCTAGTTTTATTCATTACCTAAGTTAGCTTTTAAATTATATAATAGATATGTAATTACACTAAAATGAAAACTTAGCAATAAATTAACGGACATACATTTTACTACTACAGTATCGACAAAAGTCATTGACCGGGTTGTACTTCAGATAATAACTATGTAAATTTACATCAATGAATAAAACTGCACTAAACTAATTGGTTATTTAAGAATAAATTACGCTGCATTAATTAGGCTATTGACACAGACGAACACAACAGATGAATTTCATATTTTTGGTTTTTTTTTTATCAATAGGATTAGACAATATCTAATTTAATCTTGGTTAATATAACCATCCGAATTTGCACTAAAAAAAATGCATATCGATAAATCACAATTACTATGCATGAATTTTAACACTAACACAGACAAATGAATCTACAGTTCTTTTTCTATTTTGTTTGATTAATTTAATTGTTGCAAATCAATTAGATTTGCGCTCAAAGACGCCATGAGAAATATAGAAAAGTATTTTATCGGAATCGGAAAGGAATTTATCCCTGGATTTCAGCATCTGCCAGCACACAATCCAAGATGGTTTTGGTTTAGTTCTTGACAGGCGGGAAGAGCCTCAGTTTCGGTTTTATTGGTTTTTTTCATCAAAACTTAACTTTTTCGGTAAACTTTTTACAAACAGAAAAATGTCTGACTTTGACAGTCACTACTGAGATAATCCAATCCACCAATATCACAATCTCGACTAAAAGACGTCAAACACACGAATAAAAATGTAATAGACTAAGAGGTTGAAAAATTGTATAGTCATTCCTTATATAGCAAATCGTTAGTATCGAAAAATTCGAATAAGTGTTTCTGATGCAAGGAAATTAATTTACATTATGTAAATAAATGTTAGGACCTTTTTTCGTTAAAACAAAACTGTTTGTGATTTTGTAATACATAACAACTGTTTGTGATTTTGTAATACATAAAAAATAATTTAACGAAATAAATGGTTTCCAACACACTTGTAAGAAACATCAATGAATTAGAATGGATTAAACGCAAGTTTAATCGATTTTATGATGCCCATGTATTACGAAATAACAACTTAAAACATTATTACAGTGAAATTCAGATCCATAACGGAAAGATAATTTAATAAAAACACCCATATAGGAAATCGAATGCATAACGAATTGTAGGATAATAATTTTGTCTAGAGCGTTGATTGGACAAATATGCACAGCTGTCTTGAGGTTTGAAAACTTCGTTGATCAAGTACGGTTAGTGTATAGAGAATTCAAATTTCAGCAGTATGGTAAAGTAATGCGGGTGAAAAACGCAATATGAGTCAATAATAGGGGATTGTAAAAGAAATACTATTGTTAATTACTTTATGCTAAGAACAAATTTACGTACGGAAACTATATGAAAATATGACTATAGATTGTGGATGGATAAGAAACTATTACGAGCTACGTATGTTAATCAAAATGATGACTTATGAGAAAACAGACACGGAACGAATTGGGAACTTTACCGCTCTACGTTATCATGCTCCAGTCTACATTACATTCTGTATATATAAAAAATACAATATTTGTGTATATGTACAATAAACTGGGTTAGGATTTTTAATTTGCCCATTTATGGTGAACAGGAAAAAAATCTGATGAAATTCGGACCTACTACATCAGTGCCATGATTCGAATCCTTTGAGAATAAAATGTGATCGTAGAGTAAAATTCAGACTAAGAAATACTCTAGATTTAAAAATTGAAACGGAATAGAAAGTTCTAACTTAATTAGGTAAATAATGATGAAATTTAAACTTCAAAATCCCATCGCTTCTTTGGCGTAGTGAATAGCGTGTCATCCAAAGTCAATTCAAAATTCAAGTTTAGTAAATTACAAATTCTAAGTAGTATGTGTTGAAATTATGTTATTTCTCAACTATTGTCCTTTTTTTATTTATTCAAATATTATATTTTATTTTGGGAAATTGCCAAATCATTTTATTTGTGGATTATTTGCAATATTGCTCATTGAAAAACTGTTTAAAATTCCTTTTTTCAGTATTATCAGTAAAGAAATTATTTTGTGATAATTAGTTTTGTATTTTGAGGAGTTGCGGTATAATGTTTAACTGTCCCTCTAACTAGCTGTACACCTTCTTTGTGATTCTCCTAAAATAAATCCCGTTTTTGTTTCTAGGATGCCGAACCGAAGTAATTCTTTTTTCCTATAGCTTAACTAAACAGTTATTTGATCTGACAAGGATGGTTCATTTGAAACTCTCCAGTTCTTTATAAACTCTCCTATTCCAATACTCACTTCTTTATAAACTGTCTTATACTGCCTACCGTTAGGTCCAACACCTCCTGTCTTGTCCTGCTAACAAAAGTAGATGTGATTCCAACATTAATTTACTTTTATCCCGATTCTAAGAAATTATATAATATTTTAATTAAACGAGAAAGTAAAAAAAAGTCTCCAAATTTTCGATTAGTATCTATAAACTCTTATTTGATATTAAACATTATCTCGTTATTAATATAACGGAAAAGAAGAACAGGATAACCGTATTAGATATTCGTATTTATTTCAATTGGGATCAAAAGAAAACAATGATGTCATCGTATGGATAGTATGTGATGAAATAAAAGGTATAGAAAGGAATTGAATTAGTGCATTTATTACTTAATAAGTTTCATTTGAATGGTTGATTCTTTTACCTTATTGCCAAATGAATATGAACATGTCAAATTCTGGTGCATAACAGAACTTAGTTGAATGATGATAGCGTTAACAATAGAAATAAAAAAACATAAATTGGTAACACTATCTGTAAGTCAACTAAGCGAACCATCATTGTAATAGCGTGAAAGACTACGAATTGATGAGATGAATGCCTCTATCAAGATAACCACATGTTCAGTTAATTGTATGATGATGAAAGACACTGATAAAAGAATTGATGTTGTATATAAAAAAAAATTTATTGACGTTGTTAAATGTCAGCTGCGTCCATATCCTTGACCGTAGAAACGAAAGGTTTGTTGACCAGCAACTATTGTTTGACTTGTCATGTCTCGCAGAAAAAAATTCCACAGTTGCAATTCCACAAAGCTGCAGCATAAAGTTGGTAAGTATGCACAAATGAGTCAAGCGATAATTACAAGCGGAAGAACAACAAAAAATTAAATAAAGTAAGTTGTATTTATATTGCTTTATTACAATAAAGTAATATAAATGCTGACTTCCATGACCATCAACCGAAGTCTCATACTTGAGAGCCTTGTCCAGTAATTCTATGTGGAACTGATGACAGATGTGAGTCAATATCTCCTTCCTACGCAAAATCAGTATCCCCCCAAAAAAACTAAAACTAATAAAAAACTAACTAACACTCTTACTGGTCAGTGCCCTCAACTACCAAAATTCAATTTCAGCCACATGAGAGAAAACATTACTATTATTTGCGATGAAAACTATTCCAAAAAATAGTAAAATTTTTTGTATAGAATTGATGGTGAATGGGGCGGGTCAACTAATACAAATCAATGTGAGACAACAGCAGACAAAAAAGTTTTAAGCGGCAAACATCTAACCCATAACCGTTAATATGTTAGGCATAATGGATGACTTCTTAGATCAACCAGGGTGAGAACTAATAAATTAAAGATAACAAAAACAAGACTAAGAAAACGAAATAATAAAACAAATAATAAATAATACAAAAAAATAAGAAATAGCAAAATAATAAAATAAAAAAAAATCAATTTAAAGAAAAGAAAATATAAATTAAATAAATCAATAAATTAATATAAAAATAGAAAAAAAATTAAAGAGAAGGATTAATATGAAATAAATTAAACAGAGACCTATCCTAAACGATTATAATTTTATATCCTTGGCATGGTGAGTTACAATCTATTTACCATCCAAGTTTGTGCAGTTGTACAACAGGTTACCAACTCTGCTTTCAATAATGTCTGGTAGAAATTTTGGAGCGAGCCTGGACGAATATTTATTTGCAGCATCGCTTAAGTGATGTTGCCGTACTAATACTCGTTGCTGTGGCTCGAATGTACGAGGTTGCGTTCGTAAATCCTAAAGTTGTTGGGATTTCGTAAACGCTGTGCCCATGTATTGTTTAATGCGAGACCTGATGATTGCTATTGATTGATCAGTATGATCTAGATCCAGGTCAATTGGTTTACCGAAACTGAGCAGAGTTTAACGGCTTACCTTAATGTATGTGCAGACAATAAGATGTCGAATAAATCTTTCCATCTGATAAAGGATGTTGACCGAACAACACGTAATATGGCAAATGATGAGTTGTGCTATGTACTGCTGATCGTAGTGCATACGCTATTTCTCCCAGATGAGAAGCCCAGGTGTTATGTAAACCTTTAAAACAAGATCTGATGGATGAATATATCAGCCTATTTACCCGTTCAGAAGCGTTGCTTTGAGGACTGTGGACTCCAGTTTTAATATGTTGGATATTGAATTCCGATAGCAGTTTTTTGAGAGAATTGCAAAGAAATTGTTTTCCATTGTCACTGTGAAGACACTCTGGAACACCATATGCTAGAAAAACTTCATTCCTCAAGAATGCATTCACAGAAGGTGCAGTTGCATTTTTTGAGTGGTTTGAGTAACACGAAATTTAGATAGATGATCAAGGAAGGACAATCAAGAAAACCGTATTCCCGGATTTTGATCTGGGATAAGGACCTAAAAGATCAATATAAATACGCTACCTTGGTCGATCTGTTACAAACCAAGATTGTATTGGTGGACGCAATGACTTGTTTGCATCCTTTGATTGTTTACAGACATCACAAGACACGACATAGTCATGAACTTGTGACGATATGCCAAGCCAGTAATATAAACCTCGAAGTT
The DNA here is from genome assembly GCA_963693315.1 of Diogma glabrata. NCBI lineage: Eukaryota > Metazoa > Arthropoda > Insecta > Diptera > Cylindrotomidae > Diogma > Diogma glabrata. Next base: position 455,826,970 of record OY856186.1, on the reverse strand, counting down.
CCTGTCTTCTTCACCCCGCTATTAGCAGCTTTACAGTTGTCGTGATGTTCTTTGATTAATTTTGTTGTTAATGGTTTTGATATCCAGAGTTTCCACACCAGCAAATCGTTAGACCCTGCATCAGCTTCAACTGTTTTACCAAGGAAGAATCTTTGGGAGACAATTGTACTTTGACTATCGTATCCGTGTATTCATGGTGCCAATAGGCATTAACCGTTATTGTCGAGTTTTGATATGTCATCAAGATGAGCGAGCGCTTCAGCTAATTCCTCAGACGTGTCGTTGTACAGACGAAGCAGAGCATCAGGTACTACGTTTTCTCCATAAAGAAAAATCCATTTTTTGAAGCTTTAAATTCCATCTAGCTAACCAGCCACTCAAATCCTTATGTGACATAAGCCACTGTAAGGATCTTTAGATACTGACCGCTAGCGGTCTGAGGAAACCTACGATGAAATACAGAAATAAAACACTTCTTCTACTGATCGTGGTCTGTTAAAATCTGCCTTTTTAAAACTTTATTCATCTTTTCATTTTTATTTCTTTTATACATTTTTGGTTTATAATTTCAATTTCCATTTAAACAACAACAATTCCATAATATTTTATAACTTCTAAATTACTTTAAATAAACACGATTGCATTTTATTTGTTTTAATACAATTTTCGATTCTTATTTCAATTCTTTTAAGCAATAACAATATTTGCTACTTTCAGATTTTTAAATAAACATGACTGCATTTTATTTGTTTTAATGCATTTTTGGATTCTAATTTCAAAACGAAGTAAATATTTTAAGCAATAACAATTTCATGATATTTTCTACTTTTAGCTTACTTAAAATAAAAACGACTGCAATTTATTTGTTTTCGTACATTTTTTGATTCTAATTCCAAATATTTTGAAAAGATTAACTAAATATGAAATATTAATTCAAAGGTTAATGATCACATCACCACTTCAGACTTGAATGGCCAGCCACAATAGTGAATTTGTGACCCTCCACGTAGGTCCTGAATTTCTTCACGCTGAGGATTGCTGCAAGAGACTCATGCTCAGACGCTGAATAAACCCGTTGAGCTTTATTCAGTTTTTAGACATGTAGGCTATCGGACACTCTTGGCGTTCATCATCTAGCTGATACAGTACCCTTTTTACTTCTGTTCTACTTGCACCACATCTAATATAAATGTCTTTCTCATAATCAGGATTGATTAAAACAGGAGCTACAGCCAATAGATGTTCTAAAAGGTTAAATGCGGCTTGAGATTCATCAGTCCAAACCAGATTTTTTGGTCATTTTTTCAAAAGATCTGTAATGGGTGAGACAACGCTTTCATAATTAGGTTTAAATCGTTGATGCCACCCTGCCATACCTAGTAACAGACGAACTTGTTTGACCGTTGAAGGAACTGGGTAGTTCTTGACAGCTCGTACTTTATCGAGATCCGTCCTTTTGTCTACCTTCGCCAACCAGAAAGCCCAAATATTTCACTTCTCTAAGCAGGAATTTAGTTTTGTGCAGATTAATGGTTAATCCTGCAGTTGTTAAAAGATTAGAAACTATAGACAGTAGTTCCATGTGTTCCTCGAATGTTGAGGAAACTACTACTAGATCGTCGAAATAGACGAAGACACAATCATGATACCGATGTTATATCACTTTATGCATCAACCGACACTTTGTCTGGTGAGCATTGCACAAGCCAAAAGGCGTAAACTTAAACTGGAACAATGACCGACCAGGCACTGTGAAGGCTATTTTATCTCGAGACGCTTCTGACAAAGGAATTTACCAGAATGGACCTTTGAGATCAATGCTGCTTATGTATCTTGTGCTATTTAGTTGACCCAGCAAGCTATCGATAAAAGGAAGACACCTGGTGAGTCTAAGCACAAACGGTTCTTTCCTGAAGATTTCTGAATCAGAAACACTGGCGAGCACTAGGAACTGGAGCTCTCTCCGATTATCCCTAATTGTAGCGTTTGGTAAAGTTCGGAATGGATATTTTGTTGAACCGCTGGTAACGTGCGGTAATGTCTCTGTTTCACAGGGCACTATCTCCAACATCGATGACTCTAAAGAAGTCTTACCAAGACCCAATGCTTCAAAAGAAGGAAAAGAATACTTGATATTCTTCAGTTCCTATACCTGGTCAGGGTTATGATCGTGGGTTAATGTGTTATCCAAATAACTCGGCATCAGGTCACTAAAAAATAAAGGTGTGATAGCAAATTCCCTGCAGAAATCGATGCCCAGGTAGAGTTGGAACAATATGGAAGCGAAAATTTTTCGATAAGCCATTGAAAGAAGTGGGAACGTAAATATTGCCCAATATGATTAAGGGTTCAATCTGCCGTACGGATGGAAGAAAAAATTTTGAAGTAGGAAATGCCGGCGTTCCTTATCAATTCTAGAGAATTTCTTCCCAAAATGCTGATGGAAGCTCCACTATCAGAAGTTCATAAACTTTTTTATTAAAAATGTTCATATAAAGGTGTGGCCTAGGACCATTTATTTCATTAATGATTGATGAGACACATGCTTTGTTTAGAAGTTTTCGTGTCTTGAAATATTTACGAACACGTTCAAGACGTTTTTAAAAAATTTTCTTTCGACGTCTCGATCTTGGTTTGGAGGTGAAATTTTGTTTATCGGGTGTAATTACCGATTGATATTTACTGGTTCGTTGGTGTTGGGTCGCTTTCGGTGGCAGTCGATGCATCTCTTGTATGAACTCGTGGGCTTAAAGATATCTGATTCGGGGGTACAGAAACCATTTGATGTACTCCAGTCCTGGAACTTAAATTAAGTGACAGATGACAGTTGGAACATTTTGGAAAAGTAACATCAGCCTTACCACATCTATAACAGTACAACTGCTGTGGAGAATTAGGTACTCTATGGCCGATTTCCTTACCCCTGTGATATATCAGATGATCATTTCTAGGTGGTTGTGATGGCAGGTGGATCTATTAGCCGTTGAAGGTCTAGCTAGCATTCTTGGAGTAGCTGTGTAGGTGGCAACGCATGGTGCGTAGTTCGATGGACCTGGTTGGTAGTTTGATTGACCTGGTTCGTCTTCATCGAATGGAAAGATTACGCTGATTGTACAACTACCTTTGATGTTGATGGCAGAGGTTGTCCAGCTGTCCTTGACGTTGAAGGTGATGATCCAAAGAGGTGACTTGCTCACACATCTGCTAACTATGCCCACACTTCTCTTTCTGGTGACGTACCGCATCGAATTTTAGAGTCGTTTTCCCCAATTTAATGTTTTGTAAGTAAACATTTTTGATCTTCGAGTACTTCGAGAAATAATATGTCGACCAAGTCAAAGCACTGATAATATAGCAAGGAAAGTTGCACTTTGATACTGCCTCAAATCGAAGTGTCTCTGTTCGTGACTGGACTATTGACTGGATTTTCAACAAGGGTCGCATCACACCACTGATTGGGAAAATTACGGGCTATACTCGTATCGTATTACAGATTCTAACAATATAATCATAATGTCGAAAATAAAACTGAAATAATCGAATATACTTACTTTAAACATAACCACTGACAGCAATTTTTAAATTTACCGAAGAATTGAATTTCCTTCGGTACTATTAGTAACAGAAGACTTCCACAAAAAGATGTTCTAACGATATTGATATTCTAGAATTTTGAAACTAGGAAATGTTTGGAATAATATTTAAATATTTTTAAACTTTCAGTTTTTAATCTGTCACGTTAACAAAATCATTTAAAGATTTATTTATCATATTATTTTGGTCTACCCATGATTTTAAAATCGAAAAACAAACAAGCGATACAAAAGCATAATTCACAAAATATAAAATTGGGGTGGAAAATAATTTTCATTGTTGCTTAAAGTGAAAATAATGTTTTGATTTGATTGGTATCGAATGTTACTCGAACAAAAATATGCTTCTCATATATAGCTTTTAAAATTAATTTAATTGGGAAACATTTTGACTATAAAACTTTTATCGTTTATTTCCTAAGAATTGTTATCATATTTTTGAAAATAATTTTTTTTAATAGAATTTGCTGTAGGCAAATTTTGTAATAGGATATTATCGAAAATAATCAGATAAAACTCTAAAATTTTGATCGAAAATAATGTTGTCATACTATATGTTTCATTAAAACGATTTAATAAATGACATTTTAACCATAATGCTTGATTTTATTTACAGGAGCGATATGAGCTTGACAGTAGAATATTAAATCAAAATAATGAGGAAAAATTTCCATTCAAGCATATTCTACTGCATCAACTTTGATTGAATATAATTCTAAAAAATCAAAACCATAAATAAGAAAATACCTTAAGACTTAAGATGACGTCTACACAAAGTACCCTAAGTATTTTTTATTGTAACAGTAATCCATTTATTTTGCAAGAAACGAATAAAAGTAACATTAAGATCAAATCTTCAATGAGGGTGGAAATTCGATCGAAATTAAATAGAAAATTTAACATGCCAACTGTTTTATTTAATTTTCATTCGAGAAACATAGAAAATAGTTTATCAATATTATTTCAATTATTGTTTTGTTCAATCGAAAGTGAAAATAAAAATCGTTATTACTTAGTTGTAGAATGGTAAAAGTATTTTTACGAGGTTGAGGAGTTTATTGAATTGATTTGTATGATTGTGAAAGTGAACGACATTTTTAATATATATAGAATTCATTCACATTTAGGAGGAGTTATTCAAAGTTTGACTTTTCATTACGACACAACATCAATCTTAATTGTGGTATGAAAACTTTATGCTTCTTTTCCCTTTTTCCATCAGCTTATATAAGCTTATTTATATTTCATTTCTTTTATTTTTCTTAAAACAAAAATTTATAAATTAACATGAAAAAAGAAAATAGTATCAACTTGTTTTCTTCACTTTTCCATGAAAATAAAGTTAACTGTTGTATTTTAGTCATTCAACTAAAATGAATTTAATTTTTTAAATTTTATAACGTTAAATTTTTGACAATAAAATTTAAGAAAAATTTAAATTAAAAAAGGAACAAATAATTATATTTCGTGGAAGATAATGAGGGTGATGAAATTGTTTTCAGTTGGTCACACAAAATCAATTGTCTTGTTTTGTAAATGACTTTTTAATTGTTGAGAGACCTATTTTGAAGTAATTCACAACATTATTCACAACATTATTCATAACATTGCATCAATATTTCTACAATAATCCATAACTAGGTTTAGTATTCCTTACGTCATTAATGCACGACAGGCCCTTAACGCACACAACAGTTTTTAATTCTAAAGCAAATCCTACTAAAGAACCCAAAGCATTTGTGAAATGCCGTACAATTGGGCATAATTATAATACAATAACGTACAATTTAGCATAATATTCCACATATTAGTTTGCATAACAATCATTCAAGGAGGCTGTCAACTTGCATAAACTGGACTTGCACATACGTTTTTGTTCGAGTGAATAAAGTAAATTGTCATCTTAGAATAATTTTGAAACGAGTGGCTGTTAGAGGTCAGGGTTACCAGCATCAATCCCAACACCTTGAGGAAGCGCATGCCTTGTGTTGATTCCGACCAGTCTCAGTTTGTGGGTTTGTGGGTAAATTTTAACCTCAACTCATTCGGAATGCTGAAATACACGCGATAAATTTTAAAACGAGACGGGGTATAAAAAAAGGGTCTCTGACGACTCCAAAAACCCAGAGGAACCGATACTACAAATACATCTACTATAACTCACTCATGATTGTTCAGGGCCTCATAATCCATATTGAGTTAAATATAACCCCACATATCAATAATTGAATAAAACAGGAGTTCGATGAATGAGGTCATCCTTATACAGAAAACAAATTTCGTTACATCGAAACAAACAGGTGGTTGTTGGATGTTATCGTAATACAAAAAAAAAATCGTTGTATCAAAATTCCGTTCCGGTGGTCGTTAAAAAGTTCGTCGATCCAATGCAACTGTAAAAATAAATTTTTTATAAATATTTACAAACAGAATATTTGGGGAATATTCATTTTATGAAAATTTTATCTTAATTAATTAAATAAACAAATTAAATTTAAAATGGAATGTTGGATTTTTTTTCAAAATAAACAATACTAATTTTTTTATATTAAATGTTTGAGTAATTTTTACGAACTGTCTGGAATCATATATTAACATACGTATATATTCGCATTAATTGTGAAAATTTAAATGAAAATGAAAGACAAGAAACATTGAACTAATTGTTCTATTATCGAATAGAACGAACAATAAGAGTTTACATCGACAGTATCTAAACGGTAGAATTAATATTTCAACGGAGATACTAGAAACTATTTTCAGGAACGACCCCTTCATTACGGAAGAACTTATGTTTCATTTATTTTATATGGACACAAAACGAGTGATTTCTGTTTTTTAAGCTAAGTCAAGCTAAGCCTTAGCATAGTCAAGAGTTCAAGAGAAGCTTCTTGCTCTATAACTAAGTTGTTTATTGCTTACTACTCCATAGAAGGATCAGTTTTTCTTGTTTGTAATTTTTTATTTTTGATCTTTATGTATAGACAACCTCGCGTTCTTGAGTCCCTGCTACTGACATATGAGTAAGTGTGAGATATCACATAACACTGGCAATAGCTGTTATGCTCGCAATTTGGTTCGGTCCAGCATGTGGTGTTGCTAGATTCCGACTCAGAACAATTTGGGTCTATGTAGGATGGATTAACTGGAACCTAAAGCTTGACAGATCAGCAGCATTATCCGCAAAGATTGGGTCCTAGTTAAATCATTCTATACAGTCCATCCTTGAACTACCAACCCACTTGTTGTGCATTGTCCTGGTTTTGTCATCCGACAGATCACCATAGAAATGGCTGTTACATCGCCATCGGCGATACTATATTGGTAATCAACAGTTCTTTCATTAAGACAACCTTATTATAATGGCTTTCTTTAATATACGGGCACTCCTCCTGCAATATCTGAAATTGTTATTAAATGTAAACCTAAATAAAACATGAGTAAATAAAACTGCAATAGCTCAATTTTATATCAAACATAAAAATAATGAATTGACGGTGCACATTGCAATAGAAAAATTTCATATTAAACGTAATTAATCACTAATACACAAGCGGCGTAAACGACCTTTTCCCTTACGAATTTTTTTTACATGTATATGCTCTCAATTTTCTATATGTAAATAAGAGGAAATTAAAACGCATAGATTAAAAATCTCTTCTTACATATTTTTATGTAGTAAAACAAAACAACGAATGTTACAATGTATTGACCAAAGCTTGTTTTCCTTTTTTGTAATACCACGAAAGAAAGAGACGGCATTGCAGTGAACCAACTTTTGTCTCGTTTAAGATTAAACGAAAAATCGGCACAAAAATTCAGTTAGTTAGTGTTTGATAGTAAATCATAATTGATTAATTAAAATCAAGTCCGCGTTTGAAATAAAACTAAATTATTAGGGAAATTAAATTAAAATGTAATATGCAATTGAAAGAAAAATTTGATATGCTAAAAAGAAAGACTGTGTTAAAAATAAAATTAAATTATCGTTTAAAAAAACAAATATCTTTCTTTTGTGATAGTCAATTCAATGTTCTTTGGTTTTTTTTATCTCTCGATGGTACTGTCGTGATAAGTGTGCTGAAAATAAAATATGTCGTCGTTACATTTCATTTCTTTTTATTTTTGGGATTTTATATTAGTGATAATGTGAGATCAAACAAATAGAAATATATTGATATCTAATTCATAGTTTCACTTAAGCTAACTTAAACCCGAAAAAAAGATACGAATTAGTGAAAACATCTTGAAAATTAGTGAAAAATAAATCAATTTCGAGACAGTGGTGTTTGTTGTGGACTGTAATGTTGATGGTTGTTCACTTATTCACTCCAGTTTCACAAAAAGGATAATAATTGAAACTCAATTAATTTAATTTAAAAAATTTAACACCAACTTTATTTTAATTTTATTTTTAATATTTAATTTCAATCAAAGAAAAGGATTTTAATGTAAACTGGTAACGGTTATACAAGTAATAATTTTATTTTAATTTTATAATGAATACATTGTTTCAAAGAAAAAAAAGTACTAAGAATTAATTAAAAGTACTAGTATAATTTACATTTGATTTTAATGATTAAAGCAACATTTATAGGGTTTATTTATTGCTAGTTTAGACTGTGGTCTAAACAAGTGGTTTAATCTTTATTTGGAAACAAAAGAAAAAAAAGAAAATGTATATCTGTTTTTGTATGGTTAAATGGAGGAAAATGAAAAGGATCGTTTATAAGGCGATGACTGATGAATTCATTCTTTCATCATAATTCCTAGCAATAGTTTAGATACAAGAACTGTTTCTAAGGAATTAAATTTGGGATTGAAATTATACGGACTTTGAAGGACGACATACAAGGACGAAAGTCGTCACCAACTTTCAACAGCAGCACATCAATCAATAAAATAAGTTAGGTTCTTTTTATTAATCATTTTTAATACATTTGTTTTCCTTTTTTTTGAATTATTATGATGATCATCATGGTCTTATAGACTAGTAAATTTATTTAGACTTTTTTCCCTGGTAGAGTCTGCGTACGGTTCATCGTGTATCATTTGATAATTAAAAAAAAAAAACCTTGGATATATAGATATCATAAGTTTCTATTTATTTCTGTAATAAAGCCCAATGGCTTTATAGCAGTAAGATATAACTAGCCAGTTTAATATCTTATAAGGATGCAACCGTATGAACTCTATTCAATCAATGGTAGAACCCTAAATTTTAATGATTGTCGCATCATGAAATATACCACTAACTGGATTATATGTAATGAAGTGTAATTCAAACTTCGTAATTGCGAGTCGAACCAATTTCCCACACGCATTAAGTTTACATTAACCGAAACTTACTTATTTGTTTCCGTATTCCCTTTAAACATTGGTTTCTTGTACTCAATCCGTAACCGTCGTCTACAATGGTTTCCGTTTGATAATTATCATAAAACAGTTGTGTGATATTTCCCAATATAATTTCTTATATTCAATTTGTAATCGTTAATCGCTATGAATTTATCATAAAACAGTTGTTCAATATTATTAATTCGTAATCGCGCTGTTTCCAAATGTAATTTCTTGCCATCATTTCGTAATCAATTTTTTTTAATTCTTTTCCAATTCTTATTACAAAATAGTTGTCCACACTCCTTAGTGGGTACAATAATTGACTTTCATAAAAATTTCCCATGAAACTACCTTATCGATTCGTTATTGTGAGCAAACGTTTTAACTTATTATATATAGAAGGTGACAGCTAGCTTCTAGCGCTGAGTTTTTTGATTGATTTTTTTGTGGAATGTTTGGTTTTGACATTGATAAAACGCGTGAAAAATGATTTAATGCTTAAAAAATGCTTGTAAAGAAAATTGATTTCGTTTCTGTGATAGTTATTCCTGTGATATTACTAGTAAATTTTTCGTGCCGGTGATATCTAGCAAAATTTTTTTTAGAATAACAAATTATTAACACCAGAGATTGTTTTGCTGTTTTTGATGTTTTCATCGACCTTGACAGGTCAAATTAAATTAAATTAAGACCCAGGTAATTTCCTACGGAAAAATCAATTTAATTCAATAATATTTCTGCATGTAGTGTAAAATAAAAAAAAACTTTATTGATATATTTCAAAGAACAAGCAAGTTATAATAAAGGTCAAAACATGATAAATAATTAATGAACCGGGAGTACAGATTAAAATATTTTTTCGTAGCTGGTAACTTAATTTTTTTTTCGGATGAGTAGTCTAATTACAGTTGGACATATTCAAATTAGTGGTGCAATAAAAATAACTGTTTGTGAAGTGATAAATACCAAAATTTTTTTTTGTTTATATAAACGATTTAAATTCCTAAATTTTGTACTAACTGTATTAAACATGTATAAAATGATACCGACTGATTCGTGAAGTAAATTTACAGTTTGTAGTTTAAAACATAATTTGATAATAAGTCCGAGTTATAGATTAATTAAATACTAAAATAAAATTACTCAAATTAATTCAATTAATTAGATTAAATATAAAAAGGAAACAACGTGGATTAACGAAATGGTGGTCAAGGTGACAATGTCACCGTTTTTTCTTGTATAATTGCCAACCAATATTAATAAATTCAATAAAAAAATACAGAATACGGTTAACGCAAATAAATCTTTTGATTCGGGTAACGAATTGATTGGTGAGGTCTACTAACTGTAAGGAAGCAATCGTGTGATTTCGTGATCTGACAACAGAAGAACGGTTACCATTTTGGGCAGTGGATAATTAGTTGACGGTACGTATATCTCAACGCACGTTCTTATTTTGTTCTTGCATAATTGAATTCAACAACGGCTGTATATGGTGCGCACGTACACCAACTTTTGCCTACCTTACTTTGGATCAGCGACTTACATATCGGTGCGCCTACTTTTATAACGTTTAGTCGAAACTGAAGTCAATAACTGCATATATAATTCAACTTTGAACTACGTTACTTGGGATCAACAACCGACGTATCAATACGTCTACTCTTAGATCCTACTTTGGCAATTGAAGTCGACACCAGCTTATATAATTCAAATTCTAACTGCATTATTTGGGATCTATAACTTACATATCCTACTTTGGCAATTGAAGTCGACATCAGCTTATATAATTCAAATTCTAACTGCGTGTTTTGGATCTACAACCTACATATCAGTACGCCTACTTTTCATAACGTTTATTCGTAATTCAAGTCAATCAATGCATATATAATTCAACTTTGAACTACGTTACTTTGGATCGACAACCGACGTATCATTACGTCCACTTATATAACTTTCTTTGGTAATTAAAGTCGACACCAGCTTATATAATACAACTTGTAACTACGTTACTGAAGCATCACTACGCATACGTGTGTATTATCCGTCCAATGATGATCGGCTAATCAAATCGGATTAATCAGGAGTGGGATCTTGACTAACCATGGGGTGAGTAAACTTTCTCTGTAGTTATATGGACATGTATGTATGAATGAGAGCGTGTGTGAATATGGTCGTGAGTATGGGTGTAAGCGGGGGTGAGCGGATGCAGTGCAAGAGTGTGTGAATGAGTGATTGAGTGTGGGGGTGGGACGTGACGATCGTGGTTTTTATTCACCTATGTGGGTCGCCAGAGTCTATCCTTTTCACTTGCTTTTTGTTTACTCAGTTCTCACCAAGACATACACGTACAACACTGTTATTTGTGATGGAGCAGCAGGATTTCTGTCTCGACCCCATGGGCTGAAGCCAGCTTGGGGCTAAATAAATCTCATCCAGGTGCGTGACCTGCTATGTCACTTCGTTGATTCGTCAACGAAGCAGCTCTTCACTATATATTGGAAACCCAATCAAAGTTTTCTTGTGCAAATTTTTCAAAAAAGTTTGGTTTTTATCCTCTTATTTTCTTTTATTTATTTTATCATTAAATAATGGTTTATGTGATATTTTGTTATGTGATAGGATTTTTTAGTTATTCATTATTTAAAAAAAAAATCAAAAAAATTTATGATGCATGTTGTAATCCCTTCTACACATTTTACTATAAAAATCAAAAACTTACACTGTTTGATCAGTAAACAACAAAATTTCGATGCTTCTGTAGAAAAGTTTTGGGCTGATCAACAACTAATAGATATATTTCACGTATTTTATTTTCATGAATTGTCTGACTGTTAAGTCAATTAGACCAAACTTCTTTCGTTCCGTACACAAATTGCCACACCATTGTTTAATTCATTCAGTTTTTTTGAATAATTCTTAAATTCAGATCGAAGTGTGGTGAGTTATTAAAGATTTTCAAGAAAAGCTTGAAAAACGCTTTTTGCTTTGATTGGAATTTAAACCCATTACTTCAAAATTTTGCTAAATCTTGCTAACCCCTCGCCATCATCATAATTTTCAACTTAACTGACTTGATAAAAACGTTTAATAAGAAAAATTGTACAGTTAAGTTTTATTGCTTTTAATATAAATTTTTATGTGTCATCGAACATCAATAAAAATGAATATATCCGCTTTATATTACATCAATAAAACTAATCAACACATCACATCATACAACTAAAAAATTTTGCCATCGCTATTTCTGTCTAGGAATAACTTCATTTTATTGATTTTTCATATTTCAAATTTTAATTTTCTCTTCCATTCATTCTGATTCCGTATTTTACAATATACCTGTTACTCGCTGCATGAGCCATATACATTTTGATAAGCAATTTCATTTACGACTTACGGTTAACATGAGCAATAAAAACCATCGATTCAACATAAGAAATAAAAAAAGTTATGAAATTGTGACTTCTGAAAAATTATTGTATCACAGGTATCAAGTAAATAAAGTGATTTTAAGCGGGTTTTTCCGTCTATTTTTTTTAAGATGGCCATTGCTTACATAAACTGCAGACAGTTAAGTCTACTTTTCCAAAAAAATTCATGTTTGTTCCCTTATGCATTTATAGTTTTATTGGCGAATCAATAAGGATTTTCAAAAAAACATGTAACTTCTTTTTGTTCTGGCTTGGAATTAAGCCCGGAAGCCCCAAGTCCTTTCATACTTTATACATCTGTTTTTTTGGATACACAACCGAATACCATCAGTCTCCAATAACAAACGTTGAACAAATTTTCTCTTTTGTTAAATTCTTCATATAAATAATCCATAATCCAATTTTGAAACCATGAAAAGCTTTATTAATTATGATAATCCAGTTTTAAGCAGTTTATTACGTAAATAATGACAATCATTATAAAAATCATTAAAACTGTAACAAAATTTTTCATTGATGTTTTCATTAGACAAATTTCCTTTATATTCAAAATAATAGTATCCTAATTGACATCAATTTGGATTAAGTTTTTCAATTAAGGCAATGGAGCATGAACAAAAAATGATATTACTATAATTTTTTGTTTCTAATTTTATTAGTGGTTCTTGCAATTTAAATCTATCTTTAGATAAGATTATAAAAATATAATCCAATCGATATGAACTTTGATGTGGCTGCTAGATTATTGTTGAAAGAGAAATGATACGATGATCAAAGAAAAATACCATTAATGTTTTTTGTTTTAAAGCTTTTATGTTTCACTGAGGTTATGCTGTTGATCATATATACATAAGTAAATATGTTTTCTCAAATAAACAGATATTTTCAGATATTTATATGTTGTTTATAAATAAGTTATTTTCATTATATAAAAAAAACAATAATTAAAATAAATTTCTTGGTGGTTTATATTCTGTCTGCTTTCAAATTTCACCATCAATCAAGTACATAAATTAAATTAAATAAAAATAATTGAGCTTTTCAATTGCAATGTTTTCATTTGAATGTAATCAAATCCTTTCAAATTTTTAATTTTCACCTATTGTTATACATAAGGATAAAATAAATAAAGTTCTGCATCTATCTTTTAATAAAGTTTTACCAACCAGTAAAAAAGTTTTTATTCTTTATAATTAATTTTGCGGAAATAAAATTAAAAACCACATTTACTCACTTCTGTTTGCAAGTATGTACGTACATCCTTACAATAGCAGAATGCCAATAAAAAAACATAAAAACAGGAAAAAAAAGGAAAAAAAATGGAAAATGAAAATATTTTACCTTTTATTGCCAAGAAAATGGAAAAAATATAACGAGAAAAATTCCTAATTACAAAATCGATAATATTTAATTTTCTTTTATGCTCTCAAAAACGATATTTAGAATATTGTTGTTTGTAAAAAGTAAATGTACTTAATTGATTTAGTTAGCAAATCAGAACGTGTATTTTTCTTTATAAAATGTTTGTTAGGAGATGATTGATTCTAATGAAAGAAAATTGACTGAAGAAGGCATAAATTAAAAAAATATTGTATGAGTTTGTCTACTTGTTTGTTTAATATACGGCATTGACAAAAAGGTTATTATACGTTCTACCTCATGGTTTAAACATATCAACATATGCAAGAAACAATTGAGTAATTTCACGCAAGTTTAGCAAATTTTTGGGAAATTTTGACTTGACCCTTTTTAATTTTGATTATTTTTTGTTTATGGATAGTCTTTCATAAATAAAAAAAACAAGTTCTCTTAGAATTTTTTTTTTCGACCAGGGGTTTTCACAGGGTGCCCCTCAATTTTTTGTTATTTTGTGATGTGAGTGCATTTCGAGGAGCGATTGTAGAAAAACTACTCAATCGATCTTCATAAATAATATGTCGTTGAATAGGTATTAGAATAAAGTTTTTAAAAATGTACACTGTTAATTTTTTGAAATAATTTTTAACGGTGTAACATAAGAAAAAAACGGTGTAATTGAAAAAAAGATGGCATAGCCTTTTTTTTTTAACTAAATTGAAGCTTATTTTATATTTAGCCAATTGTGAAAGTTTAGGAGATACATTATTTTTTGTTTTAAAGATAAAATTCGTTGTGCATATGACTGTCGGGAATCAGTTTTTTTTGTTCTGAAGGAAAATTATAAAAATGGCGATTTTTAGATTCAGATTTTTTTTTTATGTTAAATATCAAATACTGTATTATTAAATGAACTTTTTCAAAAGCGATTTCAGTCAAGCTCAGCAAAATTTTGCGACATTTTGACTCGACTCTTTTTAATTTGGTTTATTTTTAGTTTATAGATAGCCTTTGATAAATGAAAAATACGACTTCAAGTAGAATTTTTTATAACTATAATAATATAAATTATTATATTTTTAAATATAATAATATAATTATAATAACAATATAAATGGTATGTCGTAGAATAGGTGTTAAAAAGAAACTTTTGAAATTGGGCATTGTTAGTTTTTTAATCCTATTCAACGGTGTTACATAAGAAAACAAGTTTAAAAGATGAAGCTAGCATCTAATCCCACTTTTTTATTTTTTTTTTAAATAAAATTGAATTTTGTTTTTATTTACCTGTGAATTTACCTATTAATCCGTCAATCCTTTAAAAGGAGGCTGTTTTTTTAGATATGCATGATTGAAAAATTTGAAAATCCTACTTTTAATTTTAAGTGAATATAGGCGTAAACTAATATGGATTAAAAATAAATAAAAACCATCTTAAGGATTTTAAATTATATATGGCTGTAATTAAGACAAAGATTTCAAAAGGTTGAATAGATGCTGTAGAGTAGTAAATGTAGAGTAATTATATTTGGTCATAAAAAATAGGCGTATATAATCTTTATTGATGCCTGCATTACTATTTTGAATCCCATTTTTGTTATATAAATGAAGTTTTAAATTGGTCACTATCAGTTAATTTCTATTACTTTAACAAAAACTTTCAAAATTCAATTTTTCTAAAGTGAGTGAATATAAATGCGACAACATTTAGATGTTCTTGGGACTAGTGCAATGGAGAATAAGCAAATATGTTCATCTTGTTATTTAAATTTAATCAATCAGTCAACACTACCTTCTGGTTCAGATTTATCAACATCACTAACAGTGGGTGACGATGCAGTATCCAATGACGCATCTTCAAATGAAACATCAGATGAAATGCAAACCGATCAACTGATTGGTGCCAGCTTTAATCGAGATTATGTTCAAACACCAAACTTGATTAACTTAGAGCGTGATGAGATAATTAATAATTTAAACATACATATTTTGCCGCATATATCGGATCATCTTTCACCTCTTAAAATAAATTTGTGTGGCAGTCTCGACTACAGGAAACAAAAAGCCGTTCACAGAACTAAGTCTATTCAGGAACGTTTGACTGGAGAAGTATTAGAGTTGTCTGAAAATGCAAAAATAAGGCAACGTTATGAAGAAATTATTAGAAACCTAAAGATACATTTCGACAATGGGGATTATGCTGAAAAACAAAAAATGTTGTCAATTTTACCGCAAGAAATGAAAATGCAGGAGATTCAAGATATATTTGGAAGTAATGCTACGCGTAATTTGGTTGAAAAAAGTAAAACTCTACATGAAAATAATTTTCAGCATTCATCTGCGACGGATAGAAGAGGTGTATCCACAACAGATAATAAATGATAAATAAACATTTCATTTTTTATGCCATCTAATACAAAGAAAACAATTGCAGAAGTGCTTTCCTATTCAAAAGAAACTTCTGTTTGTAAAATAAGTAAATCATTTTTAACAATTGTATTTATTTTATTTACTGTACTACATATATAATTTTTATAATATTTTAAAAATTTCATCTAATAATAAAATATTTGATATTTAACATAAAAAAAAATCTCTTAGTTTATAACGTCAATTTTATAATTTTCCTTCAGAACAAAAAAAAAACTGATTCCCGACAGTCATATGCACAACGAATTTTATCTTTAAAACAAAAAATAATGCATCTCCTAAACTTTCAATTTAGTTTAAAAAAATGGCATAGCATAGCCATCTTTTTTTCAATTACACCGTTTTTTTCTTATGTTACACCGTTAAAAATTATTTCAAAAAATTAACAGTGTAAATTTTTAAAAACTTTGTTTTAATACCTATTCAACGACATATCGTTTATGAAAATCGGTTTAGTAGTTTTTCTACAATCGCTCGTCAAAATGCACTCACATCACAAAATAACAAAAAATTGAGGGGCACCCTGTGAAGACCCCTGGTCGAAAAAAAAAATTCTAAGAGAACTTGTATTTTTTATTTATCAAAGACTATCTTTAAACAAAAAATAATCAAAATTAAAAGGGGTCAATCAAAACGTTGTTAAATCTTCGTGAAATTGCTCAAGTATATATATATATATATATATATATATATATATATATATATATATATATATATATATATATATATATATATATATATATATATATATATATATATATATATATATATATATATATATATATATATATATATATATATATATATATATATATATATATATATATATATATATATATATATATATATATATATATATATATATATATATATATATATATATATATATATATATATATATATATATATATATGTGAAAGAATTCAAATAAGTAAATTAACCTTTTTAGTGGATTATATTGAACGACAAATAAAAAACCAATCCCAAAACAAATGATTTTTGTAGCATTTTTAACAAGGTAACATATCTTACGTTAAACAGGTGATTGTTCTGAGTGAAAAACTGTCAAACCCAGACAAAACCGAATTTGGCTACATTTATTTTTTTTTCATATGAAATTTTTCCGAATGCATGAGTTTAAACATTATTTATCTGTTCTATGGAAACTCAGTCCAGGACTAATTGGTGGACGAATTGAAGTTATTTTAACTCCCAAATCTTGAGATAATAATTTTAGAATGAACTATGCTAGAGAGAAAAAAGTTCCGGGTGAAAACTTATCATGAAAGTCCATTTAGAGTAAACCCATTGCAGAATTATACGTAATTCACTATATATGTAACACGAGTCTAATTAACCAGAAATTTATGATGTAGTCGTTAACATTACGTTACGTTATTCTAGTTTAGGAAATTTTCTCCACTTATTATAAACAACCAACGTTTTTTGACCTTGAACCGTATGAGATTATGTGAAATTTAATCAAATCCACGATTCCGATTGACTGAACACGAATCAGATTGCCTATTGGGAATAGAAAAATGGGCATAATTAGGTTGGGTTTGGATATTTTCTCAACCCTATGAAAGTAAAACTTTGAAAAGCTTAGCATGGTCAAGGGGGTGCTTGATTACTAGTACGGAACTCTGGATACCGGGCGCCCTCCAGTTTCAATAGCCTTACCACAACACAGGGCTCTGTTGTGGTTGACCAATGTACCTCCCTATTTTCTCCATAAATATTGTATGGAAAACAAAGTTTTATATGAGGGCGATGCTTCTCCAAACGCATCACATAAACTAACAACAAAACTGTGCACCATGTCCTACTCTAGGATCATGCCTGATTTATCAGCCTATCCTAAACCAGACAGCACACATGCCATGTCTGACTCTAAGACCATGCCTGATTTATCAGCTTATCCTAGTTCGGATAGTACACACACCATGTCTGACTCTAGGGTAATGTATGATTCACCAGCTTACTCTAAGTCAGACAGAACACCTGTACGATATACACAAAAATCTCTAGTACCTAAATTAAGTTGCGTTCAGATTAATCTGCACAGATCAGAAATGGCCTCTGTTAATTTGAACCGGTTAATTGAACAGAATGCTCACGATCTAGCGTTCATACAGGAGCCGTGGGCAGACAGTAAAAGAATAAAAGGTCTATCGTCAAACAAAAATACAAAACTGATCTATTTCTCAGATGTGGAAAGACCGCGAACCGCGATTCTTTTCAACAAACATCTGAAAATATTTCCATTGAATGAATTTATCTGTAGAGATCTTACAACGGTCCATATAGAAATTCATCTTCCTCAAGGTGGATTTCGTAAATTCATTTTAGCTTCTGCATACTTCCCGGGGGATGAGGACGAGACACCACCAGAAATAGTAGAGAAACTCATCAAGTATTGCAACAATAACCACTACAACCTCATAATAGCGTGTGATGCTAACGCTCATCACACCGTGTGGGGAAGTAGTAACATTAACACAAAAGGCGAGCGTCTGCTTCAATTTTTGTATGCAAACAATATGTTTATTGCAAACAAAGGTAGTGAGCCTACCTTTAGAAACGCAATCAGAGGTGAGGTCCTTGACCTTACTTTAACCAACATAAACGCTACTAACCATATTAAAAACTGGCATGTTTCGAAGGAAGCTTCTATGTCTGATCATGCTTATATTTGTTTCAACATAGAACACTACCCAAAGAGCATCCAGTACTTTAGAAACCCGAGAAAAACCAACTGGGAACTTTACACAACGTATCTTCATGATAATGTAAATAGTTGCGGCAGTATCAACTCTACATTTGAGCTCGACTCTGCAGCAAATAATTTGCAAGAAATTATCACTGAGGCATACAACCTTAATACTCCAATAACTCAATTCAAAAGATGCAGAGATGTAGCTTGGTGGAATGGTAACTTGGAGAGGAAAAGGAATAAAGTTCGTAAGCTCTTTAACAGAGCAAAAACAACAAATAATTGGATAGAGTACCGAGTAGCTCTAACCAATTATAATAAAGAACTCAGACAATCAAAAAGAAATAGCTGGAAAGAGCTCTGCAATACGAAAGATAATCTGCCTGCTGCAGCTCGACTCCAAAAATTGATGTCGTCTGATCACACAAACCCTCTAGGCTCAATCTGCAAACCAAATGGTACGTATACCACAAGCTGCATTGAGACACTAGATACTTTACTCCAAACCCACTTTCCGGACTCAATAGAATGGAGCACGGAAGATAATGCCAACGAAAACGTACGTCTTCTAGATCCTGCAACTAAAAGTAATGCAGATCATTTAACCAACACAATTTTCACCCCCAACAAAGCGATATGGGCTATAGAGTCCTTCGGTCCGTATAAATCTCCAGGAGGTGATGGAATTTTTTCCGGCATTTCTGCAAAAGGGTCTAACAATCATTCTTCCATATCTCATGCGTTGTTCAAAGCAAACTTTCGTCTTGCTTACATTCCTCAGATATGGCGAGAAACCAGAGTTGTTTTTATACCTAAGCCAGGAAAAAAACCAAATGAAGCCAAATCATACAGACCCATAAGTCTTACATCTTTTCTATTAAAAACAATGGAAAAGATGTTGGACTATCACATCCGTCATGTATGTCTCAAACAAAACCCTCTCAACTCTAGCCAGCACGCCTATCAGACTTGGAAATCTACTGAAACGGCGTTACACAAAATGGTGAAAGAAATTGAGAGCACCTTAAACTATAAGGAGGCACTTGTATGTACATTTATGGATAAACAAGGAGCCTTTGACAATGTCCACTTCAATGCTATCATTGAAATGACCACAAAGAAAAATATAAACCCACTTATCATTGCGTGGATTATCAAGATGCTACAGAGTCGGAAGATAACGGCTACAATAGGTAATTATTCAGTGACTGTTACTGCATCTAGAGGCTGCCCGCAAGGGATCGTGCTCTCTCTCTCCACTGTTTTGGCTAATGATGGCTGATGATCTCCTCCCTAAGCTAAATGATTCCGGCTTCAACACTGTAGGCTATGCCGACGACTTGGCAGTCATGGTTAGAGGGAAACATGACTCCATTGTCGCTGGTCGAACTAAGACAGCTCTTAATATTGTATCAAAGTGGTGCAACAGATTGGGACTGTCGATCAATCCCCAAAAAACAAGCATTGTCGTTTTCACAAACAGGAGAAACTTCAATTTCTTTTTACAAACATCAAAAGAGGTTAGATATTTAGGTGTGATCTTGGATAGCAAACTAACATGGAACCCACACCTGAAATATATCTCTGATAAGGCAAACAAAATTTTCTTCACATGCAGAAACCTGTTTGGGAAAACAGGGGGTCTTAGCCCAAAAATGATACTTTGGTTGCACCAAAGTATTATAAAACCAATTCTAACATATGCAGCTTTAGTTTGGTGGCCTAAAACGCGCCAAATAACTGCTCAAAATATGTTTACAAAAATACAAAGGCTTGTGTGTCTTAGTGCCACAGGTGCTTTCAAAACCACGCCAACGTCAGCAATGGAGATTCTTCTAAAGCTTTCTCCATTGCACCTACATGTTAAATCTGTAGCGGTGTTGAGCGTTCATAGACTGCAGCTCACAGAAGGGTTTAAGCCGGGTAATCTAACTGGACACCTTAAAATCCTTTCTGAATTACAAGCTGATCTGCATACATACCATATTTCGGATTGTATGCCAAAAACAATAGATTTAGACAGGCACTTTGATGTCAAGATATTGGCCAGAGATCTTATTAAAAACTACATACGGTCACTGCCACATAACGCCAGCATCTGGTACACAGATGGTTCTCGAACCAACATGGGCACGGGAGCAGGAGTGTTTGGTTCTAGAACAAAACAAACGGTTGCCTTAAGCACCACAACAACCATATTTCAAGCCGAAATTTTTGCCATTAGCAGTTGCGCTTTGCTATGCGCTGAAAGAAAATACCAAAATATTGAAATATATATTATCTCTGACAGCCAAGCAGCACTCTTGGCACTAAAATCTACGCGCTTTGATTCAAAACTGGTATGGGAATGCTACCAAAATCTATTAAAAATCTCGTGCAATAACATAGTAACACTTGTGTGGGCACCTAGCCACACAAGAATACAAGGAAATGTTATCGCTGACGCTTTAGCAAAGCAAGGTGCCAATAAAAAATTTGTTGGACCGGAACCATGCTTTGGAATGGCCAAGAGTTCGCTCAAAAGCACAATCCAAACAATGGAACAAGAACTAAATGCTTAATTATGGAGAAGCAGAGAGGGACTAGTACACTCCAAGAAGTTTCTATGTAACCTCCCTGTTTCACCCTTAAAAACAATCGACTTAAACAGAGAGTCTCTAAGAATTTTAACGTGGTGCGTTACTGGACATGGTCCTTTAAACCACCATCTTAACAAAATAGGCCTTGTTGTTTCCGACAGGTGCAGATTCTGCTACTCGGACGCGGAAACGATGGAACACGTCATATGCAGCTGTCCTGAACTCTCTGGGCACAGATACAACCAACTTGGTCATAGAAGACTAACACTTCCATTACCACAAAACGTCACTCCAATTGAGCTAATTAATTTTATTAAAAGTCTCAACTTGGATGACAGAATACAACCAGTAACGGCACAGACGACGACTGACTAATAACAAAATCAGGGTAAGCACAATAGACCTTCAGGTCGCAGTGCTACTTGAACTGTAAGTCTCAAGACCCTCCAATAAAAAAAAAAAAAAAAAAATAAAAAAAAACTTTGAACTATTATAAAGGATAAATTTGCAACCAACAGATATTTGCAAAACTAAATGCAGTCTGTTGCATAAAGACCTTGATAAGTAAGCTGCCTTGATTAGCTTATTTCAGATTAAATTTCCGACTAGCTGCAGTCTGTGCGTTCAATGATGTCTCTGGTGAGTTGCATGCGAAATTTTCACAAGAAAACGAGCTTAAATGGGAAAAAGGAGGATTCTGACGACCCAAAAGTCGGAGGCATCTTTGCATCCAGGAGATTAGTGGCTCATCTAAACCATAACATCTCAACTTGCATATAAGATGTTTGTGCCAAATTTTGTCAAATGCTTTGGAAATATCAAGAGCAACACCAAAAGTTTCACCAAAGTTTTTAAGGGGTTTGTTCCAAAGATGAGTAACAAACGAAAGCAAATCTCCGGTGCTCTTCCTTTTCGGAAGCGCGTATTGTCTTTCATTAAGTAATTTGGAAGATACTAAGAAGCTCATTAAATTAAAATTTATGTATTTCTCAAAAATTTTAGAAACTACTGACAAAATTGAAATGGATCTGTCATTGGATGGGTCAGTTTTACTACCCTTTTTTTCAAC
This sequence comes from Diogma glabrata, assembly GCA_963693315.1. Taxonomy (NCBI): domain Eukaryota; kingdom Metazoa; phylum Arthropoda; class Insecta; order Diptera; family Cylindrotomidae; genus Diogma; species Diogma glabrata. Next base: position 455,804,456 of record OY856186.1, on the reverse strand, counting down.
TGGCTGTACACTAGCAATTTTCCATATTTCAGGAAAAATCCCTTTCTTATAAGACAAATAAAATATTTTAGTGAGGATGACTGCTAGCTCTCTAGAAAACGTTTTAAGTATAATTAGAGGAATATGATCAGGACCAGATGCCTTGTTGGTATTGATTTGTAAATTTGAAATTCGAATAATGTTTTCAAGAAAAATTATTCGCTTCATTTTAAGCAATACTTCAGGGATAGGGATAAGTTAGAAATTGGGTTCGACTAATGTAGAATTAATAGAAAAAAATGTCCTAGCAAATTAGCTTTTTCTTTTGGGTCCATAATAGGTATATCTCTATTAACAAGAGGAGGAAGAGAATATTTACAGTGGCCCTATTCGCGAACACATAAATGTGAATTTTGACAATATTGTGAAGTTTGTATTTCATAACATTAAACCGTAATGGTAACGATTTTACAAAAAAACGAATTTCACAATATTGTCTAAATTAAATTTAAACAGTAATGTGAAATTTGTTTTCCGGAAAATCGTTACTGTTACCGTTTAATGTTATGCAATACAAGCTTCACAAAATTGTCAAAATTCACATTTATGTGTTCGGGAAGAGCGCCCCAGAAATTGCTTTATACGACTGATTACGCCTCCAGTTTGGCAGTGGACTTGTTATTTTTAGTTTTTCTTTTTTGAATACGAAGAAATAAACCGGAAACGCATCAATTGATAATTCTTTATTCTCAAATTACACCAAAGCGCAGATTATTTTAATGATTTGCATAACAAGATACAATTGTTGGGCGATGAACGAAATCGTACGAAATCGTATTTAACAGTATGTAATTAAAAGTTGTACGTGACGATCGATGACCTGGCTGCAGATAATAACTGCATATAAATTAGCTGAATACACATTGACTGTATACAAGTTAAAACCATATAAACTATTGTACAATTCGATGAATCGATGAATTAGCAAAATATAATACTGCATATGAATTGAATGCATATAAACTATTGTACAATTTGATGAAATTAGTGGCATATAATGACTGCACTTAAATTAACTGCATACGAACTAACTGCATATAAACCAAAATGCATCCAAACTATTGCATAATTCGATGAATCGATGAATTTGCAGTATAATAACTGCACATAAATGAACTGCATATAAATTAAATGCATCCAAACTATTGTATAATTCGACGAATCGATGAAGTTTGCAGCATATGAAACTGCATATAAATTAACTGTATTCAAATTAATTGCATATAAATAGATGCA
>OY856186.1:455734016-455802981 GCA_963693315.1 Diogma glabrata | reverse complement strand
CGGCAAACTAACTCTTGTTTGAAAAACGCATTCGCACTAGTAATACAATCTACTATTTCTTAATTTCATTATAACCAAAACAAAACAACTTTTGAGATGGTTTGGAGGAAAATTGTTAAATAGTGATTAAACTAGAGGCTGATCGATGTCTATTAAAAACAGAAATAGAAGTGTAGAATTTTCATTATAAATGAATGATCAAGCTGTTCGATCGATTATTATGTAAATTCATATTGTAAGTTTGTTTCGCCGGGAGTATAGTTATTAATTTTTTCTTTGGATAAATTTTGGTTAAAGAAAAAAATAAAACTAAATTACAAATACATGAGGTATGCGAAATTATAAACAATGAAGAGAAAACTTGTAACTTTAAAAGTGACAAAAAAGATTTTTCGAATAAATATTATAATTTAATTCGATTTTATTAAAATTTTAAAGTAACGTTAATTTTCAATAAATTCCACTTGACAACCATTTTTTAGGTTAATTTTAACATATTTATCTTACACATAGTTTGATATATAAACTTTGTTTATATAAATGTCATTTAATCATTTAATTTCAATTTTGATATCATTGTTATTTTTTATATAATGATCCTGAAGATGAGCCTAGCCTGAAATATATTGATCAATTAAATAACAAATATTAATATAAATTGAAAACGGGGTTTTAATTGAGGAAATACAAAAGAAAAAATTATGTAAATTGTTTATCTAATTATTTGATTAAATTAAATTTGAAAAATTAAGTTATTTTTTTTAAATTAGTTAAGCTTTTGTGACATTATTGAAGTTTTAACTTTTAAGAATTTTTTTTAAATAAAAGCCAACAAATAAAATACAAATTTCCACATTGTTGATTTATTACAAATAACACTTTTATTTTTAATTATGAGCGTGTTTGTTGTAGACTGTACTTTAGCAAACTCCATATTGATGCTAAGTATAATTTTTCACCTGCCGTAGGTGAAATGGGTATTTACTATCCCCGTCGATGGTTCCTTTGGACGTATCTGCAAGTCAAAAAACATAAAAATTGACTTTAAAAAAGTCATTTCAGTATGTCTTCCGTATTAATATCTTAAAGTATACAATCTTTTTTGATTAAAAAATCCAAAGGCAGACACTTACTCCGGTTCCTAGTATTTTTTTTAAATTTCAAAGTTTTAAAATTTCATAAAAATTTACTTTATTTCAGCAAAGCTGAAATTTGTATATGTTATGTGATTTAGAGTCGCCCTGTTTTTTTCTCACATGCACTGATATATAGGTTGAGTTCAATATGTTGCTGCTAATCTGCTTTAATATCAACAACTTTTGAAATAGTTTTTTTGAACACAATTTCTTACATTCAATTCATAATCATCTCTTGCAATATTGTTCAGGTTTGCTGCGAAGCAGATGAACAAACTCTTTAGTAGGTTTTTTATCGCTGATAACAAAACAATCTACCAGATAATGCCTACCATTTTTCTGGTGTCGTTTGAAAACGGCCTTTTTTAAACTATAAATGTCAACCGATAGAAGTCTTCGCTCTCTTGTTTCGACTATTTGTCCAAACAGATAACATCTGTTTTTTTTTGACATCTTGTGATGAATGATCATCCCAAAATTTGGGCATCAAAAAGACAAATTCCTTTTATTAGTAAAAATTAAATCAAATTATTAAAAATTAAAATTAAATTAAAATAGCAAAATTTTTACTGTCTGTGAAAAGTTATTAGATTCTATGATTAAATTAGAATAGTAAAATTTTATCCAAAATTTTGGTCTCACAGAAAACAAAAAATTCATTAGTGTAATTGTAACGTACAGTCAGTGCAACCTGTGCCCCCAAAAAGGAGTAAAGATTGCCCTGGCCAACGTTAAAGAATTGTCACTCTGACTGAACTCCGAAATCGCTCAATCGACTTCGCTCAGTCATTTGGGGCCGTGGGGTTGTTCGGCAGTCAGAGTGTCCTAGATGGTGAGCGATATAAATAAACAAAAATAACATAAAGACGAGATAGATCACCAGCGCTACCTACCTGAAAATCCTGTGATCCATGTCCTCACGATGATACTATTAGCAAACTACTAACAAAACCTCCATTTAGAGTTTCGAGAAAATATTGCAACACCACAAATTCATATTTTTTTTCAAAATTCCAAAACTATTGCAAAAATTCACTAAATCAAACTTTTTTCAAAATTCCAAAAAACAAAATATTCCAAAAAAAATTATTACAAAATCCAAGATTTAAACTTTTTTCAAAAATTCAAAAAAAAAATATTACAAAATATAAAACAAAATAATAAAAAAAAATTGAAATTTCTTTCAAAACTCCCAAAAACATTCCAAAAATTAGAACAAATCAAATATTAAAACCTTTCCATAATTTCTAATAATATTCCAAAAATTCAAAATTTTGCATAATAATTTGTTTGAAATATTATTAGATGTACTACGCGATTTGACTATCTATACATACTTAAACAAATCATGAAAGATCTTACTCACTGGTTTTTCTGGTCCTACTCCATCTGCTGATCCCCAATGTGATAATCCTAGTTTTATTAAATCCAGCTGCAACAATACCATTCGCGTACATATAATCCAAATGGTCAAATCATCCAAATCACCAAACAAATATAAATAAAAACAGTGAGCCAAAATTATTTTTTTTTTCTTTAACACTATTCTTTTTATTTTTATTTCATATTTTATTTTTATTTTTATTTTCATTATATAAAATCAAGTTAATTCTATTTTTTTTTCTTTTTTTTGAATCTCTGTCCATACTTATAACACATCATTTGTATTATTATCAAATATGAACCAAACAAATATATAAAAAAAAACCGTGAACAAAAATTATTTTTTTTCTTTAACACAATTCTTCTTATTTTTATAAATATATTTTATAAAATTAATTTCTAAAAACATTTTTAACGAGATTTTAATTCATTATTTTTTTAATATCGGTCAACACTTAAATAAAACACTATCATTATTAATTCTGTTACAAATATGATTACTACTCAAAGATAAATCATTTTTACACGTGCAAAAGCACGTTTTACAAGTGCAAAAGCTCCTGACCATCCTGGTCAGGAGTTATTATCCGACTGCCCAGATCTTCGTTTGTTTTTTTCAAACGTTGATCTAAAAAAAAGAAATTAAAACAAAATCCCACGGTTTAAAAGCCATTCGTGGACAAAAACGTTGAATTCCAGAAAATAAAATATCTGATTTCAGAAAACTGAATCTCAGACTCAAACGAAATTTAATAAAAATTTTAATTTAATGATGTTTTTGCATAGTTTGTAAAGACGAAACATGGGAAGTTGTGTTAGAAAATTAATATGATGTGATAATAAGATAAAATTGGAAAAGTAAAATATTTTCTGGAATTAGAAAGCTTGCGACGAAGGGAAGATAAAAAGTTTTTAGCTTAAAAGTAATGAGTCCAAAATTCCCTTCGTCACATAATTAAAAATGGAAACTTTTCTATTGTTTGTGATAATTTAGTAGATCATGTGAGTAACTTAAAATAGTGAAAATTTATACAAAATTTTGGTCTCAAAAAAATTCCTTACTGTAATGAAATTAAATTAGAAAAATTGTTATTTTTTTTTTTTTATTCTATGTTAGGCATGTTTAGTGTTAACCAATATAGATCAACGTCTCTGAATATCCGAAGATACCATGCTAACTAAGGAACTAGGGCTTGAAAGTATTATTCAAATATCTTTGAGGAATTTATTGATCTTAAAGTATTGACCTTAAAGTTTTGAGGATTAAAATTATCAGGAAAGACCCACGCCGGTAAGGCATTCCAGAGATGAGAAACTCTGTTAAAAAAATCGCGTTGAAAAGCGACAGTTCTACACCAAGTCACTCGAACCGTAAAAGGATGGGCTGATATTGATGCTCTAGTGAAACGCGCGAAGTTTGCTGGTTCAGGCAAAATCGATTTGATCTCCGCAGACGTCCGTTCGTCCATAATATACTTGTAAAATACCGTCAAATCAGCGACGTCTCTTCTATGTTGCAAGGAATCAAGCTCGTTAGTAAGAGTCGAGTTGCCGATCAATTTAACAGCTCTCCGCTGTACAGAATCAAGACATTTCAAACTACTTATGTAAGCTCCTCCCCATATGTGAGAACAATACTCCATGCAGGGACGAATAAATGATTTATATATTAAAAGAAGCTGCTCGCTATTAAAAACCTTACGACAACGACCCAAAAATCCTAATTTTTGAACAGCGTTCTTTGCTAGGCAAAAAATATGTGAATTCCATTTTATACTATTTTCAATCTCAACTCCTAGAAGTCTAATAGATTCTTTCTCTTCAAGATTATTTGAATCAAACTTCAATAAAAATGGATTAGGTGTTGATAACCTAGAAAAATGGCAAACTTGAGTTTTACTTGTGTTGAATTCAACACTGTTAGCAACTCCCCAATCTAAGATGGTTTTTAAAGCAATATTTAATGAGTCTATCAAGTTTGATCTAGCGATATTAAGATTTTATGGTGCATACAAATTTGGCATTTCGTGTGACGCATGAAGTGTGCTATCATCAGCAAAACTATGGATGGGATTAACTGATAATGTTGTGATAATTGTTTGTGATAATTTTTTAGATCATGTGATTAACTTAAAATGGTAAAATTATGGGTTTTTGATGTGTATAAAATAAAATTATACCTAATTTTTGTTAGTGATAAGTAAGTAAAATTTAAAGCATTAGAAAAAATTAGAAAAATTTAGTGAAAGTTATTAGTGTAATTTGAATGGTTTAATTGAATCACTTTGCCAAAATATCTTTTAGTAAGATTCTATAGTAATTAAAAAAATTAAAAACAGAACCAAACCGCAACCGGAAAATTCCATTTGTTTGTTTTGCATATGGTGGTCGTACGTCGATATAAAAAAAACCTAAGATTTTTTGTATGTTTTCGTAAGCAAGACGGGTAATAAAAAGTTTTGCGTAAAAAAATCGTAAAAAGCTTTGAGTTAGAACACAGAACTACGTGAACTAATAGTTTTATGAAAACATTCAACTGAAACCACCAGATAGTGTATTGATAATATAAATTTTTTTTTGTTATATAAACATGAACCCTTGTATATGTTGTTTTATTTTTGTTGCCTGTAAAAATCCAAGTTAATTTAAAATTTAATAAAACAAAAAGTAATATTGATATATTTATGTATATATTTCAAATTAATTGTTGTTGTTTGTGTCGAGCGATACAATCTGTTCGTTGTTCGTATTGCATTCCATAGTTGACGAGCTCAGAATTTTACAACTAAAGTCTGTGTAAAGAATAGAAATCATGATAAATGCAATAATTAAATTGATAAAGTAATAAACTTAAGAGTGAGGGATGGTGGCGGCTGTTAAAAATCTATGTGCAACGAGTTGTGCAGCCTGCAATCACGGTTGATTGGTGTAGCAGTTGGGTGTTTTTTGTGTATATATTAGATTTACCTTTGGCCACCTGTATTTGATCCAACCGTTGTATATTTGATCTGTTATTCAAAATTTAATCACCTCAGCTTGATGCAACCGATATACGTACTTCATCTATTTAATTCTCATAAATCGCTTAGCTATTGCGGCGCAACTTTCCTGCAATTTTCATTCAACATTTGCTCCAGTTTTACCAGCTATCGTCTAAAGTATTTGTGACGCAACTTTTATACCAACATTCTACAATATTTATATCAATTTTATACATCGTATTTATAGCAACATTTACATAGTATTTGCATCAATTTCTCATCAATCGCTTACCTATTGCGGCGCAACTTTCCTGCCATCATTGTCCCACCATAACCATTAATACTTACCGGATGGGATTTTCGCCGCTGATGGAGGGCTAAGACCTTAAAACTTGGAGGCCGGGAGGATCTAATCATGGGGGGTGAGTGAATTTTATTTATTTTTCTTTATTATTTAATTTTTTTTTTCGTAGAAGTGTGAATGCGCGTGAAAGTGTGTACAAGTGATAGAATGGGGGGCTTGCTTGTCGATGCGTGTGTGTGAGAGCTGGCGATGCGTGTAGCGAGACACATTCAGTCTAAATTGGAAATGATTATAATCGAAATATTTTTGCTTCGAAGGTAATATTTAGTTTTCCAAATTCATTTTTTTCTACTATATTAAATTATATTACTTAAAATTATTAATTTATATTTTATATAATTTATTTTATATATTTTATTTATATTTACCGAACAAAAAAAAACCAATTCTTCTCATGTTTAATCTATATTAACCATATTACACATAAACCAACTGTAAACTGCATGCATTTAATTAAATTGGTTTTGAAATGTTTGGTGAACTTACAAATAAAATTTTAACTTTTCTGGAGCTGTAACTAATTTTTTTTTGGTAATTTATGGTGATTGCGTATGGTTTCAAAATTTTTGAAAATGTTATTAATAAAGAAAAAAGGAAATAAATAATGAAGACTTTCAATATAGCGTGTGACGTTCTCCCGTGCTCTAAGATTTGATTTTCAGTTTACCAGCAACGGCAGTGGGTTACGAGCTGTATCATATTGATCAGATGGCAGCAATATAACTTATTTTTGATTACTACCATTTGCGGTACTTGCTGCGGGTCTTTGAGCTTAATTGTCTTGCTTCGCAGTCTGAGTGTGTGGGTGAACGTTAGTGTGTATGCAGCGTGAGTGTGTGGGCGCATGGGAATGATTGTGGGGGTTGGACGTGCTGATCGCGGTTCTTTCGCCAAGGGGGTCGCCAGAGTCTCATCTTTTCATTCTTATTGTTTCCACTTCTGTTTATTCACGTAATTTGCGTACATTTCTGTATTTGTGGTGAAGCAGCTGGTATTAACCAATCAAATCCACGATGACTGAGCTTTAGTCGGTAAGGCGTTATTAATCTCTAGGTACGCAGCCTGCTATGTCGCTTCATTGGATCGCCAATGAAGGCTCTTCATTACAAGTCAAAAACGTTCTTTTCACTCTTCCCCACCCCAATCCTAATTGCAATGTTTCTTAAATGAATTTCTTTCGAATGACACCCAAAAAAAGTTTTTCACCCCCCCTCCCCCCTTACACCCATCCCTTAAACACACAGAAATATAATTATTTGAGAGTTCGCTATAATTTTTGTTCAAAATATAGCAAGCTTCCTGTCTCTGTGAATTTTTTTTAATTTTTTGTGTCTATCAGTGTCGAAATGTAGGGAGATGGAAGAGGGGGGGGGTTACGGTCTGAAATTTACACATTTTTTAGAATAACTCAAAAACTGTGTACCGCAAAATTCTAAAAAAATTGCAATGGTACTTAAATTCGGTGCTCTTGCAAATGATATTTATTACTCGCTTGGGTCAAAATCGTTTTGTTCACCCTTCCCCACCCCAATCTCTTAAAAGCACAAAAATATAATTATTTGAAACTTCGCTATAATTTTCGTTCAGAGTTTATCAAACTTCCTGCCTCTCTGAATTTTTTCAAATTTTTCTGTTAATTAAGCTCGAAACGCAAGGGGGGGACCAACTTTTTATGTCACTTTTTTGACAATAATCCCAAAACTATGCATTGCAAAATTCTAAAGAAGATGGCAATGTTTCTAAAATCAAGTACTCTTTCAAATAGTCTTATAAGCACCTCTTTAGTCTTATAAGCACCTCAAATTTTAAGCTCATCGGATTAATGGTTCACGAGATAATCGAAATAATGTGAAAAACACGTTGTATACTCTCACCAATAGTGTTCCGTATAAAAAACGGAACCCTAAAAATTATCGATATCGATATCAGTCCATCCTCTATTTCCACTAACTTGTGAATGACTCCTATCCTTACGGAAAAACAGCTAATCGTAACTTAGGAATTCGTTTAGATTAACATGTCGAAATTTGCATGTATTTCCAAGCTAGTTTTGTAAACTAATTCCGGTAAATAAATTTTCTTTAAACAAAACTCTAAACTTTAGATTCGTGAATAATGTTGTCAATTAACCTTTTAAAAGATTCTTGCAAATAGTTTAAAGTTGAAAGCCTTCAATTTAATAGCTAAACCAAAATAAATTTAAAGTCGATAATAAATAACAAGCAAAGCTAAAATCAGTTATATAAACATTCATATCTCACTGTATTTTTTAAACAATTATTTTAAACTTAAATTAATTAAATAAAATATCAATTCTTAAAGATATCTGGGAGAGTTTCTATTTTCTGGATCGTATTTTTTGATAAGTTCCTTCCAATCATCTTTATATTTAGTTTTTAAATGATTAATTACTTTGTCCGTAACTTGCTTCTGTGTTGGTGTACATTTCTTGCAATCAGTTTTAATTGCTTCTGGGAGTGTTCCTATGAAGAATAAATAAAAAAAAAATAAAACTTTTACTTTTCTATCAATATTACATAACCCAAAAATAGTACATTTTGCTACAAGAGATGAAAACGCTGCTTTTTCGTGAGTGAAAATTGGTTCACGAGACGCGTTAGTGTTGAGTTGGGCAATTTCGCGAACGTAAAATGTGTTTATCTAGCGTTGGAAATAAAATTTTTCCTATGATTGTAAATATCTAAATATCTAAACGATATGGCTTTGTTTTAAAAACTTTGTAAAATTATATGAAAATACTATAATAGCAACGAAAATTTATTATTTAGTAAAAATAATTTTTCCACTAGAATTAAAAAATTACTTTCATAGGGGACTAAGCCTGCTTGATAATATACTTTTCATCTGCTATCATAGAAAAAAATAATTATAAACTAAAACTTAAGTTATTTATGTGCTTTTTCTTGGTAACTTGTTTTCGTATTTACAAGTGTTACATATTCTCAACAATAATTATTGTTATTGGTTTTGTGGTTTCATTTAATATGAACAAGTTTGTATTACAGAGTACAGACGAAACTAAATTGATAAATAACTTTAAAGTAATATATTAATGACAATGTTTGCTAGAACAATCAAAATATTTAAAAGTTTGACTTGAATTTTAATACATCCAAGCAACTGAAAGATCGTCAAATTTGAAATTGACGACCATGAACAATCGGCCTCTATTTATCAACATTAAACATCTTTTTGTATCAGAATTAAACAAAAATTAAATTTGTGTCGTTAAGCCGTATATAGAAAACAAAGTTAAAAACAAATTAGTAAAACAGTCGCGTTATTAGGAAAAACAATTACAATTTACAAAGAATAATAAACAATGAACAACTTACGTATCAAATCACGACCCTCTGACGTACATGGTCCTTTTTCCAATAAACATTTGATATAGTTCTTTACAATACGAGGATTTTTTAAAATCGTATCCACTTGTTTGTTATCAACTTGTGTAGTATAATATTGTGGCAATGCAAATGATGTGCAAGTTATTGCTAATATAGCAAATGTAACGAGGATGAATCGCATTTTGTTTATATAATTAACTATAAATGAAAAATAGATAAAACAATAGTAAGCTAATATAGTAGTTAAGTAATTATTATTAGGTTTGGAAACAAAAAAAATTCCAAAAGGCAAATAAAATTAGTTGAAAGTCAAAATTTATATTTGTAATAATTCTTGAATAACATAAGCGAGTTGACCGAGTTTTGGAAATATATATGTTAACTTAGTTATTTTTAGCATAATATAAAATAAACTTATGTAAAATTTGATGGAAGATTAAAAAACATTTTATTTTTTCTTATATAAACTTCCAAGGTCATTTTAAAATCGTCAAACTTATCAAAAATGATGAAATGATTACAGACCAAAAATTAATGTTAGTAATTATACTATATTTATTATTAAGGTGAAAATTTAATAAATTGATGATAGAGTAGAAGACCGACTAAATTAATATTATTTTCTTTTATTATGTATTCCAAAATACACACACACACATAATTTTAAAAACTGATCTGACCAACTCAAAATACATTCACTATAATTATTCACTTCTACTTTTCTTAGTTTCCGTTAAAACCATAACTAAAATTCACTTTCTTTTTTCTATTATAAAATATTAACACAAGCAATTAAAATTAAAAGAAATTAAACTCCAGGCAGTTACAAAAAAAAAATAAATATATTTCAAATCACCAAATTTATATAATTCTATTCACTTTAAATTTAAATAAAAGAAAAAGCTCAACTCTACCTCTATAAAACGAACAAACTTTAAATTTCAACTGGCTGCAATTCACTGATCTATAATATTCAAGAAACGTTTCTTTTATATATACTCAAATAAAAAAACTATTGAATTTTTTTTTTTTTGAGAAGGAATGGAATTAATATTTGAGTTAATGGAGTTTTTGTTTGTATAATTATTTTGTTTTAACGAGAAAATTTACAGTGATTTTCCAAAGCAACACTATTAGTTAAGATTTTGTATTTCAGAGTCAACGGCTTTTGTCAATATTTTTGCTGTATCATAGAATATAATTGTTTTGATAAGACTTAATATGTCAGAGTCATATCAAATTAATCAAGAAAACCAGAGTGACATTTTTAAGAAACGATCATTACAGCAATTATCATGCGATAGTAACATGAAGTTTTGCAACCATCTTCAAATCTCTTTTCTTATTTTCCTAGAACCGTTAAGAATATTTTATTACTTAGTTGTAGCTAAAATATGTTCAATAATTCTAACAATTAAAATCCATTGTCTCTATCGTTTTTAAGAGAAATACAAACTACAACTTTTGCTATAATATTTGTACACTTTGTTTTTAGTGACAATTGATATGGGCATGGTAAATTTTGAACTATTGATGTCCTACTTGCATTTAAAACTCATGATTGATGACACAAAAATCTTAGTTTATGGTCAATTTTTTACTGTTGCATTAAATACATGATAACGAAAGTGATCCACATGTCACCATGAAAAAGGTCAGAACGATACAATTTGCCCAAAATTAGTGTTTGTGATACCAAAAGATCTCTTTTCCCCATTTGAACCATTTGGAGTTTCTAATGAAACTTAGTATTTCCCTAATTTTAAAACTTCTCCGTTCGGTGAGAGTTTTTAATATGTAAGTCCCAAAACGAATTTCCATCTATCCAAGGATCCAAGCTTGTCACGTACAAAGTAGCTGGAAAACGGTTTGCTCTTCTCCCTCATCACTCCATTTTCTGCAGAAGTCAATCGTGGGAAAACCAAGTCTTTTAGCGTGAACTCCAATTAAAAAGCTTAAAAGGCTGCATATAATTCATTAACCGAGTAATTTAATAACTGGCATCTTCAGTAATTCATTTACTGTTTTCAATAGAACTACCCGTACAATGTTATCTTCTCTAGAGTGACTTGATCTAGGGTTACTCGTCCTAATTTCCATTTATTTTGAGATAAATTGCTATCTTGTATTAGGAAGATATCATAGATTTTTATTGATGTATTTGTTTTCCATTTTTTTTGTGTAAAGTTGAAAAAATAATTTAACTGTCTCTTTTTCCAAAAATCTTGTCGGAATCTATGGATGTATTGCCATCTCGATACTCAATAGGTGATTGAATTTAAATTGACTAGTGTTTGGCTCCGACAGAGCAGTGTATGAATGTCCAATAAATAATTCGCTGCTGTTAATGGATTAAGGTCAACTCGCCCTAGTTAACACACAGCGGTCGAGAATTAAAAATCACTTCAATCTGTGTCAACAAAGTTGCTATTTCTTAATAGTCTAATAAAAATACGTATATGCTTCTATATCACTGGCATTTTACAAACTCCACTACTGCTTCAAATATCTCTCCAAAATGGAAGACAGTTAATGGGTTTAATTTCTACACAATTTTATTCTGTGAGAGAAAATTTGATCATCATTTACTATTTGAAATAGTTCATAAAGATCGAGTTTGGCCTATATAAAATTTGATTTTTTATCGCTTATAATTTTATTATAAAGTCCACATCCTGCGATAAAACGACAAAATGCAGCAGTTAATAAGTTAACATTAATATTTCGTCAACTAATTCCAAGTGAATTGCTTTGGTCTTTAAGTCTTTAGTGTTTAAGCAAGTCCGAAAGACCTAAGTATTACATTCATGAGCCAAAAGTGAAATTCTTACCCCCACTTTTTTTGGCATTTTCCGACGTTTAAGGACCTACTGATTCTAAAACAGCAAAAACAAAAGAATGTATGTCTGTCATTACCTACGCTGCAGAGAAAACCACTGGAGGGATTTCAAAATTTTTTTTTTCTAAAAATAGGTATACTCAAGGGACAGGTCCGAAAGGACGCTGTGTTCGATAACTGTACCGGAAGGGTGTCAAAAAAATCATTAAGTATGTCAAAAACAGCAAATTTTCATATTTTTGACTTAAATAACGTTAATTTGAAGTGATTACGAGTAGGAACATTGAATTTGGAGAAATTTTGATGGTAGGGATTGGTATGTGAGATCAAAAACTAGATTACTGCATTTTAATTTTGTCCAAAAAATGTTGTCAAGTGTGTCAATAGAAAGATTTTTATTTAGTTTTTTACCCAAATTTTTAGAAAAAAATAAAATTAGTCATTTGTACGACATAAAATTTTATTATTATTATTGAGAATTATGGCATCATCAGTTTGTCAAAAAAATGTTGTCAAGTGTGTCAAAAAAAGATTTCATTTATTTTTTTAGAATATTTTTTGGAAAAAAATTTAGCTGTTTTTATAACGTTAATGTAATTGAAAATGAAATTGGACATGGAAATTTTTGAATTTATTATAGTTTTTGAAATATTTTTGGAATTTTGAAAAAAGTTTGTATTTTTGATTTTGTAATAATTTTTGCAATATTTTTAGAATTTTGGAAAAAGTTTTAATTTTTGATTTTGTAAGAATTTTTGGAATATTTTTAGAATTTTGAAAAATTTTAAACTTTTGATTTTATTATAATTTTTGAGATTTTGAAAAAAGTTTCAATTTTTGATTTTGTAATGATTTTTGCAATATTTTTAGAATCTTGGAAAAATTTGAATTTTTTAAGAATTTTCGGAATATTATTGGAATTTAGAAAAAGTTTAAATATTTGATTTTATTCTAATTTTTAGAATATTTTTGGAATTTTGAAAGAAATATGAATTTGTGATATTGTAATATTTTTTCGAAACGCTAAATGGAGAGGTTTTTGAGCAGTTTGCTGAGTGTGTCATCTATTCACTAATTTATGTTAATATAAGATCTGTTATAATGTTCCGGCAATGTATTGTTGTTTCGTGTTAGTTTTGTAATAAACTTCTAAACAGAGATAAAAAATACTTATACTTAAAAAAGAGTTATGTTTGATATACATCGCAGCCCAAAACTAAAAACAATGTCCTCATAAAAGTTTTTTGCCGAAAACTATATCAAAATCCTTAATCCAGACCGAAGTCTTGATATCTCTAAGCCTTAAGATTTCAGCCCCTCCATATTTTTCTCATTAGATTAATATATAATTTAAAATGAAACTCCAACTCTATCCTAAATAATCATAGCTTTTAAGTCAGTCTTTAGTTATATATATCATTTGAATACTGATTTACTTCGGTCTGAAAGACCTAAGTATTACATTCATGAGCTCAAAGTGAAATTCTTACCCCCACTTTTTTTGGCATTTCTCGACGTTTTAGGACCTGCTGATTCTAAGAAAGCAAAAAAAAAAAATGTATGTCTGTCTGCCGGCCGGCCGTCATTACCTACGCTGCAGGGAAAACCACTGGAGGGATTTCAAAAATTTTTTTTTTTTAAAATAGGTATACTCAAGAGACAGGTCCGGAAGGACGCTGTGTTCGATAACTGTACCGGAAGTGTGTCAAAAAAATCATTATGTGTGTCAAAACAAGGAAATTTGCATATTTTTTGCTTAATAAACGTTAATTTTAAGTGATTACGAGTAGGAACATTGAATTTCGAGAAATCTTGATGGTCGGAATTGGTATGTGAGACCAAAATCTTGATTATTGCATTATAAGTTTGTCAAAAAAATGTTGTCAAGCTTGTCAAAAGAAAGATTTTTATTTATTTTTTTACCCAATTTTTTGGAAAAAAATAAAATAAATAATTTGTATGACATGAAAATTTTATTTTATTATAATTTTTACAATATTTTTGGAATTTTGAAAGAAATATGAATTTGTGATCTTGTAATGTTTTCTCGAATCGCTAAATTAAAGGTTTTTGAATAGTTTGCTGAAAATGAAAATGAAATTGGACATGGACATTTTTGAATTTGTTATAGTTTTTGAATATTTTTGGAATTTTGAAAAATTTTCAATTTTTGATTTTGTAAGAATTTTTGGAATATTTTTAGAATTTTAAAAAATTTTAAATTTTTGATTTTATTATAATTTTTGTAATTTTGGAAAAAGTTTCAATTTTTGATATTGTTATAATTTTTGCAACATTTTTAGTTTTGGAAAAAGTTTTAATTTTTGAATTTTTAAGAAATTTTGGAATATTATTAGAATTTAGAAAAAGTTTAAATATTTGATTTTATTCTAATTTTTGGAATATTTGGAATTTTGAAAAAAGTTTTAATTTTTGATTTTGTATAATTTTTGCAATATTTTCAGAATTTTTGAAAAAGGTTTAATGCTAATATTTGATTTTGTAATAATTTTTGGAATATTTTTAGGATTTTGGAAAAAGTTTGATTTCATTTATTTTTTACAAAATTTTTGGAATTTTGAAAGAAATATGAATTTGTGATTTTGTAATATTTTCCGGAAAACACTAAATGGAGAGGTTTTTGAGTAGTTTGCTGAGTTTTACTAAAAACCATGTCCGCATAAAAGTTTTTTGCCGAAAACTATATCAAAATCCTTAACCCAGACCGAAGTCTTGATATCTCAGAGCTGTGAGATTTCAGCCACTCAATATTTTATATTTATATTTTATATTTATATTTTATAGTTTAACAAGTTTGAGATTAAATTAAAAAATTTATTTTTAGTATCGACTCAAACCAAAACTTAAAAATAAATTTTTTCTATTTTGCGTCTAAAATAAAGTCATTTCGATACCCAAATGCGTATCGAAATGGCCTTCATTAAGATACGCAAAGTTTTGTTTTTCAAGGTTGGTCACATTGGTCATACAAACGTCAGTGAAAGTTAAAACGAATAATTATATAAATAAAATTATTCTTATTAATTAATCTTATTATTAAAAAATAATCTAAATTAGTGTTAAATGTTTTAATTAATTAAAAAAAATTAGTAATAATAACAAAATATCAAATTGACTATATTTTAATAAGACACACATTTTATGAAAGCTAGTTTTGCAACAAAAAAATATATAGAAATATGATGAAACGCAGAGCTTACTATTTTGAATTGAAATTTTTAGAAATTTTCTTTAAAACATTAAAACATAAAATATATTTTTTAAAATTTCAAGACAAAAAATGCAAAATAGAAAAAATAGTATAAAAAACTCGTTTCATAAGACGTTTTATCGCACTTATCCTTTAGAAAACTCCGCGCTGCGCGGGTCGTTTTCTAAACAGATTGCGTGCGATAAAATCGTCGATTATGAAACTAGTTTCTTAATATACTATTAAATTTAATCTCAAACTTGTTAAAATAAAAATAAACAATTTCACGATACCAGAAATATCGAATTTGTGAAATCAATCATTTGTTTGTACAACTAAAATTTTATAAATATCTTTTGTTTTTAAATGCAAAGATAGCTTATATATGTGACATCTCAATAAAAATTTTCTTTAATCTAAATTCTAAAGTTGAATGGTTTAAAACTTGGGTTCGGACAATCTTCATTTTATCAATTGACAGGCAAAGTACCAAAGACAGTAATTTGTATACTGAAAATAATTGCTATTGTAAATCAAGCTTGTTATGTGTCGTATTCAACAAGTTGATGTTATTGTAGTTAAATTGTTAATTTTATTGTAATAAGTTTTAAATTTTAATACATGATTTATGATTTCCAATCCTTGCTTTTTCTATGATTTAGAGACCGAAATTTGTAATTCTTTTCAATTCAAAATTTGTATTGCCATTGTTGGAATTGGGCACAAGTTTTGTCTTCTTAAAAGAGCTGTAAAAATCACTTGAAAGTACAATTCTTTACATTTAATAATCATTTTTTACATAAAAAACTATTCTTTACTAATTCTCTACATAAAAATGTAAAGCAGTATTCTTTACATGAAAATGCACTACTCTGGGTTGAATTCTTTTCAGTGTTTATTTGGAACACTTAACACATCGTTTGGTGACTCTTGGTATTATAAATTTGTAGTTGTATCAATTTGTAATTCTGCATTAAAGTAGTTGAAATTAATGTGTGGTTTCCACATAATAGATTTTGATGCGTTTTGCGAACCACGATTTTGGTTATGAAAGTTGGTTGGATTTTAATTTTTCTAATATCCAATTTAGGAGCATAGGGCATTTACTAGACTGTACCCTCTAACTCTGTTCTCGAAACTCGCTTTTAGTTCTCCCCATGTCTTGCCAATTTGTTTTGCTTCTGCAAGCACCGTTTTTTTCCACGTCATAGTTGGTATTACAACTTCCCTTTTTCTTGTGAATTTCACATCATTGTTATATTTTTAGCTGGTTTTCTCAGTGTATGTCCTATCTATCTCTTTTTTTTCATTTTATTTCGGTCTCAATATATGGCTGCCTGGCGTATAGAAGGTCCTGATTAGTATGGGTGTTTGACCAAAAACATTTAGTCAGGTATTTGTATTTGGCCTCAGGTATTTGTTTAGAAATAACTGTAATTGGTTTGTGATCTTTCTTGTATCGTTTCCATGTTGCATATGCATGTAGCAGTACTGACTTGATACACGCATTGAACATTCGTTACTTTATCTCTCAATTTACAGGACGGACGCATTCTAGATCTTGTGAAGCGTATTGAATGTTTATGTCTTTGTTAATACTGATGTCTTAAACAAAGGTACACAAATCTATCAACTTCATCCAATAGTGTATGATTGACAGAAATTGGTGTACTCACTGTGCTGTTCTATCTCATAACCTTTGTGTTTTTAATTTTGATATTGAAAATAAACTTAATGTGCAAGGGTTGATGGTTTCTGCATTTTTTGCAGCATATCAGTATGTATGTGTGTAAGCAGGCAGACTTCATCTATATATGTAATCTAGATCATTCAGTCGTCTTGTTGGGTCTCATTGTATTCCATTTGGAATTGGAATTATCTAGTACTCTTCGGTATAGTAGCAGAGATAGTGCTCAGCCTTTTCTCATTGCTTGGTGGTTGTAGTATTTTTCCTTTTACTGTTCTTTGTATTTTTTTCTGTTTCGGGCATCCTGATACATTTTCTTGATTAGGTCAATTCTATTTTTTGGGATGAGCATATCACCAAGTTCCTTCCATATTGCGCTCACGAAGAGAAGATACAGTGATAAATTCCATTAATTTCATTGCTCTATGATGATACGGATTGTGTTCATATGATCAGTACACAACTTCTACCTGCTGTGAATCCGGCTTGATCATTTCTTAATTGCATGTTAATAAAGACATTCTTTCGATAATGATCATTACTAGTATTTTCATTGTGAAATCGAGCAGAGATAAACCTCTCCAGTTCTTGTTAACTTTTAAATCACCTTTATTTGGAATTTTTATGGTAAGTCCATATCATATCGGTACCAGCAGCTTTGTTATTCTTGAGTTTATGTTAAGCCACCTTTAACTTCCTGTAACGCTGGTGGATGGTTGTTGATAGTTACGTTAAAGTTGTAATCCAGAGATTGCAAATAACCTTCATTTTGTTGCCCATTGTCTTCAAAGTATTATTTCCATCTATTAAGCTGTTTTCATTTGTTGTGAGGATTTGACCCAATACATCCTTTATTAGTGGAATAGTTGTATATTTGTTATTGACCTTTCTAGCACGTTGGTCTAGTGTGCGTATGTATCTATTTGCTGCTGCTGTTTCAGCAGTCTTGAGAATGTTTTTCTTTGTCTATCTTCTGCGATCATTACACTCCAGCATTTTCACTTGTTTTGCTGTGCTCTCATATTTGCTTTGGTCTTTGAAACTCAGTTGTCTTCTTGCTGCACAAGGCTTCAGTTTATATATTGTTATTTTCTTTTGTGCGGGTCCGACTAGAGGTTACTGGAGCCAGCCACCCATGATGATCAAAAAGTTTAGAAGCTTCGGATAGCATTGAACAATGTGACTTCATTTAGCAAACCTCGGTAGATAAAAATATTAGATATGGTGTTCCAAAAGATTCCTCATTCAATAAGTCCGTAGGATGACACATAGATGGCGTTACTAGAATTTTTTCCATATGATTTTTATTTAGTACTAACCTTCAAACGATACGTGTATAAATTTGACAGCAATCTGACTATTTATTCGTGAGTTATAGCATTTTGTGTGAAGCAACTTTTGTTTTTGAAAAAAAAATGGAAAAAAGTGAATTTCGAATTTTAATAAAGCATTGCTTTTTGATGAAAAAAAATACAGTGGAAACCAAACAATGGCTTGATAAACATTATCCAAACTCTGCTCCATCGAGACAAATGGTAGAGAAGTGGATGGCTGAATTTAAATGTGGTCGTACCAGCACAAAAGATGCAGAGCGCAATGGACGCCAAAATGAGGCTGTTATTCCAGAAAACATAAAAAAAATCCACAAATTGGTTATGAACGATCGCAAATTGAAGGTGCACGAAATAGCTGACATTGTAAAGGTAACAGATGGTAGTGTTTTTACCATTTTACATGAACATTTGGGTATGCGAAAGCTCTGTGCAAATTGGGTGCCGCGTGAGCTCACAGTCGACCAAAAACAACAACGAATCGATGCTTCGGAGGAGTCTTTGGCACTGTTAAACCGCAATAAAAGGGAATTCTATCGTAGATATGTGACAATGGATGAGACATGGCTTCACAATTACACACCAGAATCCAAAAGACAGTCAGCTGAGTGGACAGCAGTCGACGAACCGAATCCAAAGCGAGTAAAGACGCAACAGTCGGCCGGTAAGGTGATTGCGTCTATATTTTGGGATACGAACGGAATAATATTCATCGACTATCTCCAAAAAAGAACCACCATTAACAGCGAGTATTACTGGGAACTTTTGGATCGATTGAAGGCTGAAATCGCAAAGAAACGGCCACATTTGCAAAAGAAAAAAGTGTTGTTTCACCAAGATAATGCTCCGTGTCACAGATCGATGAAAACGATGGCAAAATTGAATGAATTGGGCTTTGAATTGCTTACCCACCCACCATATTCTCCAGATTTAGCCCCCAGCGACTTTTTCCTGTTTTCAGATCTCAAGAGAATGCTTGCTGGAAAGAAATTTAAGTCCAATGATGAAGTAATCGCTGAAACTGAGGCCTATTTTGACGAGAAAGAGAAATCGTACTATAAAAGTGGTATAGAAAAGTTGGAAAATCGCTATACTCGTTGTATCGCCCTCGAAGGCAACTATGTTGAATAAAAAAATCGAGTTTTGTCAAAATGTTGTTTTTTTCTTACTTATCCTACGGACTTATTGAACGACCGGTTAATACCTTTGAAAATTTTGCTTCCATCAGTTTCAATTATTTTCTGATTTCTATTTAAATCGCAAACATATAGCCAACAATTATGAAAGTTAAATCCAGATTACTCTATTATTGAAGATATTTCGTCTTTGACGCCAACAAAATTGAATCTGCTCTAGTCATTTACCGGTGATCGTTGCCATAGTTGGAGATGTTTAATGATCGTCATTGCAGATTTGTTTCAAGACTGTTATGGAGAGAAAATGTACTGGTGCGGTGCTGTACGATACATTAAACAAAACTAACGAATTGGATCATTTAAAACTTCTCTCAATCGAATTCTTTGAAATTTTGAATATGATTTGGTAATTATTATCTGTCTAAACATTTTTTCTAGGTCTGTTGTTAAAACATATCAGTGGTTGCGAAACCTTAGAACAATCTGTTGTTTTTTGATGAATTGTTTGACAAAACATGACAAAAATGTTTTCATTTAATGATATTCCCGATTTAGTTTCG
The DNA here is from genome assembly GCA_963693315.1 of Diogma glabrata. NCBI lineage: Eukaryota > Metazoa > Arthropoda > Insecta > Diptera > Cylindrotomidae > Diogma > Diogma glabrata. The sequence continues at coordinate 455,782,985 of OY856186.1, read as the reverse complement.
GCCGAAGCATCAAAAATAACCAGAAACTTGGTTGTGATAGTATATAGTCTCCTTCAGAAAAAGCGATGTGGTAAATAGTAGGACTGATTGCATGGAACGTTTATTTTGGTATGTGGTATCTGTTTCATGTGTTCTAATTGCTCGCAATTCCTCATTTTATAAAAATTTTCTTTTAAGAGATTGAAGTCTTTGTAAGGATTGTGACTTTGATTCTCAAACTTTTGTATCAAATGGTAAAGCGACGATATTCGACCTTCTGAATATATTTTGTTGGTTTCTGTAAAATGTTTTTCACAGTAGATTTCGTGTGGGTTTTTAGTGATATAGTTGTATTAATATCTTCATTTTCCCGAAGTTTGGTGGAAAGATTTTAGAAGATTTTTGCTAAGATTTTGGAATGCTTGTAACACTCTCGTGTTCTGGAAATGATCCAAATAAGGGTGGTTTTCTACGCTACAAGGATGTTGTTCTTTCTCTTTAAGTATCCTTGTAGAATTAATGATAAGTAATGATTCCATCCAATTAAGATTCATATCTCACTTGGCTCCATAAGCCTGGGATCTACTAACTCAATGTTTTCAAATTCTTTCGAGCAGTAGCTAGTCATTCGTAGATGAAGCTGGTGAGATGTGATAGATGTCAGAATTAGTGCATCAATATTGATTGAGGTCTTCGAGAACAGGCTTCTTAGCTTACTTGTCCTCTCGTAATACCCATCTTTGTTGACGCTAAATCTTCAACTATGGCTCGTCTGTTTTTTCTAGATCTCAGTCTAGTGGAGTACGCAGGGAGGCGGGAGGGGTGGTTGTGGGGGGTTCAATTTGTAGTACAAAACTGTTGGAAATCGGTGCCAAGCCCGAGACATAAGAGTCGGTTTTTTGTCAATGTGGCACCGACTTCAAACAGTTTTGTACTACAAATAACTTTTAAAATATAATAACTATTATAACAACTATAATATTTATAATAAAGAATAACTATTTTAATATAGTAACTTTGTTTAGTAGCGTTATTTTTTTTTGTCTAATGTAAAGTATAATTAAATTAAATTAATCAAAATGTAACGTATTTTTGTCTCCAAAAGCAACAATTGAGTTATTTTTCACTTTTTTGTGCCTCTTTTGTTTTTTCTGAAGTCGAATTTTTTTAAAAAGTTTTTGAGTTTTTTATTTTTAGTGTAGTCATAAAGCAAATGTCGGCTAGAAAACATTTTAAAAATAATAACTTCAAATACCGGAAAAACTTTAATCAGTGACAATCTATTAATTATGGTTTAGCGATTTTTGGCACAAACGGCATACATATTTCCCGTCATAGAAAATTATTTACAATAACCTCGAGAAGTATAGCAATTTAATAATGCCCACAACACCAAAGCAGAATAATATGTTTTGACGAAATCAACGAAAATACATAAAAATACGGTTTTTTCCAATTTTCTGAGTAACGGTATTTTTCACATCAAAATAAAATTATGGGACCCTCTCGGAATAAACTCAAATAGAATACAATTTGAATCATCCAAATCGATCAAGCCGTTTTTGAGAAATCGGTGTACGTACATAAAAAAAACTTACAGTGAAACACAGAACCTGCTTCTTTTTGAAGTCGGTTAAAAATTAAGTGCTCTTTCCTATGACACTCCACTTGTTAGGGTCAAAAAAGAGTTTTTTTCACCCTTTTCCAATCTTACCCCCTCAAAATACAGAAAAATAAATATGTGACACTTCGCTATAGTTTTCGATCAGAGTTCAGAGTTTAGTTAAACTTCCTTTCTCTGTGAATTTTTTTTAATTTAATTTTTTTCTTACAATTAAGTTCGTAACCCAAGGGGTGGGACCAATTTTTTGTTGCACTTTTTTGACAATAATTCAAAAACTGAGCACTGCAGAATTCTAAAAAAAACATGGCTGTGTTTTAAATTGTGTTATTCCCCAATAATTGTGTTACTTAAATTGAATGTTTTACCCAACACGTAAACACACAATCACGTTGTTGCCTTGTTGCCTTTATTTAAATGATGTAAGAGTTCGCACATTCAAATATAAATGTGACCATATCTCGCAAAAGCTATTATGATTTTTAATTGAATCGTTATGGACTTTGACGCTTTGGCGAAACATAGTGGAATAAGATAAATTTTAAAGGAAATTCATATAAAAAGCCAGGAGCACCATACAGGTCAAATTCAAACAAAGTTTGACAGCCCTAGCATATCTACAATGAAAACATGCTGTGATGCTTTTAAGTAAGCCCAAAAAATTTAATTCTTAAGTATAGTTATGTTGTCAGAGCACAAACGTTTTAGCTCGTAATTTGAATATTGATAGTTGCATATCATAATTTTAATGACCAGCTCTAACAACGATATTTCAATTAATTGTCTCAATCAAAAGCTCTTAAACGCCTTACCTAGCTGCAGTATTTTCGATAGTTATGAAATTTCACAAGAAAAAAATATCTTTGAAAAATTTAAAATACGGATTTAGTATAAGGATACTTACACAACTACCCGGACTTTCTTGTTATCGATCAACTAAAATTGCATTCACAATTTTGTTAAACGATATTACATATTCATGGAATTTCCAACGATGAAAGCATACAAGAAGGTGGGTTGACTAGTAAATAACATAAATCAAAATACAATTTAGTACATTTTTTCCTCACAACAAATACTCTTACTTTTACATAACAGTTAGTGCAAAAATCTTTACTGAATTATTAAGTAATAAAATTAACTCCAAGAAATTGAAACAAAAAGAAAAAAACCAGACCGGATGAGATTTCAGTTGTATACTCGTGCACGTTTTTACTTTCATATCTATTATTTCTTATTGATGTTATCTATAGTTTGTAGAATAGTGAAACAGTAAGTACCTAACCTAGACAAACTTGTAAAATGGCATAAAATAAAACAAAACATGGAACTAGTAATTTCCGAACAAGATGGCCCTTTCTTCTGTTGGGTTTACTCTAACCTACCGTAACGTTTATTTTCAAAATAAATAATTTTCAGCTTACCCTCGAACTCACTATATTAAGTTAAACATTGCAGACAAAACAAAAAAGAATAAACATTAACAATATTATGTTATGTTATAAAATTCATATAAAACGTTTATTCAAGCTGACCTTGAAAATGGAAATGAATTTCGTAATTTGTTAATTGATTTTATGTTAAATTTGGCATGAATACAAATAAAATTGTGAAAACATCTTTTATTGACTCAATCAAAACTAACTTCTCATTCTGAACCATAACAAGCTTAACATTTGCGTATTTTCTACAAAATATTGGGTATGTTTTTTTTGTAAAGCAGTTCATGTTTGCTGTGATCTGGTATGGAGAATAAGCTTAATAGAACTTTTAAGAAGGATAAACCACGTTTACGGCTTTAAAATGGAAGATTAAAATTGCTTATAAAATAAAAACTAACCAAAACTCATATGGAAAATCCCACTTTTGAAATTAATATTTAACGAGTACAAAAATGCCGATTATAAATTTCAATTATATTTCCATAATTAACATAATGTTTATGATTAATGGAATAAAACTGAAAGTAATTATGGTGTTGAGTGTCGAGTTTATTAAGTAATGCTAAGAATTAGAATTAATTTTTATCTAAATAAAGAAGAATTGCATGTATAAAACCTGCACTAAGCTTTATCGTTAACAGTAACTAGCCCGTCAAGTCAATCCAACATGGTTGGCAAAAAATAATTTTTAATAAACTTTACCGAAACTTTAAAATTAAAATCGCATTGTACCTAGACTGGATTGATTCATCTGTCGTTTGGTTTTGATGGCACAATTATCCTTTATCTTAAAATATAAATTAACTCGATTTTCGATATCAAGCTATATCAGCTTGCTCTTTGTGTATCAAAGCCTAATATCAAATAATAATTGTTTGACTCTCAACGAAAAAAAAAATAAATTCAATAACATTTGTTGCAAGCAAGATTACAAAACTAAATTAACACATGACATTACCTACACTCAGAGAATTCTGTTGTTAAACACTAACAAAATAGCCATTAGATTAATAATTTGGTGATTATTATACAGCTAATCACAATTTGTGATTATTTTCACTAATTTCGTAATAACAGGCATTATTAAACTAATATTATTTGTTCGTAATATTTACTAACAAAAAAATTTCAAATTTTAAATCTAAAAACGATAGCTTTTATATTTATAAAAATTCTTATTGAATTAATAACATAATGAATTAGTTGCATATTAGGTATCCATTGGATAAATGACATATATTATTAGAATAATAAAGTTGTTTTTAAAATAATATTAGGTTATCAGATTAATAATACAATCTAATTAGATTAATAATAGGTTCTTGTTAAATTGATAATAAAATGTTATTAAATTAATAATGGAACTTATTAAATTAAAAATGGAACTTATATTTTACTTTTTTTAAATAAAAGAGAATATAAATTTTTTATTAACAAGTTTATTTATTTCAATTATTTTCATTTAGTTTCAAGGTATTTACATTTCACAGTTTTAATTTTAAAATAATACATAATTTTGTTTTAAAGCATTTTTAAATTTACATGTGACAAAAATTAAAAGAACAAAAGGAGTTCGTATATGTTCGTATATAAAATAAAAAATATAATAAAATATATTATATTTTACTATATTTTTTAATAATTATTAATTTACATAGTTAAACTAATAATATATATAATTGATTTGAGTTTAGCAAATCAATAATATATTTATATATTTTTTCTGTGACGGGAAAAAAGTTTAACATTTTACTTCTGCTGACAGGTGCAAAAATGCTACTTTTCATAAAATACTTTTTTCCCCGGGAAAAAAGTATGTACTTTTTTCCCGGATAGATAAAAATATATATATAAATACATATATACACATAAATGATGAATATTATGAATATTTATGAACATTTATGACTATTTTAATGTTAATGAAAAGTTATACCGTTTTCTTCTTGATGTTAATAACTGGTTTTGACAAATAAAATGAAACTTAATTTTAAGTTTTTATTCAAGAAAAATTCGTATGGTGTGGTGAATATACATATTGTAATATTTGTTTAATATTATTTTTTCAATAATTATATTAATATTTATCCAGTCACAGAAAAAAATAGTGTATTATACACGGGAAAAATTGTAGATTTTAGCTCTCGGTTTTTTGTCTCCCTCCGCTTCGCGTCGGGAGACAACACAACCTCGAGCTAAAATCTACTACTTTTTTCCCTTGTATAATAAATAACTATTCTTTTTCGCCTTTCAATGTATAAAAATACTTTTGGATAAAATTCAAAAATTGGTTGCTGATTGCGGATTTTTTAAGTTGAATAAATAAAATATTTTGAAGCACACATCAATTGCTTTTCATGTTGTATAAACTTCATACCATACACTATCTAAACATACTAGTATTGGCTTTGTTATAGATCCAGTAATTAACAAAAATGGCTGAATTGGTAATTTTTGATCTAAATAATTTTGTAACGTCTCTTCAATATTCTGAACAGTTTCACCTATAATGGCAAAACTGTTTTGAGAATCTCGAACACTGTATTTCTTATAAATTTTATGCTCCAAAGTTTTGTTGATTGGACGGAGTATCCTGTGCAGTAAATACATAGTTAATAGAAGAATACCATCTAAATAATATAAAACAGAAAAATATTATATTATTACAGAATCAAACATTGAATAGGTTTAATTGTTTTCACTCAAAAAAATTACAAATGGCATGTCCAAAAACAACTTTTTAACTTACAGCCGGGTATTCAAATACATCAGAATAGGGAGTACAATACCGATATACCGGTATACCGAAAACCGGGATATCGCTAAATTTTGACCGGTATTCAGTGATTTGAATCCCGGTTTTCGGTATTTGTGCAATAAATTAATACAACCAAAAATTCTTGGAATTTCACTGTAACGTTTTTAATTTTTCAATCGTTTTTGTTTGTGAATTTATTTTACTTATGAAGGTAAGCAATTTTATATGTATTGTTGGATGAACTAAATATTTGCTTTTCTTTCGTATATATAATAATTAAGAGTAGTTTAAGCAATTAGTGTTTAATGAGATAGTTTATTCTCAAGCAAAAGTTGAAGCAAACATTGTAATTTCTACTACCAAACACATTTTATTTAAAAAAAAATAGCGTGTCATCATCAAAGAATATTCCATAACTAAGACTAAGGGATGCTATCGTTGATTGAAAAAACTTCATCTGCCAGCACCCCTAAGATATCACTTTGGCTAGTGACATCTCACTGTTATTGCCAGTGGTAAACGATATCTCAAATTAACTTGTATGCCAATAGCAGGGACTAAAGTACGCGGGGTTGTCACACACATAGATCCACAATTTTAAATTTTACAAATCTTCCTGCGGAAAGCTAAGTATTAAACTCATTGGTATTAATGCATTGTTACCGTTTGAAAATCACTATCGGCGAAGTGCCACCATTTTTAATTAGTTAATTGATCATGATTGCCATCCATGTTTAATCATACATAAGCTAGCTTCTTTTATATCGATAGTTTTATATCGATATAATCGATGTTATCAACTATCTTCACTTAATTTTAGAAAAATGTATTACATACTATAGGGCGATTTTTCTGTTCCGGTGTTTACCGCAATGGCGCTGCAAAAAGGGGATAAGAGAAAAAATCACAAAAATTTTATATGGAATTCCATACAAAACACAATTTGAATAATTTTAAAAGTTATCTATGAAATTTCTCATTTTACTACAATTATATAATTTAAATTTGTTTATGAAGTATTATTGACAATATATTAAGCATAATATATAAAATATTTTCTTTTCTTCTGTCTGTAAAACAAATACGAAAATAGGTTAAATTTTTCATACAACTTTGTATGGGAAATTTTGGCAATTTTTATGTTTCTTTTTTGAGTGACTTAAGAATAATATTTTATATATTACGCTTAAAATATAGTCAATAATACTCCATAAGCAAATTAAAATTGTTCGATTGTGGTAAAATGAGAAATTTCATAGATAACTTTTAAAATTATTCAAGTTGTGTTTTGTATGAAATCCCATATAAAAGTTTTTGAATTTTTTCTCTTATCCCCCTTTTGCAGCGCCATTGCGGTAAACACCAGAACAGAAAAATCGCCCTATTGCAAACCAACAACATATATGGTGAAGATGGTAAAATTTGTAACATCATGATGTGTTAAATTCCAATACATATAATTTTGTATACACAAATGAAATTGTTTCAGATTATACTTTCATTTTACCAATTTCATAAAAATTATGCTCAGCCAAAAAAAACATTGATCTAACAAACTAATTCCGTATAAAACGATATTTAAATAAAGCCAAATCAAATAATTATCAACATTTAGGCAAAATCCCTTAAGATAATTATATTAATAACTTTAAAAAACTGCATTATCGATCAATTTTTTAAAATTCGTAAAAAGAAATTTTATGATTTTTATGAATTTATGATTAACTCGAGAACTCGAATATATAAAAGTTTCCCCATACAAAATTGCACAACGCGCCTAAGGAAGTTTTCACTTCAAAATGACTGAACTTTCGGACCTCATAAAATATCTCCATCCAGCGTAAGAAAAAGATTTTACCACAAATCGGAATTTGGATAGTAATCTCAAGTTTCAGCATATTCCGAAAAACGATATAGTGAAGTGTCTTTTATGATGGCCCAATTATGAGACCATAGAGGAACTCGTGGAAGATAATGTCGAGCTTATAGCAAAAATGGAAGATGAAACTGAGTCTGAGTTTGGAAGTAAAAACTTAATGAAAAAGAAAATAGATCAAGCGATATGTAAAAAACTGAATTACACAGTTGCTGAGAAAAAAACTCGGCTAACGTAAGATATAGTTAAGGGCCTACGAAATGAAATGATTCATTCTGAAGATGAGGGAACAAGGGGAGTATATTTGCAACAATTCTATGAAACAACCAAAATTTGTTTTCATCTTATAGATCGTTTTCATGAGCTGGTATTTTGCTAAATAAGCTGAGATCAAGACTTGTTTCATTTTAATCAATTAATGTGATATGTTGTGTTATTTATTATTTTTTTTTATTTTGAATATTACGTAATATGTTAATGATTAATGAATTTATGTTTTTTATTTCAAATAAAAATTGAAACAACATTTTTTGTATGAAAATCAAATTTTTTAAATACCGGTATTAAAACCGATATACCGGTATTTGTATTAAGTGCCGAAATACCGGTATTTGATTTTACTCCGGTATTGTATTCCCTACATCAAAAACAGAATTTCATACAAATTTGACAGCAAAAAATTCTGTTGCTGTAAAATTTGAATGGAATTCTGTTTCTGTTGTATGTGATTTTCAAGTTTTTGGAGCCAAAAAAAAAACAAATTAAAAAAACTTACTTTCTGTAAATTGAGAAGCTTTTCAACAATCTCTTTTAATTTTTCATCTTTAATTTGTTCTTCAAAAATGGGCTGAGTTTTCTGAATAAATGTTGGTAATTTACAACCAAAATCGTTGGCTTTCTTAAACATTGCTTTAAAATAAATGTCTATCTGAAAATTTTAAAAGGAATATTAATACAATTAAAATGTTATTGAAATATACTAATATTGAATTATTAATTACCATAATTACGTTTATAACCAAGCGGTAATTTAAATTGCTTCCATTAGGTTAAAATTTCCGAAGTTGATTTTAATTTTGAAATGTCGCTGAGTCTCAGTTGTTTAGTCCTGTCACATGCAGACTCAATTTCAACCCAACTACTCTGTTCATCGAACAAAATTTCTACATGTTCTGATGAATCTGCTTCAGGAACTGAAAAATCATTTTTTTTAACACGGCAATAGACAGTACAAAAATTTACAAAGTTTCACATACCAAACGTATGAATTCGTTTACTTGCCAACTATTTGTTTTTGTTTTAAATCATAAAATTTCTTATCGTTTAATAAAAGAATTTTAATTTTTCAATTTTCTTAACAACACTTTTAGCTTTTCACAAAACTGCTAAATATTTTGTAAAGTTGTTGTTTATTCAACGTCTGGATATAAACTGTGATTCTTACCAAGATTTTATTAATCGTTATTAAAAATAATAACCTATGGTTAGATTAATGTATACTATTATTAATCTAATAACCTACGTTTTTAAAGTAAAAACCTCGATGATTAATCTAATAAAATGGTTATTAAAATTAACTACAAAAATAATAATTTATGTTTTTATCTTAATAGCTCTACGTTAATCACATGATTTTTTATTTGATTGCCTGAATTCATTATTTTAATAAGAATTGGTTATTAGTTTAATCAACCGTTGTGATTTTTTTAATAATATTGACCGTATTTTTATTTTAATAAACATTTTTATGAAAATAATAACAAAAAGTATTAATCGAACGAATGTGGCAATTACTTTAATAAAAATCGTTATTAGATTGATAAAATAACTTATTACACATTTTTAAAACGGGCGGTTATTAAATTTACTAACAAAATTCTTTGAGTGTAGCTAGACGTTACTTAAATTAATGTTTTTAAAACTTATATTTAAATAATAATATTAATTTCGTTTTCACTTGTCATCGCTGAAAGTTGTGGCTATTTTTTAATAAGTTTTATTATTTAAATTAGCTTAAAACCAGTAACTAGCAATTAAAACCAGGTTTTAAAATAAACTAGTGGGTTTGTCTTAACAAGACAATGGATTGTTTAAAGAAAGTAGACGATAACACAATGAAAAACATTTGTTGTTGCGCAAATAAAGAATAAATTAAGTTTTGTTAATTTCACTAGTTTACAAATTTTGACCTTTTCTTTCTCCCTGAATAAAACCCAACCCAAACCCAACCCCCATTCGTCCTGAGAATGATAAACAGAATTAAAAAGCGAAATGGGAGCCAGGGTCGAAGCCAAACCCCGAGATAGACTCTTAGGCTCTACCAACTGAGCTAGCCGGACCAAACAAAAAAAAAACAAAATCCAACAAAACACAAACAATATAAAATCAAAATAAGGGTCAAACAAAAAAAAAACATAAGGAGCCTTAAATATATACCTAGAAAAAAATCAAAGAAAAAATGAGAAAACCATTGGGATAGGAAGTCGAATAGCCAAACTGATTAAAAAAACAACAAAATCGCAAGCCAAAAAATCCCATTTCACCACAACAATAATAAATAAAAAATATTGCGACGCTGATGCATAGGCTGACTTCACCACAGCTCTGGAAACATAGTGTTCTGGATATATAATGAGCTAATATCCATAAAATACTTTAATTAAAAGCTAACCAATATTATGGACTTCGTAGTTCTAATAATAAAATTATTAAAGCAGGCAGTAGTATCCCAACAAACATAAATTCTGTTGTATGAGAAAAGGTAAAAAAAATTTTATCGGAAGTGACAAAGCGGAAGTTGGGATGCAGAACTGTTGTAAACCGTACTAAATGTGTATGTACCAAATTTCATCCAATTCGATTATCAGGTACAGAAGCTATTGAGCTTTCAAAATAACAGGTGCTTGGAGGACCCCCTACCACTTTGTTCACTATCGCTAAAAAAACTAATCAGTTCCTTGCCATACATATTTGCATCTTTTTGCAAAGTGTAATCAAAATTACTTAACCAACGAATGTTGTATGCTTCCAACAAACATTGAAACAATAAACAGGTGTTCGGGAAGACCCCACCACTTATCCTAATATCGTCCAAAAACTAGTCAATTCTTTGTCATTAAAGTCTTCATCTTTTTCAGAGTGCCATTAAAATTGATTATTGAATGAAATCTGTATGCTCCCAACAAACTTTAAAAACAAAGTGTGAAAAGTCAGCAGTTGTAAGGTAGACCCTCCGTCACTTTGATCACTGTGTCCCAAAAGATGATAATTATCTTCTTACACTAATTGAAACCTTTCCATAAGTTTTATCATCATCACTTCATTATTGTAGGCTGTAGTGTGCATAAAGATACTGAAAAAACTGCCAACAATTAAAAAAAAAATTTTTTTACCGGAAGTAAAAAACAGAAAGTTGGGATGCAGAACTTTTGTAAATTATACTAAATGCTTATGTACAAAGTTTCATCCAATTCGATTATCAGGTACAGATGTTATAGAGCTTTAAAAAAACAGGTGTATGGGACACCCCCCACCACTTTGTTCACTATCGCTTAAAAACTAATCAGTTCTTTGCCATACATGTTTGCAATTTTTTCTAAAGTGTCATCAAAATTGGTTCACGAACGAATGCTATGTGCTCCCAACAAACATTGAAAAAAGTGTGACACATTAAACATGTGCTCGGGAGGACCCTCACCACTTATTCCAATACTATCCAAAAACTTATCAGTTCTTTGTTACTTAAGTCTCCACCTTTTTCCAAAGTGTCATTAAAATAAATTAATGAATGAAGTCTGTATGCTCCCAACAAACTTAAAAAACAAAGTGTGAAAAGTCGGCAGTTGTATGGTAGACCCCCCACCACTTTGGTCAATGTGTCCCAAAACATGATAATTATTTTTTCACACTAATTGGAACCCAATTCCATAAGTTTCATCATAATCACTTCATTATTGTAGGCTGTAGTGTGCATAAAGACACTGAAAAAACTTCAAAAAAGTACAAAAATTTTTTTTTACCGAAGTGGAAAACCGGAAATAAGGATGCAAAACTATTGTACACCATACTACATACTCATGTATCAAGTTTCATCCAATTCGCTTATCAGGTACAGATGTTATAGAGCTTTCAAAAAAACAGGTGCTCCAGGGACCCCCACCACTTTGTTCACCATCGCTCAAAAGCTGATCAGTTCTTTGTCATACATGTTTGTGTCTTTTTCCAAAGTTTTGATGACACTCATTCACGAATGAATGTTTTATGCTCCCAACAAATATAAAAACTTTGTGGAAAAAACCACCTGTTGTATGGTGGACCCCCCAACCCTTTATCCAATGTGCTCCAAAAGCTGATAAAATCTTTCACATGTTATTTCAAAGCTTTTCGCACCGTTTCATGAAAATCGATCGGTAATTGTAGGCTACAGTAGGGATAAACACCTGAAAAAAAAACTTTTTAACCGGAAGTGACAAACCGGAAGTTGGTATGCAGAAGTATTGGAAACAGTACCAAAACCTTATATACTAAGTTTCAATAAGATCATAGTCCGGGATCAGATCTTATTCAAGATTTAAACTTAGAGGTGTTCGGGAGACCCCCCCGCCATTTTGTCCAAATTTGAAATGAATACAGATCTTCCATTTTCAAGTGAACTTGTATCATTTGCCAAAGTTTCATCAAGATCCTATGTAGAAAACTCACCCACCCACCCACGCACACACAGACGTACATCAAAATATTTTTTTGGCTATTTAGATAGAGGATGGTCCAAAACAAAAGAAAAAATAAAATTTGGGGTATGTAAGATTTTTTTTTTCACGATAGATTGCATTACTTGCATTACAATGCATGATTGCATTACAATTTAAAATTGTGGTGAAGTAAAAATTTAGTTTTGAAAGAGTGCTTCGGTGACATCGAGTGATGACCAGAGGAAAGAGGCAGTGTAACTATGTTTTATAAGGCCAAGAGTTAGCATTTTTCTTCCCATTGTTCCCTGACAAGATAATAACATAACCGGAAAACTCTGGATTGAGAATGTAGTGGTTGGTGTAGGAATAGATAAAGTCCGTTCAAGTTACTCGAACGACAGGCGAATTATTTCCATGTTATCGTCCATTGATCTGGGTTCTTCCTACCCTCCAACAGGTTACGCTCTAACGAATAGAATTTTCGAAGACAATGTCAGTTAAACTACTGACCGTAACACTTGGTGGTCATAATTATATTGAGAAGCCTGGAGCGTGGTTGAATGACCATGGTGGGATGACCTAGATGGCAGGGGTCAACAAGATCCGGCCCATGTGAGCCCCCACACACCACTCTCCTGCATATACCCTGATTTCCTACCCACTTAAAGTACGCGGGATCGTAAGCCTCGTTAGGAATACGTCAGATGGAAGGATGGATGGTCCTTTGGACCCTGGATTTCACAAGTGTCAGGTGTATTTCAAACAAAGTAAATAAAATATTTTAATTAGAAATGATGCATTTGCTTTTAATTAGAAATGATGCACTTTTAGTTGCACAGGCTTATGCACACAAGTGGGTTGAGAAGTTTGTGAAAAAGTATAAATACTTTTTTGGATAGCGCTTATAGTATATTACTCTAAGCAACGAACATGGGAAATTGAAGTACCGTTGACACAAAATATCTTAACCATTACAATCCAACGCCATAAATGTTGAACAAACAATGATTACAAAATTTATTGGAGCATAGTAAATTCGCTTTCTTTTATTTCAAGCAAAAAAACTCGAATATTGGTGCAGTTTTTCCAAAAAAAGTCAAAACTCAAAATTTTGATAAAAAAATTTTGCTGAAGAGCGATTGACATTCATGACGGACAGTGTATGTTTATGACTGATAATGAGTGACAGTCAACCGATCATCACAACTAATATCACTGTGTGACAGTCCAAATCCACTGGGGTTCTGACTCCCGGGAAAAGTTATATCGGCCAAAAAAAAGTTGTACGTGTCCCGGCGTTTCACTGGGTCACGTCTAGGAATCGAGTTATATCGATTTGAAGTTAGTAAGTATCATATAGGGAAAATTGTCACGTTAATGGGTTGTTTTTGACATAACTCGAGAACGACTACCTAGTCCGATTTTGCTGAAACAAATTTCGAAATAAGGAATTACAATTCCTTTAATCTACTGATATGCCATACTGAAAAAGTAACGAAAAAATAAAAAAATTAAAAATAAAATAAATAAAAAATAATAAATATAATAATAAATAAATAAATAAATAAATAAAATAAAAATAATAAAATAAAATGGAAAAATAATAAAAATATAAAATATAAATAGAAAAAATAGAAAAACATAAAATAAAAAAATATAATAAATAAATAATAAATAAAAAATAAATAAATAATAAATAAATAATAAATAATAAATAAATAATAAATAAATAATAAATAAATAATAAATAAATAATAAATAAATAATAAATAAATAATAAATAAATAATAAATAAATAATAAATAAATAATAAATAAATAATAAATAAATGATAAATAAATAATAAATAAATAATAAATAAATAATAAATGAATAATAAATAAATAATAAATAAATAATAAATAAATAATAAATAAATAATAAATAAATAATAAATAAATAATAAATAAATAATAAATAAATGATAAATAAATAATAAATAAATAATAAATAAATAATAAATGAATAATAAATAAATAATAAATAAATAATAAATAAATAATAAATAAATAATAAATAAATAATAAATAAATAATAAATAAATAATAATGAAATAGTCCATAATGAAAAAAATTTGAAGGCAAGTTTTCATAATCTACTTTGAATGTAGTGTTAGTTTCATAAAAGTGAACGACGAGAAGATTGGGTCATGAAATGCTTTTAAACGATTTCAGGCTCTTAAGAACTTAGAAAACACAGCATACTGTAATATTTGAAAACAAAATATGGAACTTTAGTCAGTGTAGGAACCCACCTGATCCCGTTGCAAATTACAAACTTACAATATCATTTTAAGACAGATGAACTTTGAATCACAAATTAAGGTATGTATATGAGAAAACAAGAACTAAGTCAGGTGTATTTGGGTTTTGAAATACTAAACGTTTTGGGGAGATAATTATTCATTTATGGTAACAATTTCAAGTTCCCGGCTAGTTTTGGGAAATTTTGAAATAAGATAAATAATAACAAATAAGACGAAACTAGTAAAATGATTTTGCAATTTATTTTACTAATCTGACATATTTTTAAGACCAGAAGGTTATTAAGAACATAAACAAATGACATATTCAAAATTCCCATTCCAATAGTTAATTGAAACTAAAAGTGGAATGTCAAAACAATTATATGATCATCATAACTCAGTGTCTTCTTACGTTCATACGAAACAATTCAACTAATTATTTACATTGTAAAAATCGTTATCAAATAATAATATAAAAGTAATTAAATCAAAAATTTAAATTTCGTTTACGTTAAATATTATGATTTGTCATAAAAACATTTACTTTTTTCATTTTTCTAAGATGCTTCCTATACAATTTTATTAAAATGCGTAGCTTCTGACATATATTATAAGAGTTTTATTTTGTTTATCTATAAATAAATTTTTTTTTTGACAATTTTTACATAAATTACTAATGAACATATTAAGTGTTGACAAAAAAGTATAGAACTCAAAAACATTTGCATTTCAAAAGGAATATATTTTGGAATATTCAAATATTATGTATTAATGCCTTGCCTTCTACATTCTAAGTAAATGACTCCAATCAATTCTATTCGAATCGTTTAATTTGTTGACATTTAACAGCATTAAAACCACGACTCATCAGTCATCAGATACTGTAATGCTGGCGCCACACCTGCGTTATCGTCTATCGTTCATTAGCGCAATAGTTAACACGCTAAGTTTTGCAATAACTAGCGCGTTAAGAAATTATGGCGCATATATTCTCAGGCTTCAAATTATGGCACTAAAATTATCACGATAACAAATTATCGCGTTAACATATTAGTACGCTAACAAATTTGTTTAGTTGTGGCTACACCTGTGTTTGAAGTGTGTATAGTAAATAATGTATTTTTTGATAAAGCTTTTAAAAGATGGAGTTTGCGGCTGCCGCCGTGGCGTACTATACGAGTGTTTTTTTGTTATTTGACAAATTTACTTTATTATTACTAGATGGAACATAAAATCATGTTTAAAAAATAATGTTAGTGGTAAAAATTCTCTATAAATAAACAATTTAAGTTGTTGCCTCATTCATATAAAAAAAGATTGCATTCCGATTTCCGTGTGAAATGAAACATTGTGATAAAATTTTGAAATAAGTAAACCTTGCCTGTATTCCAGAGGAAACAAATAACAATAGAGAAAAATATTTAGATTTAGAAAAATTTATTTTTTCGGCAAACGGCTGTAAAGTTTAACTGTACTGCCGCTAGAGAGTTAGCTAAAATCTTACTTTATAGCCTGACAGCAAAAGTAACGTCTAGCGACAGAAAAAGTAAAGCCATTTTTATTTTATATTATGGAGGCTGTATAGTAGCATTTGTTATTTGTTAGTTTGTTATTTTTTCAAACATATTGTATAACCATGACAACAAAAAATAAGTTGATTCTCATATTATGAAATTTTGAAAAGGCTGCTTTGATAAAAAAATTTTATTCATACAAATTTAAATGTTTTTTTCTCTTTTTTGGAAGTAATTATGACGGTACAAATTCATATTTATAAAAAGTTTGATGTATTAATTTCATATTTATAAAAAATTTAAACGTTTGCCGAAAAAATAGTGTATTTAATTCGGAGCTAAAGTAACTTTTTGTGTTTCGTCTATAATTGTCGGCCTCCCTGCGGTCGGCCGTCAAACTATAGACTCAACACAAAAAGTATCACTTTAGCTCCTAATTAAATAATGTACTATTACTTAAACTTTTTGAATCGCTCTTGATAATGGCGTAAGCCGAAATGCATTGAGCAAAAATTTTTAGAAAATAAAAATAAAAACATATTTGCGAAATATAAAAACAAGTGTTATTAGTTTTTAATTTATATTAAAATGTTTCGCCAAGTGCCGACAGTCGACACAATTGAATTTATTAATGTACTATTAAATAAATTTAATATTTTACAAAAACAACTTATTTTATAATATATGTTACGCGTTTCGAACATAAATGTTCATTCTCAAACGTTTCAAAATTTTGTTTTAAATTAATTCCATGGATTCGTCAGAATGTCAGTGACTAATTTTGAAGTCCTTTTTAAAAAATGTGGAGCCTAATAAAACTCAAAAGCATTGGTTAGAATTCAGATTTAATTTAACTTGTTGTTATCAAATCATTGATTAAAATCAATCAAAGGGGTCAAGGTGATAAGTATTAAGCTAAAGTCTGGATTATTTGTTTGTTATGAAATTCGTTCTACAGCGCACTGTCGGCACTAAAGTTTGCTCAATACACATCCTCGTTTGTGCCTACTGCAAGTGAAATTTATTTTAGACAGAGTATTGATTGTGAAATCCTGAATATGTAGGGCTTGAGACTGGAAAATTCAACCAACAAAAAAATTAAGCAGAACAAAACTATCATACCCAAAAAACAAACAAAAATAGTAGTTAGTCGTGAAAACGGACCAGAATACTGAATCGGAACGTGAGCAGTCTGAGAGTTCTTATGATTTTAAGAATCTAGATATGGAAGGGAAGGGAGCAAAATTATGAAAATCTTCGCTCTGCAAGAAATTAGAAAGTCATTTATGGGAGAGCAAGATCTGGATAGTCACTATTTGTGGCGGTTATTCTTCTGCAAGAATATTTGATGCAAGTTTGTGTATCGGGCGAGGAATGTACAGCAATATCTCTCATTTCCGCTCATTATGCATTGTAGTTACGACCGTCGATAAGAACACGTTCTATATAGCATTTTAAGAGGTTGTGAAATAAACATCTATACGAAACTTCATGGTGAGATGAATGAGTTTGCATTATCAAATTATTTAAGAATTATCAGTACTTTATTTTGGAGCCAATCAATCCAAAAGCAAAACTAGGTCTCACCGAATGGAAATACTCAAAATCAAATCGATCACCTGCAGGACGTTTCTTTCCAAGCATTCTGGGTATGCTTTAGAAGTACTTTTGTTGGAAGCATTTACTTCCTTGTATGTGCTAGAATAAATTCAACTCTCAAAACGCAGTCAATCAAAAGTTTACTCGACGAAAACGTTTTAAGATCACATCACTAAGACGGAAGATAAGTATTAAAACCATGCTCCCACGACACTTAGAAAAACTGTTTCAAGAGTTCTTGAGATGATCTCTTCGAGATATAATATCCATGGAGACTTTGATACGTCCTGCGGTATTTACTCAAAAACTCTATTTATAGAGCTGCTGTGAAAATACGCGCGACCCCAAAAAAAAAAACTTTTAAAAACTCTAGTTGAACCAAGCGGTACAAAAGAAATTGGTATCTGAAACATTTACAAGGTTGAAACACCAAAATAAGCGTTGCAAAACTATGTAGATGAACAAAAAGAGAACAGTGGAAGAGAAAGTGTGAGAAGTTTCGAAGCTTCAATAAGGAACATAAATCATTTAATTTCTTGCAACAGGTTAATCTCTTAAAAAACTGGATTCTAAACTGTATGGACTGCCATTCTAAACAAATATGGCGCTTTAAGTAGACCTTAAAATGTTTGAGATAATTGGATCACTATATAGAAGTGGGTTGCTTACAAATATATGATTAATATGATTAATGTATGCCCTAGTTGTCAAAATTTGAACCCAGTTTCATTTGAATACATTTTTTCTGATCGCACTTCACTAGAGTTATATGCATTTAAGATATTCATTCCGTAGTTTCACATATATTTTATTTATTGCTTCTTGGTTTAAAGACAATGATATAATAATGGTGGCGTTCTGACTACATCAGTATAAATTTCAAAAAGCATTTTATTGGACATTTTGTATACATATAACGTTTTTCATATCAAATGATTAGGTGCTACCCTTACCGCAGTGCATGAGTATAGTGTAAGTGCATGAGTGTGCATGAGGTACTAGCGTTCCTAGTTGCTTTATTTTCTCTTTCAAACGGAAACGATTATTAGTAAAAAGAAGAAAAATTAGATTAAAATAAATAGATAGCCTGATAGTCTGATAACGAGTTTTATACGGATTTGACCATGATTTGATCATTAATTCATTAAATATTGAAATGTTTTAGACTTTTTTTATTCAAATTTATGTTTAATTCCAAGTTAGACATACCCTTAATTATCTTGGACATCCTTTACAGTTTTATAGAAATTGCTTAAATAAGTGTGCACAGAAAATTTAGTACCTTTTTCCCAATTGAAAAGATTTTATTCTACAACTTCGTTTTCTACATGTATCTCTCTCAATTCGGTACAGTCTAAAGGTTTCATCATTTTGGTATTAATTAAACTTTTGAAATGCCTTTTCTTAATAGGGCGTTTTTAACTAGAGTGTATTTTTTAATTTTTTTCGGATCCATAGGCTCATGTTTTATAGCATTGGACCTACAAATAATCTATTTAAAATTCCTGCTTCCTATGTCAAACCTGTGAGAGGTGCAAACCTAGTTTGTTTCCTATATAATTATAACATGGAGAAAATTACAATTTTGCACTAAAACGAATAACCGTAATAAATTTTTCTTCCAATTTCTGATAGCAGCATTTTGTAGAGAATTAAAGTTTCTAAAAAAAAATCCAAACATATGCTCGTTTCAGCATTCTCAGAACAATCGAAAATCCGATTTTTCTGAGAATATTCAAACGAGCATATCTTTGAAACTAATAAATTCACGGCTTTAGTGCCATGGACGTTTTTTTGTAAATTTAATTCATATTGTTACGTTTTTCCCAAACTTCCTTCGAATTGGCCTAGCTCACAATTCGATAAACGGAATTCCCCTCTTCCGAGTTCGATCACTGATCAGTGAGCACAAACACCAGGTTTTATTAAGTATTTAACTCCTTTATTGTTTCACAACAACAGGAAACAATACAGCAAACAATATTCCTAACAATATTCCCAATATTCCTATCTGAATGGCTCTCGACCATTCTAGATCACTCTTTAGAAACCTTGAGAAAATATTAGAATATTCGATTATTTTACGATATGTTGATTTGATTCATAAAATCATTTATTTTATATTGACAATGACCCTAATTCTAAGAACAGGACAACAACAACAACATTATTTATTTTTTTGTTGTGGTTTGTTGATTTTATTTTCCTGGAAGTGAGCGTAATCGTCTAGATCTTTCTGTAATCGTCTAGATTTTTCTGTACTCGTAAAAATATTTTGGTTAATATGGTTATCATTATACCCGAGCAGAAATTATTGAGACAAAATCTGAATACATTCAGGGCTTCATGCAGCAGAGCTTGATCAGTTCAGAAGGGGCAAGCCCTATTAGGGCATTCTGATGTAAGCCTGCTCTAGGCCTGATTTATAATATTCTTATACGGTTAATCTTATTTGAATAAATCCGGCTCTGATTTGGTTCTGCTTATTTGTACCGTAATTGGTCAATCCGATCAGAGCCTGATAAGATATACCTTACTAGGGTTGGCCCTATTTAATTGCATATGGCGAACTTGATCAGGGTCTGTTCAGACTATCCCAATCAAGGCCTGATAGGACAAAAGCGTAACTCATGAATACATGAACTTGGGCAAACCTGATCAGGGCCCTGTAACCGGTTTGAGCCCTAACAAATTTCCGTCCGGGTATTCTCTTTTCATAAGCTGCATTAGCATTAATGACGTCACAATTGATATTGAATATATTATTTTACTCGTCAACATTTTATTTAAGTCTTTCTTCAAAGTCCAACCAAAATCTATACGCATTTGATCCATGGCTGTTATATTTACATTTAAAACTGATTTCTGTAATCATAATAAAATTTTCTGTAATTGTGATTTTTACAAATTTTTCAACTAATTCAGTTCGGAATTAAGTTTGTTTTTAACCATGTACCTTCCTCCCGACCACTGGAAGGGAGGTACTTACAAGGTTAAAAACAAACATTTGCCCATGTCTCAAATGATGTGCGGTGCAAAATTATATAAAATTTTGTTCTAATTCTTTTACAAATTACACCCAACTAGAGATGGTTCTTTCATTAGTATTATAACTAAAGCGTGAGGAAAACATTAAGAGGAGCTCTCTCTCTCTCTCTGGTGTTTACATCCCATGGTGAAATTTTGCGGTCTGTGCAATCAGCTTCCAATAATCTCATTCTATGACCAGTTGACTCCAGTTTCGACATCCTATATCATGAAGGTCTTGGATGATATCATCACGCCAGCGTTGTCTAGGTCTTCCTCTCCGACGAACACCAGCTGGTTGTTCTACATGACCAAACCATCTAATACGATTGGATTTAATGAATCCGATTACATCGCAGCCTCCAAAAAACTGTCTGATTTCATGATTCATTCGGTTTCTAAACTGATTTTCAGCAACATTGCATGGACCATAAATTCGACTCGCATGTTGATAGAATTCTACAATCTGAGGAAGTCAGAAGCTTTCATTTTCAAATGTAAGCACATGTCGGATTAATGATTTGAAAAGTGTTCGTTTACACGACCGCGAAAGATGTTCTGATTAGAGGAGTTTTGAGTATGCGTAGAAAACTCTGTATGCGGTAGAGGCACGGGCTTTGATATCTGCCTGCATTTAATTTGACGATGCTATTAAAGACCCCGAGGTATGTGAGGTTTTACATGCGTTCCACTTCATAGTCGCCAGTATCCAGATTTCCGGGAGGTATGTTCCTAGATGTTGTTAAAACTTTAGTTTTGTCGGTGTTGATGCATAATCCAAGTCGTTTAGCATTTCTTTCAAGCTGAGAGAGACTATCCTTAACATCGCTTGTTCTACGTCCGAGAACCACAATATAATCTGCGTAGCCAATAGCTTGAATATATTTGTTAGATATGCAGTGTTGTGTCTCAATTCAACTTTTTCTTATCGCGTACTCAAGCGCCAAATTAAATAGTACGGGCGCGAGTGCGTCACCTTGTCGAACAGCTGATGTTATATCGAAAGGATCAGAAACTGGTCCTTCGATTACTACTGATCCGGATTTAATGAGTTTGCACAGAGAAACAAGTTTCTCTGAGATACCAAGGCATATGAGTGCGGATCAAAGGTTGTCACGGATGATACTATCATATGCTTGCTTGAAATCAACGTAGAGCTGGTAAATGCTGATGTTCTACTCTTAAAATTTCTCCAGAATCATTCATAATGTAAAACATTGATCTGTAGCTGAGCAGTAGGGATGAAAACCATACTGAAAGTCACCGATGATAGATTCGGCGAACGGCAAGTCGAGCAAGTATGACATTAGCTAGTATTTCATATGCAGTGTTAAACAGTGCGATGCCATGATAATTCGCACACTTTAGAGTTTAGTTGGTCACCTTTTTCATGTAGCGGAACAATGAGAGCTGTTTTCCATTCAGCAGGTAGTTCTTCTTGGTCCCAGATTGCAAAAATCAGATCGTATATACGTGAGACCAGAGATGCTTCTCCATTTTTAAATAGTTCTGCGGGAATTCCATCGAAACCTGGTGATTTGCCATTTTTCAGTTTTTAAAAAAAAGAGCACATACATAAAATTATAAAAAAACTGGGTGGTGTAAAAATTGGAACTAAATTATTGAGGAATCTTAAATTAGCATCAATGCAAATGATAAACAACTTGATTAATAAGAAGTAGTTTTTTAAAGACCATGATATAAGCCATCTCGCACAAATAGAAACAACTTTATTTTTTTTAACCTCACCATCTTGTTTGGGCTAGGCCGTTTTATTCTTATTTCAAATTATGGGTCTGTTGAAGCTGTTGTTTGCGAGATCATCAACAATATGGTTCTGTTTACCAGACGCTTAAAATGCTATTTACTTAAAACATTCACAATAATTATCACGCTAATTTTATTTTATCAGCACTGGAGCTATCGTCTAAATTAGCACGTTAATCAATTATCACGCTTAAATTATCGGGTTAAAATTATGCCGCTAAAATTAACACAATAAAATTATAGCGCTAAAATTATGGCTATAAAATTATCACGCATATAAATGCGATAAATTGTGGCTACACTTGCGTTTATTTTCAATTATCGCGTTAATTATTGCGATAAGACGCAGTTGTGGCCCTAGAATAATGCGAAATACTTTATTTAAAATAAATTTATATCATTATGTAGGTACGCGTGCTCTAATTCCTCAAAAACTCGGCACTCGAGTCAAACTTGCTATTAGTTATGAAGAGGTTGCGAAATTGGTTCAAACCAAAGTTTTACTAAGTATACAACCAATTACACAAAAATGAAAATATAATTACATATAATATCAGAATTTGTTATAAATATGTTGTAAAAACTTATGGTTACTCTATTCAGTTTACTAAACTTGACCGAGAGGATTAGAATGTTATTTAAATATATTTTTTTAACAACAATTATTTTGTATTTAACCAAAAATTATGCTGGTGCTAATAACCAATCGTCTGAAGCACTTTATTTGAGTTACCCATTAACAGTAAGTTGATAACATTTAAATAGTTTTCAATGCAATAAATTTATTTTTATTTTCTAGTTAAATTGGTTTCAGCACAACGATTTTGCACATATCACGGAACGCAATTGATTGACATTGAATCTGTTGATGAATTTAAAAAAATTGTAAATGCGATACATCCATTTGCAAAATATTATAACGTAAGTGGATTTTATATCTGGATAAGTGGAACAGATTTAGGAAGTGATGGATCATTTTATTGGACAACTTCTGGATTACCAATGTTATACACTAATTGGATATCAAATTATCCAATTGATTCCAAAGAAAATAATAAGAATTGTGTAATTATAAATAGAGATCATGGTTATAAATGGAATAACTTGGAATGTCATGCTAAACATAGTTTTATGTGTAAGGGGAGGTTAAATATGCCGCATGTAAATAAAAGTCATTGTAATTAGAAATATTTGATGTTGTTATCTTAGGAATGGATAGTTGAAGTAATATTCATTCCACCTACACAGTGTGGTTATTGGTGATATACAAGACTACTTATGTCATTTCCGTATTTTTAAGTTCATGCATGAATTATTTATTTCGAAAACACAGTACCGAGATGGTCAAACATAAATATTTTTCATCAGTTTTATATGCTGTTATTGTAAGAAGACAATTACGCCTAAAAATAATCATGTTAAACATGTTGGTTCGATCTGTTATGAAAATCAAATTCACCAAAATTAAGTAATATTTTAAGTGATTTAATTAATCAATCTATATTATGGTTTCATCTTATCAGTGTCTTCAAAACGTTCCAATAACTCTAAAAACTATTGAGGTTAATCGAATCAACTTTCACTTTCGATTTTTTAAAAGCCACCTTATTTCATAGAAAATTAGATCTGTAACATAAATATTAGTACTCAAAACTTTCACATATGCAATCCAAAATATATGAAGAGGCTGAAATCTCAAGGTTCTGAGATATCAGGACTTCGGGTTAAGGATTTTGATAAAATTTTCGGCAAAAAACTCTTATGCGGACATCGTTTTTAGTTTTGGGCAGCGATGTATATCAAACACAACTCTTTGTTAAAGTACAAGATTTTTTATCTCTGTTTAGAAATTTATTATAAAACTAGAGCGAAACAACAATACGTTCTCAGTAAATCATAACAGATCACAATATAAACATATATTAGTGAAAAGAAGATACAATCAGCAAACTACTCAAAAACCGCTCCATTTAGTGTTTCGAGAAAATATTACAAAATCACAAATTCATGTTTCTTTCAAAATTCCAAAACTATTGTAAAAATTAAATAAAATCAAGAATTCAAACGTTGTTCAAAATTCTAGAAACATTCCAAAAATTATTTTAAAATCAAAGATTAAAATTTTATTCAAAAATTCTAAAAATCACAACAAAATCAAAAATTGAAACTTTTTTCAAAATTCCAAAAATTAGAATAAAATCAAATATTTAAACTTTTTCTAAATTCTAATAATATTCCAAAAATTTTTAAAAATTCAAAAATTCAAACTTTTTCCGAAATTCTAAAAATATTGCAAAAATCATTACAAAATCAAAAATACAAATTTCTTTCAAAATTCCAAAAATATTTCACAAAATTAAAAATACAAACTTTTCCAAAATTACAAAAATATTTCAAAAACTACAACAAATTCAAAAATTTCCATGTCCAATTTCATCTTCAATTACATTTACTTCATACAAACAGCTAAATTTTTTTTTCCAAAAATTTGGCTAAAATAATAAATGAAATCATTTTTTTGACACACCTGACAACATTTTTTTGACAAACTTATAATGCAATAAAATTCTCAATAATAATAATTTCATGTTCATTACATTTAATTTCATCCAAATAACTAATTTTATTTTTTTCTAAAAACATAAATGAAAATCATTCTTTTGACATACTTGACATAATTTTTTTGTCAAACTTATAATGACATAATTCTCTATAATAATAATAAAATTTCATGTCATACAAATAATTAATTTTATTTTTTACAAAAAATTGGGTAAAATAATATATAAAACTTTCTTTTGACACACTTGACAACATTTTTTTGACAGACTTATAATGCAATAATTAGTTTTTGATCTCACAAAATAATTCCGACCATCAAGATCTCTTCAAATTCAATTCAAAATATGCATATTTCCTTGTTTTGACACACTTGACGATTTTTTTTGGCACACTTCCGGTACAGTTATCTAACACATCGTCTTTTTGGCTAGTACCATTAAGTATACCTATTTTTAAAAAAATTTTGAAATCCCTCCAGCGGTTTTCTAGATTTTGTAGGTATTGACGGACGGCCGGCCGGCATACAGACATACATTTTTTTTTTTGGTTTTCTGGAATCAGTAGGTCCTAAAACGTTGATAAATGCCAAAAAACTGGGGGTAAGAATTTTACTTTTAGCTCATTAATATAATACTTAGGTCTTTCAGACCGAAGTAACTATGTAAACTCTATAACATTTAAAAGGTCTTCACAAAAGCTAGACTTCTTTAACGTTCTCAACTTATGAAAACATTTGAAGAAAAAGGCTAAGAATTACCAGAAAGAAGTTCGAAATGATTAAATACAGTAAGTTAAATACAACTGGTGTTGAAGAATTGATATCATTTCAGACTTGTTATAAGTTTTAATTTCTTATGTGTATAGCGAACTAATATAGGTGAATGTTTATTTGTAGTCACAATTTGCAATGAATTAATCCAGGGCGATTATATCATGACAATGGCAAAGAGTTAGTATATATCAGTTAGTATATAAAACTCAGCCTCGTTAATATATATAAAAAGCGTTTTGCTCGATATCAATTACTCTTTAAATCTTATATTACTTATAAAGTTTTTAGTCTCTTTATAGAGTCTGAGGTGTTGCATCTGTTTTCATTCAGGTTCTCTTTGACTGAAAAGCGTGCTAATCGTGTTGTGAAGATGTATAGTAAAAATATAACATCAAACTTTGGTTCACTGCAACACCGTGGCGTTGTAGCTGTTTTTATAAAAACCATCGCCATCAGTGTTTAAATTAAATAAGCAGCATCATGCCTCAAGTATATTATTTTCTCCGTTTTACTATAGTAGGTCGGTTAATGCAAATAATTAAACTTTAAAGATCCCAAGTTATCATAGTGACATAATGCAGAAGAACATCTTTTATCGAACTGCATTTAAATAAACGATATTCTGGGATCCAAAGTTAGTTGGTTGAAGTCAATCCACAGACCACAATAGTATAAATTAGCTTCCATAACACCTCAGAACGCATTTTGTTGTAACTCCCTAGACCTCAACCTTAAAAGTTACTTGTGTTGTTATGACAGATAATTGAATTTCTATTAAGCAACTACTCGTTAATTTGATCAAAATTCGTTTCGTCTAAACAATTGATAATAATTTTTTATTTAATTCATTTTGTTATGACTGAAACATGAAATAGGTTGTTATCTTGGATAAATATATTTATTTTCAAATATTTCTACCTCAATAAAAAAACCACACATAGTCAAAAAGGCACTGCTATACAATTAATTTCGAAAGCTTTGAAGTTTTGATTTTAAAGTTTACTTTTTCCGATGGTACTATGCTTATGTAATATTTAATTTTAGTTTATATTTTCTCTTGACCAATTCTGCTAAAAGTTTAGTAAAAGCTTTAGAATATTTATTATTGCTTTTTAAGCTTCCATTATTGAATTAGCAGAAACAAATGTTTTGTCGAACTTTTTATAAGTTTATATAAAAAGCTCAACTTGATTCATAAGAAAACAAATCCATGAAACAAACATTTTAGAAAAGAAATACTTAATTTCTTAAGCTCATGTATAGATTGTTCAAAAAGTTTCAAATAATTTTTTCTTCATACGAATTTTTGATTTGTTAAAATTATATTAAAATTAGCATTTTAAAAATAATTGGATTTGCAGTTTTATTTGTAACGATATAGTTTAGTATTAGTATTAGCATTAGCTTAGTATTAGTGTTAGTATTAGTATTAGTATTAGTATTAGTATTAGTATTAGTATTAGTATTAGTATTAGTATTAGTATTAGTATTAGTATTAGTATTAGTATTAGTATTAGTATTAGTATTAGTATTAGTATTAGTATTAGTATTAGTATTAGTATTAGTATTAGTATTAGTATTAGTATTAGTATTAGTATTAGTATTAGTATTAGTATTAGTATTAGTATTAGTATTAGTATTAGTATTAGTATTAGTATTAGTATTAGTATTAGTATTAGTATTAGTATTAGTATTAGTATTAGTATTAGTATTAGTATTACTATTAGTATTAGTATTAGTATTAGTATTAGTATTAGTATTAGTATTAGTATTAGTATTAGTATTAGTATTAGTATTAGTATTAGTATTAGTATTAGTATTAGTATTAGTATTAGTATTAGTATTAGTATTAGTATTAGTATTAGTATTAGTATTAGTATTAGTATTAGTATTAGTATTAGTATTAGTATTAGTATTAGTATTAGTATTAGTATTAGTATTAGTATTAGTATTAGTATTAGTATTAGTATTAGTATTAGTATTAGTATTAGTATTAGTATTAGTATTAGTATTAGTATTAGTATTAGTATTAGTATTAGTATTAGTATTAGTATTAGTATTAGTATTAGTATTAGTATTAGTATTAGTATTAGTATTAGTATTAGTATTAGTATTAGTATTAGTATTAGTATTAGTATTAGTATTAGTATTAGTATTATATCAATCAACTGACACTTAACATTCTCTTTACTTAAACAAAAATCTAGAATAAAGCTAAAAATTTCTAGATATTTGCTACATTTGGTACAATTTGTTGGATGTTAAGCTATATAGTCCGATTAACTTGAGCTTTGTAAAGCATAAGTCTATTTCTTCTAGGTTGGCCTGTATAAACCACCAAAAACAAAATTTATGATAGATTCTGCACAATATAAATCCTGTTGAGGCTCGATTCATCGGCTGTTATCACGATTTTGTTTGATCAGATCTCCTCACCTTAAAACACTGAATCATTTAGGCATTTATGGTTCTGAATTCCAAAGCACAGGTCCACATTTCAGAATTATCAAATAATTCCATTCAGTTTTGTCAATTGTTGTCAATTAAACAGAATTTTCACTTAACTAAACCACTAAAATAAATAATATGAAATACCTGAGCAGAAATTAGTAAGGGAAAATCAAAGTCAATCCAAAACGGGCGTCTTATTCCGGCAATTAAATGTGGGCCTGTCCCAGTCTGATTCCTTATTGGAATATTTCCCGTCGCGATTTGGTTTTCCGTATTTGACCCCTGCAATCTGATCAGGGCCTAATACGAAATAGCTTACTAGAGTTTGTTTTATTTAATTGTATCAAGCAACTATCAGAAATTAAATATAATTTTCCTATTAGAGTTCTGATTTAAGTCCTATTTTGTTATAAAATTTCATCTGGTTAAAATTCACTAGATTGAATAATAGTTTCATTTATGGTTTAGTTATCGCTTCTCGACTGAAAATGAAATTCTACAATAATAGTGATTAACATAGCTTATGTTTTGTTAGAAAAGTTTTTATTTTATTTTAATTATATTTAATTCTAGCTGGGCCCGGCCACGCGTTGCTGTGGCTCTGTCTGGTTGAATGAAAAAAAAAGTCCAAGCGGCACGTATATCCGCTAGGAATAGGTAGATTTCGGGACCAGACAGCTTTGTGTATAAATAGAATTGGATGTGTCAGACTAGTTTAAATAAAAAATTTAAGTAGAATAGTCCAAGTCCAGAATAATCCAAAAAAATTATCAAACCAAACTAAATACATTAACGGGAACTACTTTATCAATGCGATTTCGGAACAGTTTTATTTAATTTGGTTAAAACTACTTTTAATAACATATTAAATCCACCAAAGAGCAAATAAACGTTCTCACAACGTCACAATGTCACACATACAACACCACCACACATAATTTTATAATCTAAAATTGTCAAACAACTTTTACACCTCAAATAATGCAAATACTACAAAAGAAAATTTTATTAATATTTTTTCTATGGGATATTTTTATATTTTTATGGAAGTTGTTGTTGAAATTGAATGGCATGCATTAGGTTTACATAGGTTTACGTAGGTCTACATTGAGACCCCTTGGGTTAGAAAGCTTAACATCTCTGAGGTTATAATTGAAAAGTTTATCTCAAAGTTAATATGAGTTTAAATAACATAAGCTCAAAAATGAGGAAGGCAAGGCCGTTTGCGTTTGTTTTCGTTTGAATGTTGTTATAAGCTTGTTATAAGCTCAAAAATGAGGAAGGCAAGGCCGTTTGCGTTTGTTTTCGTTTGAATGTTGTTATAAGTTATAACGATAAGTGATCCAGTAATCGGTATTATTTGTTTGCTTGGCTTTCTTTAGAAGTTTCCTGACCGTAAATCTCAGCTTCTTCAGTTTTCTATTCCACCAATGTGAATGTCCTTCATGATGGAACACCCTATGTGGACAAGATTCTTCAAAAGCCTTGACCATATACTCTTGAATCCGATTCGCAACATTTTCAATGTCTTGAGTACACTTGATTGACGGATCAAATTCCCAAAACATTTGGTTAAGAAGTAGTTTGTACATGTCCCAATCAGTAGATTTGGGATTTCTAAAACTGTCTTTAACCATAGTATCGATTTTAAAGTCAAAATTGATGCAATTATGGTCTGACGTGAGAATATCTTGTGATACTCTCCAATTCCGAACCGTTTCGGCCACAACAAGGCTAGTGAGTGTAATGTCAATAACTTCCTCTCTAATTGCATTTGAAAATGTCGGAGCATTCCCCTTATTTAGAATTTCTAAATCTGTACCATGTAGAAATTCAACGAGGTCTGTGCCTCGTCTGTTGTTATCAGAACTGCCCCAAATTCCATGATGCGCATTTGCATCGCACCCGAGGATCAGGGGCATATTCTTGTTACTGCAGAACTCCACCACTTTAACAAGATCTTGGGTTGGAATAATACCATCATACGGTAGATATAAGGATGCGAAAACTACATCAGTATCCACAAGCTCAATCTTGACCGTCACTTTAATAGCAACGGCATCTTTGCCACTGCATTGGGGTATAAGTGTACCAAATATATCATTAGACAAGTAGACTCACGAACGAAGGTTTTCCGTAACTGTACCGACAAACACCCTGCCCTGTTTACAATTCAGGCCAAGTATACGATTTTTATTTACCCATGGTTCCTGAATCAGGACTACATTTGTATGCTGCATAACAATTGCTTGAAGTAATTCAGCGGAAGCAGATTTGTTATGCTGCAAATTTATTTGTGCTATTTTTAAGCTACCCATCAAATAATCTCAAAAATAAAAATAAACGAACAAAAGAAAACCAAAACAAAACCGGCGGTTCAGCTTAGTCGTTAGACTTTGCCGTCGCCCTGTTTACTGTCGAAGGACCTTCATATACAGCTGTTGCCGCTTCAGCTTTGACTTTGCAAAAAGACGTCACCGTCGTAGCCCCAACCAGATTGTAGGTCCCCCCATTACCACCAAATCATCTTGTTTGACAAGATTTGCCACATTATGATTTGAGGGATTACCCTCAAGATCCATTTTACTATTTCCAGCTCCATCTTTCGATGTCACTGTACTGTCGTCATCAACGTCACCAGTCATTGCTTCAACTCCAGTTTTTGCTATGTCTTTTGACATAGCCATCTTTGGGATCTCCGCATTTGGTTCAGTTCCTCCTGTAAGCTTGTTGTCCCACGTGAAATTGACCCATTGCATGCCATAGTATGGCCTCAGGTCAATATCTTCTATATCCTGTGCAGATTTCTCATCTATACCACAGATTAGAATACAGTCCATTGGTTTTAGTTTTTTCAACTGGCTATACACCTTCCAACCGGAGGTGTCCATGCCAGGATTGTATCTTTCCAATCTAGAAAGAATTTTTCCAGGATCTTCTGGGGGACCAGGAATAAACACCGACGCGGTTTTGGAAGTTCACTTTTCTTCTTAACTTGAAGATTGGCTGCATCCCACACTGAAAGCTTAGGAACAGTCTCTTTAAGCCAAGTGACTGTCCGTTCGTTTTCACAAACTACTAAAGAAAATGTTCTGCAGTATGAAAAAGATGAGAAGCGAGGAAACTCAGTTGAGCTTACAACCTCCTCATCCAAACGTAAGTCAACTCAGCTCGAAGGGTGCTATGTTGATCTTCAGTTAATGCTCCACTAGCCACTGATCCGTCAATGATCGCGTTCTCCACCTCCGTATCCGCTACAATCTTTGCATAAGACACAGAGCCAATTGTAGAGCCACGATGCGTTGAAGGAGGTGTGACACGATTCTCAGTTGAGGCAAATCTGCCACCTGCTGGTTTATTTGCAAAATGTTTTATCTGTGGTGGTGTGCCGTCACAGCGTTTCCTTTTTTATCCAGGTAAATGGCACTTTTACTGTCTTTTAGACTAGGCTGAGGAGCCTCCTTGTGCTCAACGTTCTTAGATTGTTTATTGATTGATCATCTCAATTTTTTCCGCTGATTTTTGGTTAAGGATTCTGCCCACCCACCTTCCTCTCGGTAGGTTGTTGCTATTTCCACGGGTTGCTGAGTATTTGCTGGACTCGGTGGTAGCTTGTCTATAAGCTCTTTCAGCTCTGCAGCAGCTCTTGTGGATTCATCTTCTTCATCGGGATTTATCATCTTGACAAGACCAAGATACAAAAACGAGGAAGGAGATCCGCAATAATAAAGTTTTTTTAAAAAGGAAAAAAGCAAGAAGAAGTACGAACACACAGAAAACAAAATTGAATTACAGGAAAGAAAATTTAAATACTCTAACTGAACAATATGCTATAATGTAGATATGCTAAACAAAGTTAATCAATGCCGTTAGTATTTTGATCTACAAACATGCGGAGTAATAATGTCATCTTTTCTATTCTCAATGACATCTGGGGAATATTATCATCAATCATTTATGTTTATATATCTCGAAATTAAAATACAACCTTCAATAGGAACATATTGGTATATTAAGAAAAATAAAAGTTTTATGGGAATTTATTGTTTCCATTTAATTCTCAGTATACCGTGACTACGTTGATGAAAGTGGTGTATGTGTATATATATGCATGAGCGTATGTGGGTATGAAAGATGGTGTGAATGCATGTACGAGTGTGTATGTGTGTGTGTATGAGTGTCTGAGGTGCGAAAGCGAATGAATGTGTATTAACTTATGGGGTTGAACGTGGTGATCGTGGTTCTTTCGCATATGGGGGTCGCCAGAGTCTCGTTAGTTCACTTGTATTTCTCACTTACATCCGTTATTATCTCATGTTTCGCGTATATAACAGTTATTTGTGTTGGAGTAGCAGGTATTCTTCTCTCGATCCCAAGCGCTGCCGCTAGCCTGGGGCAAAAAAATAATCTCGCTAGGTACGCGACCTGCTATGCCCCTTCGTTGCTATGCTACGAAGAAGCGCTTCATTACAATTTGGGAATAAATAATTAAGAACGCAGTGCCTTTACATGAACAAGGAACATAAAAGTGCGTCATGTAATCAAGGCCCAATGCTGGAGTCCTTCCAACTCAATTTGAATACACATGTTTTGAAATAAATTTTTATTTATTATAAAAAATAAATGAAATATATTCATTACTATTTTTTTTTTATATATATTTTTTAATCAGATAATAAATATTTATATTCAAAACAATTCCTCTTTGTCATTTGTTTACATGTGATATGTAATAAAAAATTTATTTATTGTTTAATTTTAAGAAATTTATTATTAATTTTACTATCTAAATTTTATAAAACTTATAATAAAATACAATAATATATAATAATCACTAGCAGGTAATACAAATTAAGTACAAAATGTAAGTACAGTACAATCATATTATTAGCAACCTGATTTTAGTTTTGTTCCTGCAATTTTTTTAAAATGTTGTCTTTTTACCTGTTTTGAAACATTGATCTGTGTTATATTTTATTATATGATAGGATTTATTGCTCTAATTGTTTTTATTTATAATTAGTATATTTTGTAATCCGAAGGTGAGTGTTTACACTCGAAACGCGTTGTAAAATTTATACAACAATAAGAATTTTTTGGGGTTTATATTAGCAATAATATTTATTAATTAAAAAACTTCCGTCCATTAACACCTTAGAACGCATGTGTTGTGAGAACTAGGTCTATTAAAAACCGTAATTTCTACTGAACAACAGATTTTACTTTAAAAAAAATACTAATGGTTTAGGGAAGTTTTGGAAAGTGGACTTGAAATTAAAAAATAATAAATAATTAAAACACATAAATTGTTGAAATATTGTATTTACAAATCTTAAAATTTACTTGGCTAAATTTTAAAACACGGATTTATATAAAAAATTATGTTTGTATGTATGTATATGATTTAAATATGTCTTAAATTTATTTATTTTAGAAAATATAATTTTATTATTATTGTGATAAAGGTTTTTGGTGTTTGGTTATACTCATCTGGATTGCTCATCTTCGAAACTTGTTCAAGAATTATTACAACTGTCTTTTCACATGAAAACCTTATCACAATGAATTAAAATTTTCATATAATTGCCTAAATAAAATGCCTAAAACGGCAAACGTATCTAATTATTATAAATTCAATATTTATTTAAAAATAAAATTATAATTAACAATTAATAATTGTTTTTTATTCTACAATAACGCCACCGCCTACAAAAACACGAACAGTTGAATGTAACATGCCAGTAAGAATTTCAGCTGTATTTGTAATTTTTGTTCCAATTGAATTCAATATTCCTTGGATTAGGTTTTGTTGATTTGTTACACAGGAAGATTTTGGTGGAACAAAAAAATTATCGATTATATTCGGTGGGATTCCATTTTGAGGTGTAAACTAAAAAATGATATAAAAAAAATCAATTATTATTTATTTATATATTTAATTGTAAAAATAATTTATATGAAAATTTATAAAAGAAAATAAAAATCGAAAGTGTTAATATTGAAAATTTTGATATAAAATATTAAAAGTAAAATATTGAAAATTTTGATTTGATTGAGTAAAATATTGAAAACCAATTATTTTGCCTACCGAAATAGGAATGACTCTAAATTTTGTATGACGAATTGCAATTGAAATTGAGTTTTGTAAAACCACCACAATAGTTTCAAGCCAATTTCAAGATGTGGTTGACATGCATGGAGTAATTGGTGGCCTTATAGTTGCAAAAAGATGAAAGAATGCAGATTCATATTTAATGATTTGCAAACCAAACTGAAAAATTTTGATAGCAGAGCTTTCACTAAACATGCTCCATAATGCTATCGCCTCCGGGACTACGTGATCTTTCCTTGCACGTGTGTTTAATGATCCAGGTGTGGAGAGGGTCACGCTAAATGATTAGCAAATGGGCAGGATCAAGGTGTGATGCGACTCGTGCCGTGCCGATGATCGGCCAGACTGGGGGCCCATTCAAATAGCTCAGTCGCGAACGGAGCCGCCTGGATACCGGGTAACCTCCAGGTGTATTTTACCTTTCCAAGTTATCAGGGCACTGACTTGGTCGACCTATCTTCCCGTGAAACTCGTGGGAATAAAAATGGAAAAAAAAAATAAAAATTTGAAAACAAAAACACAAATAAACATCAAAACCGGGACGTCACCGCGTTGAAGAGGGAAGCAGGTACAAGTGGCAGACGCAGGAGCGAGTCT
The DNA here is from genome assembly GCA_963693315.1 of Diogma glabrata. Taxonomy (NCBI): domain Eukaryota; kingdom Metazoa; phylum Arthropoda; class Insecta; order Diptera; family Cylindrotomidae; genus Diogma; species Diogma glabrata. The sequence goes on along the minus strand of OY856186.1, from coordinate 455,747,933 downwards.
CCTCGTCATGCTGCTGATGTGAATGTACCAGCGGCAAGTGATAATTAACGACGCCACAGGAAAAAGCAGCAAAGAAGCCTAGGATAGCCACCCGTCAGGACAGAGAGCAAGATCATCTCAGACCAGGCACCAGCTACGCTGGTGTAATTAAGACGATTAAGGTGGCTATCCTGGATGAGGATTATCCCCAGAAGATGATTAGCGCGAAGGAGCTGGGGTTAATCGAGGCAGGACTAGTGAACCAACTAGCAAAAGGATGCGCTGATCACAGGATCGGATTTGGGGGGATTCACTTCAAACCTGGTTATGTGATGGTAGAGTGTGACAACGAGCAGACGGCAAAATGGCTCGTGTCTGTTTTACCTGAAGTGAAAGTTGGTAAACATTCACTTGTGACGAAATTGGGAGATAATATTCCTATTCCTCACAAGATTATCGTCTTTCTCCCAAGGAGCGCTGGGCAGACCAGGGAGAAATCTCTCGCGCTGCTAGAAGGGCAAAACGCCGGCTTGTTTATCAAGGATTGGAAGCTATCGGGCAATCGGGATGAGGTCACAGGCCAGCTGCTGACTGCAATGATTGACGACAGGGCAAAGACAGCCTTATCGGAGGTAGGGAATAAACTTAACTATCGATTTGGCAAAGTCTTTGTCCACGGACCAAGAAGGACGGTTGTGGAAAGAACAGAGGAAAAAGCGACAGGTAGTATCTCGGGGGAAGCACCTCAGATACTTTTACCGACAAGGGAAGCAGTCACAACCTTAACGACACCCAATGAGGTGGTAAATATGGTTGTCGAAGAGGTGGAGGATGTTGCTGCAGAGTATTGTAGCAGCATCGAGGATGTGGAGACCGAGAAGGAGGAGAGGTTGTTGATGGATGAAGGGGCAGGTACGCCCCTCTCCGACAACATTTAATGGCGGCGGCAGGAAGATTGTGCGTGGCCCAAGTGAATGTCCACCACGCCATAGCAGCGTCAGCTGTGGTGGCCAGGACATTCACTAAGAAACAACTAGGGCTCACGCTGATACAGGAACCCTGGATCCACAAAAACAGGGAGATGGGGCTTGCCAATAGCGAGGCGAAGGTAGTATGGGATACTAATGCAGACTCACCCAGAGCGTGCATTATGATTAGGAAAAACATTAATTATATTTGTCTTTCAGATTTTCTTACCAGCGACTTGGTGGCCATATCAACTACCATCACACTCGAAGGCATTCGCCGCCAGGTAGTGGTAGCATCGGCATACTGTGCAGGGGACGGGACACAGATACCGCTTACGGAAGTACAGGGGCTGGTAGAATGGTGCAACAAGAAGAAGTGGCCTCTTATCATCGGTTGTGATGCAAATGCTCACAACGAGACATGGGGAAGTACGGATACAAACCAGAGAGGTAAATTTCTGTTAGAATTTTTAATAAAAGAAAACCTTAGCGTGTTTAACGTCGGGAACACTCCCACCTTTGTCACAAGGGCAAGACGGGAAGTGTTAGATTTAACGGTAGGAAGTATCGAAGTAGGTCAGTTCATAAAGAACTGGAGAGTATCAAATGATCCCTCCCTGTCGGATCATAGAATGATTCTGTTTCAACTGGATAGTACGAAAGAGGAATCACCCCCATTTCGGAACCCCAGGAACACAAGGTAGGACCAATTTGAGGAGAAACTTAAAGAAAGTCTACAGCTAGTAACTGTTAGAGGGACAGTAAAACAGTACACCGCGCTGGAACAATATGTAGCGGAGGTAAATCTGGCAATCACCAAGGCCTTTGAAGCCAGCTGCCCAATTACTAAGGTAAAAGAGCAGAGAGAAGCGCTTTGGTGGAGCAAGGAGTTGTCAAAGTTAAAAACAGAAGTACGGAGACTTTTCAATAGAGCAAAGCAATCCGGAAACTGGGAAGAGTATACCAGGGTGCTTACCACCTACAATAAAGAAATTAGGAGGACAAAGAGGGGCAGTTTCAGAACCTTTTGTGATAATATCTGGCAGCGCCTGTAGTGGCTAGGCTGCATAGGGCTTTGACGAAAGACGGTGTCAAGATTAAAACTTCGTTGAGAAGGCCGGATGGTACGTATACGGAAGATGAGCGGCAGAGAGCTGCTCTTCTTCTAGGAACACACTTTCCGGGACGCATAAGCGCGTGTACAAAAGACACGGGTAAGCAGAAAACTAAAAGATCAAGCCCAGAGGACTGGAGGGTGGATGTCTCACTTTTTTCGGAGGAGCGCATTAAGTGGGCCATAGGCACTTTCCAGCCTTACAAATCACCAGGAGTGGACGGTATAGTCCCAGCTCTCCTGCAGAGGGGGCAGAAGTGGCTGTTACCGCACCTCCTGGGCATATTCAGGAGCAGTCTGGCGCTTGGGCATATTCCAGAACCATGGCGAACGGCGACAGTGATATTTATTCCGAAAGTAGGTAAGAAAGATGTCACTCAGCCGAAGTCTCATAGACCCATTAGTTTAACATCTTTCATGTTAAAAACGATGGAAAAGGTGATCGACAACTACATACGAATTAAAACCTTGGCGAGATCACCTTTGCAAGATAATCAACACGCATACAGAACGGGCAGATCAACGGAAACCGCGCTGTTCACGTTGACGAAAGAATTAGGGGAGGCGGTGGACAACAAAGAAGTTGCTATCTGTGCCTTCCTGGACATTGAAGGAGCATTTGATAACACCTCACATGGAGCGGTCAGGAAGGCTCTAAGTGAGAAAAAGTTTGAGAACACCACAACCGACTGGATGTGTGAGATGCTGAGAACTAGAGTAGCAGAAACCAAGGATGGGGATTGTAAAATCAGCCTTGGAACCACTAGGGGCTGTCCGCAAGGGGGGTATTATCACCCCTCATGTGGAGTCTAGTGGTGGATGAAATCCTAACTATATTAAGTAGCCAGGGCATTAAATGTCTTGGGTACGCGGATGACATAGTCATTATCGCCAGAGGTAAGTTCGAAAAAACACTTTGTGATATAGTACAGAGAGGACTGAATTTGGTAGATACTTGGTGCACATCTGTGGGACTAAAACTCAATCTGAGTAAAACCACGATGGTCCCGTTCACCAAGAAAAGAAAACTTAACATGAAACCCATCATGATGAGGGGCTCCATAATTGAATCTGCACAGGAGACTAAATATCTAGGAGTAATTCTTGATAGCAAGCTTCTGCGGAGAAGCCACATGACAGCAGTGGTAAACAAAGCCGTAAGAGCTCTAATGGTATGCAAAAACCTTGCGGGTAAAACATGGGGGTGCAGCCCAGGAATCCTAAGGTGGATGTATACCATGGTAGTTAGACCAGCCATCACTTATGGAGCGGTGGCATGGCGCAAAAGAACCCAGCGTAATGCTGGGAAAACTGAATTGGAAAAGGTGCAGAGGCTGGCCTGTATCTGCATAACAGGGGCAATGAGGACTTGTCCTACCGCGTCAATGGAGATGCTGTTAGGACTGGTTCTGCTCCACTTGCAGATTAAGAGCGTAGCTAGGGAAACCATACTGAGGTTTAGCATGGAGGGTATGGGTAAGGAAAAGATCATAAAGTCCAAATATCGGGATAGTCTCTCAAGGGATAATCCCTTGCTTGAGTTTCCTAAAGATGGAGTGATTAAGCAGTACAACTTCGATAAGAAATATACATCGCAGTTGTGCAAAAAAGCAGAGTGGAGTAGTGAATCTACTACCTACCATCTGGGTTACGATGTTATCAAATGGTACGCGGATGGGTCTAAAACCGGAGTAGGGGTGGGCGCCAGAGTATTTGGACTGAAAACCAAATACTTTGAGCCCATGGGCACCTACCCCAGCGTCTTCCAGTCTGAGATATGTGCAATCGAAAGATGCACAAACTTTTGCTTAAGAAGGAAATATAAGAATAAGAGAATTGCCATTTTATCAGACAGCCAAGCAGCAATCAATGCGTTAAGCTCATACACCATTACATCCAAAATTGTTGGAGACTGTGTGAGCAAGCTAAATAAGCTTGGGAATAGTAACAAAGTAACAGTTTACTGGATACCTGGTCATGCGGGTATCGCAGGTAATGAAGAAGCCGACAAATTAGCAAGACGAGGTGCTTCAACATCGTTTGTTGGCCCGGAGCCTTTTTGTGGACTGGGGACTAAGGCCATCCACGAAAGGATGAGGGAAGCAATTATGACGGATTGGTCCAAAACCTGGGATAACACCGAGGGTCTAAAGCAATCCAAGGAGTTGATTGGATCGTTCAATCAAAAGAGAGCACTAATGCGCTGTAGGTTAAATAGGAATAACCTAAGAATACTGACAGGGGTTCTTACAGGACACTGTAAACTAAGAAAACACCTTAATAACATTGGGGTGGAGAAGGGAGACGAATGTAGATTTTGTCTTTTGGAAGAAGAGACCCCAGCCCATCTTCTCAAAGATTGTGGAGCCTTGATCTACATGAGAAGGTTTCATCTGGGGGAGTGTTACATTGACGGGCATGACCTGCATAAACTTAACCCTCTCCATATCCTAAGGTTAGTGAAGGAAGCTGGACTGGAGGAGGTGCTCTAACTGGGTAGTCACCAGGGAGTCGTAGGGTGGGGTACAATAGATCATTTTGGTCGCAGTACAAAATATAACCACCAAATTTTAATCTAATCTATTTTAATCTTTCACTAAACATCGCAATGCACGATTGGGAAGCATAAATTTTTTTAAAGCTTGGAGTTTACTAAAACAAAATTTAAGCGCATTGCCATGTTCCGCCAAAAAAATTAAAAATTTTTATATTTAGAAGCTTAATAGAAAATTTAAAGTCTAATGAAATTAAAACACGACATTTTTGGAGGAGTAAGAGTGAAAAAAAAATTGTATATTTGTTTGTGCATTATTGTATTCGGTTTTTAATGAGATATAAGAAATTTAATAAAGCGTGCAGTTGGTGGATTAAATTTTACTTATCAAGCCACCGGCTGTTTTTGCTTTTGTCTTGACTCTATGACAATTGACTAATCAATCAATCAAAATTACAATAACTGAACTAAAATAATTTAGGTGATCGTCATCAAACATCAGCTTTTAAATAATTCTTTAAAAAAAACAAATAAAATGCATGCACAATAACAACATGCACAACATTAGTTATTAAGATAGTTGAAAAAAGACAGTTTAAGTCAAGAATGCGAAAATGAAATAAGCAAGAAAATTAACTGTAGTTTCCGCAGCTATAGAGATATTTGCTGTGTTGTAACAGATGTTGTATACTTTATAATATCTGATGTTCTTGTACACAAAGCTATTGAACCCAGGAAGTAAACAAGGAATAATGTTAATCGAATTATGAATTATATAATATATCAAATTATATAATTTTACCTGAAATAAAATGGTTTTAACTATTGATCTTTTTTGTATGAATTAAATTGAGGCAGACTGAAATTATCTTTATTTTATTTTAACGTTTTTGCACTAAATCACATTGATAAATCATAAATTATTCTTTCTCTAAAGAATTTGAGGTAAAAGTAACAAAAAATCTTTGTTTAAACGAGACTCTTTTGAAATGTTTTGAGTCGTCTTATACGGATTACTACTTTCAAGTTGACTGAGATAATAGCCTTCTTTATTCATTGGCGATCACGATATAAAACTCTGTGGATAAATTTACTACTGGTAAACTCCTAAGCACACTGCAACGGTTTGTAGAATAAATCGATACTACGTTTACATTTTAGATATTGATAGTGTTGCTTCTGACTCAATTATATAAACAAAATTAGCTCGATTTAAAATTCTAATGCCCGAGTTAAAAGTTTTTAATGTTTAAATTTTATCAATTTTGTTAGTGATCATATCTCAAACTGTATACGCTTATTAAATAAAATAAACTTTATACGATTCCAACTAAAATGGTTATTTTAAATTACAATAAACATTTTAATTACTCATAAGTCATAACAGACGTAATGATGAAGGTTGTGATCTGAACGACGGACGCTAAACCTGACCTGAATAAACTGCGCTATCAGCGATATTTGTAAAAAATGTCTTTCTTAATATTTTTAACCGTGTAATCAAAAAGTAAACTGTACATCTTTGAGATTTTTTTTAATAGGTCAGTCAATTACTGCTCCAACATTCATAAGATTGTTGATGTTTAGAAAGTTACCCTAAATTTATACTTCTAGAAATCTTTTGAATGACCCTGTTCTCAAATTGAACACTTTATAATGTTTCTAAAAATACACGTATTTTAATTTCACCTATACTACTTACATGCCAAGTAGGAGATCGATTAAAAATGCTCCGTTCAATTTTTGACGTTTTGGATCGGTCGGCCGGAACACGAATTCCATCAAATACCAAAAATATTATCAGGATTATATGTTATATTGATTAGCACATTCCGCAGTCGTGACTTGAAAATTTCATATGTGCTGTAGAAAAACTAAATTCAAGTGAATTATAATGATTATGTAAAACTATTGATTTTATTTTATTCTTAGTTATGTAGGTCATTGTTAATCCCTAAACCTTATATGAAGAAATCTCATCAATGTAACACATTAACCCACGATTGAAACTTTTTTCTCTTAAAAAATTTAAATAATGAAAATCATCATAATGCACGTTTTATATACAAAAAACCTTTTTTACACAATAAGCTACATTTATTAGCTTAATTGTTAATTGATAACTTTAAAATTTGTAATTTTTGCATATCATAGATTTCACTTTCAAACAAAATGCCTCAATCAGACGATGATATTCGAATTCATTATTCTTGTTTCTTAACATTTTTGGACATTTAAACAAAAATTTATATTTTATTCATACGAATAAGTTATTGTGTTTGTTTTTTTTAAGTTTATTTAAAACCAAAACGTGTCATTTGAATTTTTAATTTCTCCAATTTAATTTTTGTTATTGTTAATAGGAATGTTGAAAGAATTACTAGTTGATTGGTATCGGTAAAATTGTAAACATCTTTTGCATTCAGAATTTGAGCTACTTATTTTAATGTTTATTGACATTAATTTAAAATGAAACTTTCTTCACAAATATTTGTTTATCAATGATAAGTGCAGTCAAGTTATGAGCTTAAGTAGAAAAAACTACTGTAATTAATTTTAACCGTAATCCGAATTATATGTATATGAAAATAAACAATCTAAGAATGTTTACCATTGCCGTTTCTGTTAGAATTAGGTAACCAATTATTATTGAATTGGGAATTTAAAAATATCGTTATTTGGATTTATTGATTCTTTAGGCTAAGACTTACCAATTTGCTGCGAAATTCCATTTGGATTATCCATCGCCTTTAATATGTGTGTGTATTTTTTGTGCATAATATAATTTATATCTATTAAAAACTAAAATCATGGCTGAAGGATTAAGGTTAGTTAGTACACTAATTTAACTATATAACAAACTGTGCAGGATCAAGCTTTTATAAATTATTAACAAATGTCAACTATATGTATAAGTAAAACCATCCCAGAATAGATATTTAAACAAAAAGTTTTTTTATAGTTTAAATTAAATTTCGATTAATTTCTAACAGATCCAAATAATGTCGTTACAATATTTCTGTAATGAACTCTCAATCTGTTAAAAATTAATTGAGCTACATTTACATCATTGTTTTGTGAGTTTGACTTGCTAACCGTTCTCTTAGTGGTTTCAGTCTCATCCAATTCCGTATTCACATTAACATAAATATTTTGGTCATTGTTCGAAGGTTCAACGACATCATCAGCATCATCACTGAAACGGTTCCCAATTCTAAACTCTTCCGTAGTTGTTGTTGTTTTTTGTGTTGTTCTCTGTGAATTTAAATTGTTTTGATTTATGTTTTGTGAATTAATTGTTGGACTACGATCAGGACGTTGTGTGGATGGTGGTTGTGTTGATGTTTTTGGTGTAGGTACAGTGATTGGTTGCAATAATGACTGAAATTATGTTAATGTATTTTTGTGGTGTTAAAAATGTAAATGCAATCAATCAATTTTTTATAAAATCATGCAAAAAATAAAACTATAATTAAATTAAAAATTATTTAATGTTTATAGACGATAAATGTGATTTTATGGAGATAACCAAAAAATATAAATTGACTTTCAAGAATTTTGCTGATTTAGCTTTCATGGTTTTGACTTTCAAGGCCAAGGATATTTACGCATATGGCTTTTAAAACGTATAACTGCTATGTATTTCTTCTCATCGGCAACAAAATATGATGTAAGTGAAGCAGATAAGTTTTGTTATACTAATAATTTGTATGTTATTGTGCTTTATCATGCCTTAGAAAAACTTGGATTAAGTCTGAGCTAAGACAGAGCTAGAACAAATTTCAAAGATCAATCTTTTGTGATCGGAATCCATCTAGAACAACTATAAAAATATCCGTTCTACCCTAGACAAAACTCATATACGCAAGGGACCCAAAAAAATTTTTGAGGCACAATCAGTAAAGTTTAAAGTGATGTTGTTTGTTTGAAGCTATGTATAATTAAAATCTTTTATTTCTATTCAGTCCTTCCAGATATATATATACATATATATATATATATATATATATATATATATATATATATATATATATATATATATATATATATATATATATATATATATATATATATATATATATATATATATATATATATATACTCGATTCTGTTTTTATGCGATTTTCTTTTATGCGATTTTAAAGTTATGCGGTTACGAATTTTTTTTACACAATTTAGGAATTATGCGATTTTTTCTGTGTCTCCTTCTTCTTCACAAGGATTGCCGGTTGGAAATTTGGAAAAGTATTTTAAATTCTTATAAAAAAATATTTTCTCAAACAAAAGTATTATTGAAAGTAAAAAACGTTATTTTATATTACCAATGATATATTTTCTCTCAAAATTCAAAAATGTAACATCAAAATATGTAATAATAAAAAATAAATCCATAAGAAGAATCACAAAAGTTCAAAACCAAAAAAAAACGGTCAAGTGTGAATGAAATTCGCTTGCCGAGGGTTCCGTGAACGTAAAAGAACAAACTGTCAAAAATAATTAACATAAAGTTGCGTAGTAGATTTTTTATGATCTGGCAATCATAGCCACATAAATAACGAATTGCTATTGATATTTACATTTACGAGCCAATTCAACATTTTCAAAGTTTCACACAAAATGGTACATCCATGGCTGTTTATGGTAACTAACGAGAGATTAAATTATACCAGCTTGTAAATGGCTCAAATCGGAAAATATCTTATCAATTCAAATAACAATAGCTAGGATAATGATTGCCAATAGTTCAAAACTGTGCACTTCATTATTCTTAAAAAAATTTCAATGTTTCTTAAATTAAGTGCTTGTTCATATGACACCTCACTCATTTAAGTCACAGTTTCTTCACCATTCTTTAGCTCAAAATGCAAGGAGGTCAAAATTAATATGGCACTTGTTTGACAATAATTCAAAAACAATGGACCGCCATTTCCTTGGGTAGCAAAAATCCGAAATTCTACTCCATATCCGTGTAACCTGGGTAACTCTAACAGAATTAAGTTGGTGTAGTTGATAGAAGCAGAGTTAATATTACTTATATTCAATGATTCTACACCATAAAATCAATGGAAATCAAGCGTTCTCCACGTTAGGGGCGGTTTGGAGCGGGCGTCTGTCTTGGATCAAGCGGGTCACAATATAAACGTGTAAAAAGTCTGTTTCTGGACGAACCCATTCACGAAAATTTGGGTTGGGCGAAGGGCTAGCCTGTACACTGACTTCGTTTTATCTCGGATTTATCACAATAACGACCTCGAAAATTGTACCCGGACTACGATTTAAAAATGGGAACCTGGAACGTGCTAAACCTTTGAAGACTAGGATATCTCCTAAAATTCACACACCACGCTATCATTTAGCTACATACTGGATATAGTGTAATTACAAGAACTTAGAGGGCCAAGTAGTGGAATTCATGAGACAGCGAAAGGATACACTCTTTACTATTGCGGTCATCAAAACGAAGGAGAATTTGGAGTTGGCTTTCCCATCGCGTCGCGTGAATCAGCATGTTATCGACTTCTGCCCAATTAATATGGGTTTATGCAAACTGAGAATCCGCACGCAAAAATTTAATGTAACAATCGTTAATATTCCTGCACCTACTGAAGACAAAAGCAGATGACATTAAAGACCTGTTCTTCCTAGAACTTGAAGAAGTCATCAATAACATCCCGCGGTACGATATAAAAGTCGTGTACTTTAATGCTCAAATTGGTAAAAGTGCAGAACTGAGAAGACATATCGGTCCTAACAGCTTGCATCATACCAGCAACAATAATGGTTTTCACGCTGCCAAGCTGACTATGATGTATGATCTAGTTATTGCTAGCAGTTTTTTTCCTCACTAGAGAATTCACAAGGCAACTTGGAAATCAAATGACGGAAGAACGGAAAATCAAATCGATCACCTTATGATCTCTAAGTCAAGAGACACTCTACAAGTGTCAATGGTTTGACGACGGAAGTGGAAGTTACTCTACAATGAAGGGTTTGACGACGAGTGCCGCCAAACCATTGAACATAAACAAAAACTGCGATAAAAATGATTAACAAGGAATATCCCAAGCTGATTATCTATGCGCCCGGAAAGCCTCAGCAAAACTTCTACGTTAAAAGAAACGCGAACACATGAAGAGCTGTTTTGAAAACATCAAACAACATGCGACCAACGGAAATTCCAGAGTGCCAATGCACAAAATCCGACAAAAGATTTCCATCCACGATCTACAGCCATCAAAAATGGAAATAATGAACTTACAATAAGTTAACGTGATGTGCTGGCAGTGTGACGATCCCACTTTCAAGACCTACTGAATAGGACAAATAAAGGTTATCCTTTTCGAGTAATTGCTCCATCAACTGAGGAGATCTTTGTCCCTTACCCAGCAATAGAAGAAGTGGAAGCTGCCATTAAAAACTGAAAACTGGCAAATCACCAGGTATCGATGGAATTCCCACAGAACCATTTAAAAATTGTGAAGCAGCTCTGGTCTCACGTATATACGATCTGATTCTTGCAATCAGAGACCAAGAAGAACTACCTGCTGAATGGAAAATAATTCTCATTGTTCCGCCACATTTAAAAAATGTAACCCTCTAAAGTGTGCGAATCAAGTTTTAACTTAAGGATGATTCTCCTAAGGACCTTAAGGATAGTTCTGAAAAAATGATGTGCATAAAACATCAGCATTTACCAGCTCTACGTTGATGTCAAACAAATATATGATAGTATCATCCGCGACAGAGGATGTGTCTTGTTTCTCTGTGCAAAACTTGTTTCTCTGTGCAAACTCACAACATCGGGATCAAATTGTAGAATAGTAATAGAAGGGTCAGTTTCTGATTGTTTCGATATAACGTCAGGTGTTCAACAAGGTTATGCACTCGCGCCCGTACTATTTAATTTGGCGCGAGTACGCGATAAGAAAAAGCCGAATTAAGACACAAAACTGCACATATAACAAATCTAGTCAAATTCTTGGCTACACAGATGATATTGTACTTCTAATCATACCGCTTCGGATCGGATAATCGGATTCATTAAATCCAACCAGATTAGAAGGTTTGGTCATGTAGAAAGGGCTCCATTAGATAGAGTGATAAAAATGCATCCCAACAACAACAAACTGGTGTTCGTCACAGAGGAAGACCAAGACAACGCTGGCAGATAACATCATCCAAAACCTTCGTGATATAGGATGTTGAAACTGGAGTCAACTGGTCATACAACGAGACGATTGGAAGCTGATTGCACAGACGGCAAAATTCCTCCATGGGACGTGAACGCTAGAGAGAAAAATAGACTGCCAAATTCTAAAATTGCAATGTTTCTTAAATTAAGTGCTTTTTCAAATGATATCTCGCTTGACTGGATTTTAAATTGTGTTTTTACTCCTTTTTATTTCCACTTAATAAATACCATTATGAATATTTCACACTTCGCTATATTTTTCGTTAAAAAGCTACCATATTTTCTATTTCTAAGAATTTTGATGTTTTTCGACCAATTAGTCCGAAACTAAGCGGAAAGAAAATCAACGCAAAATTACTTATTAATTCAAAATTACTCAAAAAACTGTATGGTAAAAAATTCTAAAATAAAAGTTTAAGGGATAATGAAGTAAAGCCCTTGCATATACCCTACTTGACTCGGTTAGAAAAAGTATTTTCTTAAAGGCGTCACATCGCAGCCCTGTAAAACAAAACGACTTTGCTTTTTTTGTACCCGCCATCTTCAGCGGATAGGTTAGTTTTATACACATCTCAAAATTCAGGTTCATAGATTTTCTATTTTACAGTATAATTGATAAAATGCAACAAAACGTTTTACGCTCACCTCTACCCTTTTACGAGCAATTGAAGCAACAGAGTGGCTTATTGTTTTTTTTAAAGAAATGTGAAGATTGCCGGCGATATCGCATCAGCCAGAAATTATAATGAACAGTTGGAAAAAATAATTGAGGATGGTGGTTTCTGTCCGATCAGATGTTCAACGCAGATGAGACGGGGGCATTCTGGAAAAAAGGTCCACCCGAACATGCATTGCAAAAGCTGAGAAAAAAGCGCTATTGCTATTTTTAAAAAATATTCTATTGTTGTTTATCTATCTAATTATTGATTTATTTTGAATCAACTTGATAATGAGCCACTTACACTTGCAGACGTTTGGAAAAAGTGTTCGATTTTAGACTGCATCAATGATGCTACTTCTCCTATCATTGAAATAAGACCACAGACTTTAAATGCGTGTTGAAAAACGCTATGGTCTCGATGCATTACAAACAGAAACGCAATTAATCAAGGATCGACGGTTTCTTCAGAAATTATTGTTTTAGCACATGAAATTGATGACGAAGCTTTTGATACATGTAACGAGAATGGATTTCAATGAATTGCTTATGGATAAGGTCTTAAGTGGTGATGATGATATCGAATTATTGGATCCAGTCATAGATCCAGAAAATAATAGTGATGTAGAAGACAGTGGGGCAGGTTCGCTCACTGCAAAATTAATTCTAAGGGTCTTCAAATTTAATATTTAATAATGAACCGAATTCTAAACGGGCATTTAAATTCAAGCGTGACCTAAAGATTTGCATTTCTGGGTATCAGGAACTTCTAAAACAATTGCAGAAATCGTCGCAAAGTTTAATAACAGATTTGTTGTCAATCAAGCAAAAACACCAGCCGATGAAATTAGCACTGTAAGCACTATTAGCACTATCGATGTAATTAGGGAGAATTAATTTAGTCACCCAAATTTTTGACCATCTATAGCAATGATGATAGTGATTTCATACCAGTTCACAAACGGTCGCGAGCATTGTCATCAAGTGAAGATAATGACTAGATGCAATTATCTTTTAATCGTTAAGAAAAGTGAAATAAAAAACTAATTTTGAACTCGTGATTTCAATATCTTTTACATCTATCACCCTATTTCTTCAAACGCTAATAGGTATCCACCTTAATCGTCTCCAAGAATGGTAACATCGTCCTTTTTATGCGATTTTTGCTTATTTATTCGGTTTTATGCGGTTTTCGAAAATTACTGAACCTATCAATATTTATTCAATGTAGGTAGTGTATTTTTTTATGCGATTTTTTTTTATGCTTTTTTCTGAGGAACGTATCCATCGCATAAAAAGAGAATTCAGTGTAGTTCGTTTATGGTATTGCTGAGTTATATTTGAAGTAATGTAAGAAATCAGTGTTTGTAAAGCCGATAATCGATACAAATAACAACCATTACAAATTATTTCTTTTGTTTTGTCTAACTGCAGTTTAAACTATACAGTTGATCGTCGACCTGCTAATGCATTTGAATTTGACTAGAGTCTTTATTTTGCCCATTTATGTTA